>CM034240.1:50176590-50493894 GCA_019916065.1 Vitellaria paradoxa
AGATTAATATTATTAAAATATTAATTTACAACTCAAATTATGTATTTTCTAAAATTAAAATTAATGTTTCAATAAATAATAATTACTTATTAAAATGATTTATTTTATTAAAATATTTCATCAAATAAAAACTATTTCTCATAAATAATTATTTATTAGATTATATATTGTATTAATATAATTTATTAAAACTAATAATTTATTTAAATAAACTAAAATTATTTGTTTTATTAAATTATTTTATCAAAATAAAAATAATTTTTAACAAATAATAATTCATTATTAAAACTAATTATCATTGAAATATTAATCTATGATAAAATTATTTTTTGTAATTAATATTTTTATTTAAAATTATATTTAATAACACATATTTTATTAAAATAACAATTATTATAATGATTTATTTTATTATAATATTTTACTAAGATTAAATATTAACTTTTACCCTTCAATTTATATTCATTCCAAACACAATTAATTTTTATCTTTTTAAAACTTATAAAATTTCAAGTATAATATAATTATTATAAAGTAATATTTACTTTTTCAATCCAAATATAAGCATCATAAACTTGTTATGTTAGTAATCATTACTAAAATAACAATTATTCTAATAATCCTTTACTCTCAAAATTTTCACCATGTACCAAATATGTCCTTAAAGTACTTTTTATTACACAAATTTCTTTGTCACATTTTTGATGCGTTTATTTAGTATATCCTTCTAGTTAAAAAATAAAAGAAAAGGGCAACCACAATTATCGGACGTCGGCTCTCCACCAATCCACAGGAGGGGCCCATCGGATTCTTTTCCCATCTCCAAAAAAAGGAAAGATCACTTAACCAACTTTTCAATGTCACTAGGATATGTAATACCAGCAAATTATTCAAAACCAATTTGTCTATGGTCTTTCTTTGCTACATATTTGCAGCTTGCCAACCGCGTAAAAGAATAGTCTATCCAACCATTATAAAATATTAATAATAAAAATAAATAATAAAAATAAATAAATACAAATAATAAAAAAATACAACTTATTATTTCAATAACAATTATCAAAGTAACAATTACCCTAGTATTCTTTGATCTTAAAAATTTTTACCCCGTATCAAACATGTCCTTAAATTACTTTTTATTACACAAATTTCTTGGCCACATTTTTGATGCATTTGTTAGCATATCTTTCAAATTAAAAAATACATAAAAGAAAAGGGCAATCGCAATTATCGGAGGTCGGGTCTTCACCAAACCACAGGAGAGGCCCATCGGATTCTTTTCCCATCTTCAAAAAAAGAAAGACCACTTGACCAACTATTCATTGTCACTAGTATGTATGGTACATAATACCAGCAAATTATTCCAAACCAAATTGTCTGTGGTCTTTCTTTGCTATATATTTGCTGTTACTAACCATGTAAAAGAATGGTCTATCCAACCATTAAAAAAATTAATAATAATAAACAAATAAATACAAATATTTCTTTATCACACAACTTTTTATGATCGTATCATTTTGATACTTTTTGTAGTAAGTATTTCTAATACAATAAATGAGATGCACTCAGTTCAGTTTATTTCATTTTGATACCAAAATCTAAACTGAACTATAAATTATTGGGTTATGAAAATTTGAAACTATAACAAAACTGTTCTAACTAAAAAAATCAAACTAAACCAAACTACTAATTTCAATGTAATTTAACAATTCCGTGCTACATAATTGCTAAAAATTATCTAAATAATTCAATTCTAAATAACTGTGTAATCCAAACCAAAATTATTAAGATTAGTTTCATAACTGCAACAAAATAAAAATAAAATATGTCCATTAGTGAAATTCTAACAACTATCTTCCCCATAATTGAGTTTAGAGAAAATTCTCTTTTATTCTTTCAAACTAATATATTTAAAATATTATATAATATATTATAATTAACAACTTTCTCTTCCTCTTCTTTCTCATTTCTTTTTTTCTTCTAATAATTTAAAAAACATGAAGGGGGAAAAAATTATCATTCCACCTCCAAACTGCCTCCCTTTAATCACCTACTGGAAAAAGATAAGAAAATATGAACACATAGCCACTTACCAGACCCAAGGATCTTTAGGATCACTTTCACACACACCAAAAATCCTCCAGGAGTTATCTTCTTGCCCCTGGAGTGAAAAAAAAGTTGGGTCATCACAGGTTAGCTCTTGACCCATCCACAGGACCAGATCCATCTGATTCTTCTTTTCCTATCTTGAAAAAGACCCCTCAACCAAGATGCCAATGCATTAGTGCTTGAGACTTGACTAAAACAGCGGTATACACACACACACACACACACCAGAACCAAGGATCTTCAGGATCACTTTCACACACACCAAAAATCCTCCAGGAATTCATCTTCTTGCCCTGGGGTGAAAAAAAAGTTGGGTCATCACAGGTTAGCTCTTGACCCATCCACAGGACCAGATCCATCTGATTCTTCTTTTCCTATCTTGAAAAAGACCCCTCAACCAACATGCCAGTGCATTAGTGCTTGAGACTTGACTAAAACAGCAGTATACACACACACACCAAAACCAAGGATCTTCACGATCACTTTCACACACACTAGAAGTCCTCCAGGAGTTCATCTTCTTGCCCCTGGCGTGAAAAAAAAGTTGGGTCATCACAGGTTAGCTCTTGACCCTTTCACAGGACCTGATCCATTTGATTCTTCTTTTCCTATCTTGAAAAAGATCCCTCAACCAACATGCCAGTGTATTAGTGCTTGAGACTTGACTAAAACAGCGGTATACATACGGTAAAATAAATGAACTGGCTAGAAAGAATGAAATTAAGAACCTAGCAGGCCTTCAACTGCAGAAGAAATCAAAAGATGGGAGAAAGTATCTTACTTCTCAGCTAGACATTAATTAGAAGGCAAGTTGTTATTGTGCACTGCACCCAAATGCAAATCCTCCACCTTACAACCATCATGATTTCTGGCAACACTCAACCACCTTCGTCTCTCACAACACATTAAATAATAGGACCAGACAAAACAATAAAACTTACGCTTCCAGTTGTGATCAGTGAGAGTCCATTTGATAAAAATACCAATAAATACAGGTATATAGAGTGCAACGGCTAAAGAATCACTATCAAAAAAAGGAACATGGAAAATGGTAAGTGGAATAAAATCATATTGTGTGTGTCAATAATTCCATTCATTACAAATTGTTTAATTCCCAAAGAAACCCAGGGTTCCCTCCTTGTAGACCACAGAAAGCCAAACAACACTAGTTCGCAATGAAATAATAGCAAATGAAATAAGGAGACAGGGAGAGAGAACTTGCACCAGGATAAAAAACATAGCCCAGTGTCCCCATCAAACTCCAACCTAGCTCCAGTTGTAAAATATAGACAAAGGTTAACATTCGATGAGATGCTAACTTATGGTCTATGATTCGAGGTCTGACTGATATCCTGGCCTAGCTGAAAGCAACATTACCTGAAATAAAAAGCAGCTCTTGCATGTGACCACCCTCAAACAAATGAAACTGTAAGTCTCAAAATCCAGCATAATAACAAGGGCATATATTTCCCAAGATCCTTAGGACTATTATGCCTTGAAAAACTTGATTCCTTGTGTGCTGAAACTACATTATCAGCTTGCTTGAGGAGATATGATGGACTCAGTTCATGAATAAGCCAAGATGAGAGCTAGTGTAGATGGTTATAACCATGTTAATCATGATCTAAGACATGAATTCCGAAATTTTCAAAGTAATGGTGAAGATGATCATAGTGTTAATCATGATCTACAATGGGCTTTCCTAATTCTCCATAATCATGATGAACTTGTGCAGTTAAGTGAAAAATATTATGAATTTAGTGTGAAATAAGTATATCTAAATAAGGGAAGAAGTAATATGACAAGATGTTAATCAGACAAGCACTCCTAATGTTTAATGTCCAACATACTCAAATGGGTGGAAAAGCATACGGATCCAACAAAACTAGAAGCCCATGCACCGTTTCCATAACATGGAACAAAATCACAGCCCTGTTTTTAAGCTATCCAAGCATACGCAGATGCTAATGATGAATGCATGTCTCTGATAGATAAAGCATAACATGACCAAAATATATGCTTATGATGGCACTACGTGCTGAACATGCGAACACATGCTAATGCTGATGAGTTGATGATGAAATGGATACGTGCAACAGCTGCATGATGCATCCTATCATGTGGTAGTTGTATTTGCTGAAGCATAGAGAACAGAGTACATCCCCTTCCAGTTACTGGTAAGTCGGGGGTGGTGGAACCCCAATAGTGCCTGGATAACTGGAATCCTTTCTTCTCCCAAATGGGTTCTTCGAATACGTTTGGATAAGTTAAGGGGGGAAAATGAACGAAGTGTACATATTATAAATAACCAAATCAATACAAAAAAATAAATAAAGAAAAATCACACACCCAAGCCCTAATGTTTAGACCAGAACAGGTATATCATCTGGGTCAGTGAAAATTATCTTGGTCAATAAAACTTAAGATTTTTTTTTTTTTTTTTTTGGGTAAGTAAAAAACTTAAGAAATTCGAAATTATTTTCAGCCTTAGTAAGTTAGCATGACGGTATCTTTAAAAAATATTTCATGAAACTGACGGATTTAGAAGGATGATCAAAACCATCTAGTTATTGAATGGATACTTGGCACTGAGAATCAACTAGGCATTACTCCCTTGGGCAAAAGTACAGCAGCACAAGATAGAAATGTCCAGTTCAGGGGCTAAGAACCAGTGTTCAAAGTTCAAAATAATAATATGGGTCTAAAGATTGGACACAAGTGGGAAGGGAAAAGATCAAAAGCATATCAAATGTTATATCATACTAAAAGGATATTGTATACGCATGCCAACAGAACCAGAACCGGGGATAACAGCACCCTGCAACCTATGGTGCACATTAGTGGCACTGTTCACATCCTACATTCATGACAACAAATATTTTAATTAAAGATTATCAAGAGGAACTGAGAGTGTATGCACCAGAAATAAGATAGAACTAAGAATAATGAAGCATCTAAGAATTAAATAAAGAAAATCTCACCTCAAACTCAATGAAGCAAACAGTGTGCCTTTCCTGTCTCAAAATCTTCATCTGCTTAAAGCCAGGTTGTCTGCAAAATCCGACGGTGTGAAACAAAGTAGGTTGATTCAGTAAAACTATAAAATTAGACATCTGTAGGGTAATCTATATAATACAAAACAGTTTCCAAACTAGTAAAGCATTTAGAAGCCATACACACTAAAAATTAAGCATCCGTAGGGTAATCTATATAATACAAAACAGTTTCCAAACCAATAAAGCATTTAGAAGCCATACGCACTAAAAAGGCCCCTCAATTCATCTTCATGTATGCTCACTCCCAGATTGCCAATGAATAGGGTATTGCAAGGAGGGTTGTCTTTAATATTCTGCAGGGAAAAAAATAAATTAAGTAAGACAAGATAAGCATTTTTAACAGTTCCTGGAAATTTAGCAGATGTGACCAGCAATTATTTAGAATTTTTTTCCCTGTAATGGGAAAAAAAATTATTGTGACAAAGTACAAAGAAGCAGTGAAGCACTTACAGCGCCTGCAAAACCACAACAAACAAATCATCTAGTAGCCTACTAGGCAATCATTCACAAACCGGCAACGAAAGATAAAATTACTATGGAAGTACCAAATTATTAGTAGATATATGCAAAGTTTTTATGGTTTTTCCCCCCTCACGTTTATTTTTCAGACACCCTGACCTTTTATGTACAAAAAGGAGACCCCGAATGAAAGAAAAAAGGTCAAATTCTCCATTTTTAGGGTATGTTTGGTTGGGGTTAAAAGGAGGTAAATGTTACCCCTGTAATTTTTAACTTCTTTTGTCTTTTACAGTTGGGTTTGTCCAATTTTTGCCCGACGGGCGGCATCACCTTGATGCTTTTTAATACAATTTTATATTACTTATTAAAAAAAAACTCTTTTTAATTATGTTTGGTACTCCATAAAAATTTGAAGGGCTAAATGTTGACTTTTGATAGTCTAGGGGGATAAAGAGGGTGACAAATTGCTAGAGTGAGAGGTGTTAAAAGACATTTGGTTCTCTCAGCCCTCTATTGAGCAATAAACTTCTCTTGAAGATTGATTATTCTAGCACTGAGCCCATTTTTAATCTAAATTTGCATTCTAGGTTTCCCAAAAAGTTGAGAAATATATCTTAACAGGCTTCTTATCAACTAAGCAAATTTCAAACTTATCCGAACTCGGGCTAATAAACTACAATATATCCTTTGGCTCATTTTCAGCCCAAATTCACATTCTAGGCTTTCCAAAAATCTCTTAAATTTTCATTGACTTGTTTATTATCAACTAAGCAAACTTCAACCCAATCCTTACTCATCTTGGGCACAGATTCACATTTTGGACATTCCAAAAGAGTTAGAAATATTTTTCAACATGTTTCCTATCAGTTAAACAAAACTTTGTTCTTATCCAAACTAAAGCAAGAAAAAAATTACTATTTTACCCCTGAGCTCAGTTTCAGCTCATATTCGCATTCTAGATCTCCAAAAAGCCTTAAAAATATTCCTTAACATGCTTGTTATTATCTAAGCAAATTTCAGTCCACTGTCAAAAGCTTTGTTATTTGCAATACAAACACCAAGGTGCACAAAATGGAGATGCACCCTTGACGTATATAAAGTAATAAATTCTATCATCACATCTGAATTAAAGAAAGCTTAAAGCAAGAAAGAAAGAAAGAGAGAGAACTCACCCCTTTCGACAAATAAATTTTTCTTTGCCATATTTGTGTGCAACACAGAATTTGATTCCGTATCAACCAAGTCCTAAATCAAAAAAATCAACTAAAATTATTTAACATGCCAGAGATTGAGTAATCAATAAATACGGATACAATGTATAAGTTGGTGAACAGGAACACCTGGAGGGCATCTTTGGCAGCAATAGCGAGCTGGGGAGTAGAGAAGAGAGCAAAACCCATGGGGTGTTCCCCTTTGACGTTGACCTGTGAGGCCTCGTAACCAGGTAGCCATCTCAGCAAGTTCTGTAATTCTCTCTCCTTCACATTCTCCGGAAACGGCTATGTAGATTGTCCGAACCTGAAAACCAAACACAGTAACCCTGCTGGTGATCCAATTTGTCTACCAATCAAGAGAAAAACGGCGGCATTGAGAGGGAGAGACTAGAGAGAGAGAAAGAGAGAGAGTACCTCGTCGGTGGGGGAAAGATGAGAGTTGGGCATGGGCGGAGGGTGAGGATGGGGAGGAGGAGGCGGCGGAACGGCAGGAGGAGGAGGAGGAATTCCATTTCCGGCCATCGGAATGGACTCCACTGTACCAGTTACAACCGTAGGCGAGAGCGTTTTACTAACCAATGGGCTGATGGAACACCATGGAACCACGGAAGCCCGTTGTTTTTTTTTTTTTTTTTTTTTTTTTTATGTTAGCGGGAATTTTTTTATTTTTATTTTTTTAGTATCATTGTAACTGTGTAATCCATAACCCCGCGTTATCTTATGAATTTAAATGATTTTTAATAAATTTATATATCATTTTCATTAATCAAATATTATAAAATAATAACACATGTTAAGTTAAGATATTTTTACCTTATTACAAAGTAAGATTACTCATTGATAGTTTTACCAGAGTGAAAAAAATAAAAAAATAATTAAACAATCTAAAAATTGAATTAAATTAATTACTTTAGTTCAAGTTAATTCGAGTCTATACTAAAATTTTGTATTAAAAAATTAATAACTCAATATTTTTATTCAATTCTCAAAAAATATCAAATTGAATTGACCTTGAACTAAAATAACTCAACCTAAAATAAATTCAAAAAATATGTAATATATAATGTTATATAATACATAATTGATTTTTTTGACCTTTTCTGCTGCTTTCATTCCCTTTTTTGTTTTTAAACCAAGTCAGTTTTAAAAACTGCAGTGTCTTTGTTTGCCATACGTAGGGGTTCGATGAGTACGTGAATTTGGTTCTAGATGATGCTGAGGAACAGACGAAGTCAATATAAAGAAGAAGAGCACAAAGTCCCTGGGTGAGCGGCAAACTAGCTTTAAATGCTTATATTTTGATAACATTGCTTCTTGTGCTTCGCTTTGATGGTTGCTTTTTCTTTTGATCAGGGAGGATCCTTCTTGAAGGGGACAACATCACACAAATGATGAATACGTAGGTTTGTACAAAATTTTATTAAAATTTATTAATTTTTAACTATTTTTTACACTTTCTTTCAATTAAATTTTAACATCAATCACCTTTATGTTACATTTTTTTATTTTTATTGTACTTTTTAATTAAAATTTGACTAACTAAACGGACCCATAATTTACTTCTCATTCTCATAATTCATCCCTCTTGTTGGTTGAATACCCATTTTGTCTACAAGTCCAAATGATTTCTTCTCTGTTATTTTTTTTTTCTTTCCCCCACGTGGCGAAGTGATGATGGGCCTTTAATGGTATGCAAAGTGACACCTTATTTTTTGGTTGTATTGGGTACGAAGCAAATACAACAATACTCTTAAAAATATTCTATTATTAGAATTCATTTCATTTTAAAATAAAAAATTAATTTAATTTGATTTAATTTAGTAAATAAAATTTTACATCTAGAACATACTTTGAATCTAAGAAATGAATTGATTTGGTTTAAATGAAATATTAAGTTTGACCATGTAAATAGAAAGTAAAAAATACGGTAAATATGATTTAAAATAATAAATTTGTTCATTTTGTTAGATTGTTTAAGAAAATAATGAATTTTTATCAAATCTTATTATTTTGGATTGAATTTCAAATTTTATAAGAAAAACTTAAAATTTAAGTTATAAAACAAAATCAAATCTAATATATAAAATTTTATTTTAGTTTCAAATATAAGAATTGACGAGAATTCTCATTAAATGAAATTAAATTTCATCAAATCTATCATTTCAAATGGAGTGTAACTGAGATTTCAGTGATCCTTTCTTTTCTTATAATGATGTACCATAGAGACCAGAATATGAATTAGATGCATAGCTTTTGACTTGCTCTTCACCTTCTTAATATGGTTTATTATTATTATTATTATTATTATTATTTTTGAATGGTACCGTTGTGCTGAACTTGTTCTTATAACTGTTTCCCAGTAATATTTTCTTTTCTTGTTGCTAAGGGTGGGAAAGGGGAAAAATAATAAAAAATAAACAAATTAGCTATGGAAGGTTTAGTACAGTACAACATCAACCACTCCCGAGGACAATTAAATGTCAGAGTTTTATCAAACGGAATTACATTTTGAGTACCCCTTCAGGTCCACTACTCAAATATAAGTGTTCATCCAATAGAGGAACTGAACTAGAAATTCTACAACCCAAAACTACCCGCTGCTGGCACAGCTACTTTTACTGCGAGTAGCGATAATTATTAGTAAAAGAGAACAGTGACACAACAAAGAAAAGAACTCAAAACCTGATGCTGGGTTCAGAAACAATGCTTCTTCTACTCATGCTCCACATCCAGCAACTGGGCACACAGAACTAATCACTTTATTTGTAGTAGAGCCGGCTCTATTCTCAACTCACCCCAAGACATTCTTGAATGGTATACAAGGACCCCTATTACTTCCACCACCACAACCAGCCATTGACCAAGAAATTTCATCAATGCTTATAGTTTGAGAAATACGAACTCTTCAATTGCAGGCACTTCCCCTATTTGGTCAAGGGTATCTTTGTCTGGCTCTTCATCTACACCAATTGCCATGATCGCCTTTGTCCTCTTTTGAGTCCTTCCCACGCTCATGAAGTTCACATTCACATTGTGCTCGGCGAGAATGTTTCCAACACGTCCGATCATGCCCGGTTGGTCCACTTGACGGCACAAAATGAGGTTTCCTTCCAGGCTTACGTCCACACTGAACGAACCCACTCGAATCAGGTGAGGAATCCCATATTTCACCTTCCCCTCGATGCTAATGTCTTCATTGTCCGACACAGCACTCGCAAATTTTGAGTTCACGTGGCTTATTTGGACTTGAATCGAGTCGAGAGGTTGCCCTGGGGATGAACTGGCCAACACTCGCTCCTCGCTAATGCGAAGGCCTTTCACCTTAGCTGTGTAATCTGCATTCACCAGATTGATAAACGAGTTGGAGATTGGCTCGATGATGCCTTTTGTGATCATGGCACGGAGAAGCCTTGTGTCAAGATCATCGGGGTCTCGAGCTGATCCATAGATGACCTTCACAGATTTAATTCCACTCCCTCCAGACACCAACTGGACAGCCAGCCTGCCCAGCTTCTCAGCTAGCAGAACATAAGGAGCCAACTCGGAAAGAACCTAAGAACAAGAGCAACACATTAGCTAGTGTGCATTTTTACCTTGGGTAAATATGTGCATAGACCCCATCAATTCACATACTTATAGTTGTAACTGTACGATCTCGGTCATTCATCCTGTGGATCTTACATTGAAAGCCTAAACCCCACACAAATGACTGACTGAAGAATGTGTTTTACCTCAGCAGGGACCATGGGAGCATTGACAGCAGTTGCAGATAGTTCCCCTCTCAGTGCTCCAACTACGGCTTCAGCTATTTCAACAGCTACACCTTCCTGATACATTGAGCTTTTTCGTAAGGATTTTGAAGGGGTCATATATATATATATATATATATATATATCATTACATCGATAAGGCTGATTAAGGGCATGTTTGGAGTATTAAAAAACATCAAAAATCTCTACAAAATTTTTTCCACCTTGAACTATGTAAATTTCTATAAAATCTTTACAAATCCCTATAAATCTATATAAATCTCTACAAATCTTTATAAAGAGGTTGTTTGGTTCTCTACGAATCTCTACAAAATTTAAAATTTCTACCCTCACAGCACAAATTAGATATTACAATTTTTACAAATTTATTCTAATTTATACAACTCTAAAATATCTACAAATCTCAATAAATTTTCACAAATTCTAATAAAATCTATCCAATTTCTTAAAAAGTTCTGCACAAAACGTTAAAAAATCATTTTCTGTCAGAACATTTGTTCGAAAGAATTTCTCCTGTTAAAATAACTTTTATAATGGGGTTGTTTGGAGTAAGAAAAAGTGAGATAAATTGAGATAAATTGCGATTTAGAGAGAGTTCGTAATACGTGCAGTAAGAGAAAAAATTGATGTGATATAAAATTAACAGAAATTTATATAATTTTTTAAAAATTTTCAGCAAACTAAACGACCCCAATATCAATCTAACTCCTAAGTTCAACCAAATTGAAAGGTTTTGTAGGCTAATCAATTTATATAAAAATTAAAACCCATAAAGATATTTATTAATTACAAGATTGCCACTGCCATATCTATGATTTTCTGACATCAAGAGCAAATACCAGTTGCTTAATACCTACAAGACCGTAAAGAGACTAAAGCTCTTACCTGTGCTTCCTTTGTGCTAGCTCCAAGATGAGGTGTAAGAGTAACATTCTCAAGTTGCAATAATTTACTATCCTTCGGTGGGGGCTCCTCAGTAAAGACATCAAGCGCTGCCTGTTACATACCAGTACACCCAAAAAAAAAAAACGTGTCAAAATCTTTTTCAAGTAGTCCCCCCGCCCTTTTTTGGTAAACATGAATATAGACGGTTTAATTATCTGTTTAATTAATCATTATCATTACTAAATTCATTTAGTTACTATTTCAAATTCATTTATTTTATTAATTAAAATCTCAAATTTATCTCGTCCCACTCATTAAATATCTATTTAAAAAAAATATTTGAATACCCACTTAAAAAATTAAGGCTTCATTTGATTTATTTTTTTATTTTTTGTTTTCTATTTTGAACTCAATTTTTATTTTGTACTTCTGAAAATAAAAAAAACGGTTCATAACTCATTTGATTACTTAGGGTTCATTTAGTTTATTTGTTTTTTTATTTTTTATTTTCCGTTTTTATTTTCTATTTTCTGTTTTTAACTCATTTTCTATTTTACACTTTTTGAAAATAAGAAAAAAACTCAAAACGCATTTGGTCACTTGGTCACTTGTGTTTTCAAATTTTATTTTAGAAAACAGAAAATGGACTTGCACATAAAATGAAAAATGACAAAAAGTCATTTTGAGCGTTTTTAATACAAAATAAAGAAAATTTGAAAATATGGAACATTTTTTGTTTCTTTATTTTGAGATTTTTAAAATATAAAATGAAAACAGAAAAATAAACCAAATGCTACCTTATATTTTAAAAATTTATTTTCGAAAACAAAAAATGAGTTTACACATGAAATGAAAAATGATAAAAAATCATTTTAAGAGTTTTTAACAAAAAATAAGAAAAATCTCAAAATAAGGAAAATATAGTATTTTTTATTTTCTCGTTTTAAAATTTTTAATACATAAAACAAAAATAGAAAATAGAAAACAGAAAAGTAAGGGCTCATTTGGTTTGTTTTTCTATTTTTTGTTTTCTCTTTTTGTTTTTAATTTTCTGTTTTAAGTATATTTGTCATTTTGTCTTTTTGAAAACAAGGAAAACAAGTACAATATATTTGGTCACTTGTATTTTCAAAATTTGTTTTAAAAAACAAAAAATGAGTTTACACATAAAATGAAAAATGACTAAAAGTCATTTTGAACGTTTTCAACTTAAAACAAAAAAAAATCACAAAATAAGGAAAATAAAACGTCTTTTACTTCCATATTTTAAGCATAAAACAGAAAATAGAAAACAGAAAATTAAAGCAAATGCCACCTAAACTAAATGCAACCTAAATAGTTCAAAATCAAACATGGTTTTATTCAAATTTGAATAATTCTATTGGAAATTTTGATTTTAAGTGAATTGTAGAGTCACCCAAATTCTAGTTAGCTTGTGTAAATAAATACGGGTAACATGTATGTCATTCATTTTACCTGCGCAACTACTCCATCTTCTAGGGCCCTCACCAATGCATCTTCATCAATAACACCACCTCTGGCAACATTGATAATGCGAACTCCTTTCTTCATCTTTGCAAAAGTGTGGTCATTGAATATCTTGGAAGTGGCAGGAGTGAGTGGCATGTGGAGAGAAACGAAGTCCGCGGTGGAAATTGCTTCGTCGAAGGACACCAAGTCCACCCCAATGGCTCGGGCTCTATCCGCTGGGGCATATGGATCGTGTGCAATTACGTGCATTCCAAGCCCTTTTGCACGTCTAGCTACTTCCGATCCAACTTTCCCAAATCCCATCACTGCTAATGTCTTCCCCGCCAGAGACACCCCAACATACTTGCTCCGTTGCCATTTCCCTGGAACCCCCAGCAGAAAAAGAAAATAAAATTAAAAAAATAAAAAATTGAATTGATGTGCAAAAATTGTTGATATGGTAGCTTCAATTTTAGGAAAATTTTTAAAAATTAAATAAAATTTAAGATTAAAAATTCTTTATCAATAAATTGAAAGCTTAAATTTTTTCAAGTGCAAGTGGGTTTTACAATGAGTCCAATTGATTTCTGCACTAATTCATGTAATTAGAATATGAAGTTTTCAATTCATTAAAATAAATTTTTTGGTCTAATAGTTCATTTTTTATTTTGGAATTTTCTCTAAAATTCATAAATTATTAGATAAATAATGTTATACAATCAGAAAGTACTAATAAAAATATTATTATAAATTAATTAAATCAAAATTGCCTTAACACTCTGTTCAGATTAAGGATTTGACGAGGTAAGAAATAAATAAATAAACAAGAATCCTAAAATCCTTCTACTATGGTAGAAAATGAAAAAGAAAATTTATTTAATTTGGGAAATAAAATAAATTTTAAATATTTTTTTTAAGTTTTAACAGTTTATTTAACGAGTGGAACTAAATATTACTAATATTTTAAAATAAATAAGATAAATATAATTTTGAAATATTGAAGGATAGGGCAAGTGCAATTACCAAGAGGAGGAAGAGATATTTTCATGAGAATAATATGACTCTGTTTACGAAACAAACAAAATTTAAAAGAAAAAACACGTTAGGGTAGTTTTTAATTACAAGAATAATGACGTCGCACCATTTTGATTTTCTTTCCTTTTCTCTTTTTTTTTTTTTTTTTTTCCACTTCTTTGTAGGTCATTTTCATCCCAAGTTTTCAAGGTTTGAAATGAATGGGTGTCGGGTGCGTGGGAGGAAAGACTCCAAAGATGGATAAATAAACTCCAACCATAAAGGGATTTAAGGTTAATTAAATCCTAATCACCAATTACAGAAGTCATAAGCACGCGAAACAAACGGAGGCCCACCACTTATGTCATTATTAGCCACCCAACCAAACAGCCGAGGAGGATCAATCTCGAGTACAAACCCAGAAAGGTCGACTAGCAGTAACAATTGACCTAATAATCGTTGCTGTAAATTTATAGATTCAGATGTAACTTATATAAGATAATAATTTAAATTTAATCCAACGGCCATTACGCAGACGAACAATAACAAAATCGGGACCACCTTAATCAATGGAGTAAGTAACTGTCTCTCTCTTTTTTTTTTTTTTTTAGAGCGGAGCAGGAGATTGTTAAAAGCTTTTTCTCGTGTTAAATTCTAATAGTAAGAAATTAATCATTGCTTCCTATTCCAATCAATAGATCTATGCAAATTGAATTGTAAAAAGTTTAAAACAACTGTGATTAAGCAGAGCGGGATCGAATCTTCGTACCGGCTTTCATGGAGGCATCGGCTTGAGCGACGTTGCGAGCCATGGAAGCGAGCAGAGCAACGGCGTGCTCGGCGGCCGCGATTGTGTTGGCGGTGGGCGCGTTCACGACCAGGCAGCCGAACTGAGTGGCTGCCTGGAGATCCACATTGTCGATGCCGACGCCGGCCCTTCCCACGACCTTCAACCGGCCGGCGGCGGCCTCGAAGACCTGGCGGCTCACCTTCGTCCCGCTCCGCACGATCAGAGCATCGAACTGCGAGATCTTCGAGCAGAGCTGCTCCGGCGACAGGTCGTACAGACACTCGACGTCGCCGAAGCTGCGCAAGAGCTCGAGACCGGCTTCTCCGAGCTTCTCGGAGACAAGGATTGTGGGTTTAGTCCTGGTGGCAGCGCGGTCCAGATCTTGGCCGTTGGAAACCGATAGGTTGGGCGATTCAACGGTCTTGAGGACATTGGTAACAATCGAAGATTGAGACCGAAGAGGAGAGAGTGAATGAGAGAGCTTTGGGAAGGGAATCGGTGTGGAAGAAGAGGAATTGAGGAAGGAGAGTTGAGAGAATTTGTTGGAAGACGATGAAGAAGAAAACTGGGTTAAGAAATGAGAAGTGAGAATTGGATTTGCAGAAGAAGCGGAAGAGGCCATGACTTTCTTTTGCTTTTCGTTCCTCTGTTTTATCTGTTCGTTTTGTCACAGAGAGAGAGAGAGAGAGAGAGAGAGAGAGAAATAATTGTAAAACAGTTTGAATCCAAATTGGGAGGAGGAGGCATTTACAGTTATAAGCGCGCGACGAAGGGTTGCCGCAGCCAACTTTAGATCTACGCCCTTGATGCGTAAATGTGTAATTACTTGTGCACCCCTTGAGATGGTTTGACCGTTGGTCTATTATTGGTACCAGGGATATGTTAGTAAATTGCCGTTTGGAGGTTAAAAACAACAACCAAAAAAAAAGTAAACCTTTTGGTAATTTTTTTTTTGTGTATTTTTTTAGTTACATTTTTTTACGTGTGTTTGGAATTGTATAAAATTATAAAAATTAATGTCTCGTATTTTATGCAATAAGTAGAGAATTTAAATTTTATTATCTCGTAATTTGTGTTTGTAAAGTTTTTATTTTAACTCCAAACAAAACCTTTGTGTGTTTGGTGAAACAAAGTATATTTTTTAGCTTTTTTTTGCAACTTGTAAGTGTTTGGTAAAATTTTTACTGTAACAAATTAAAAAAATGGTAACTTTTTGTGTGTTTGGTATATTTTTTACTGTACTAAATCAAAAAAATATAAAAAATTGTGATTCTACCAAACACACAAAAAGTTACAAACTGCCCTTAGTATTTTTTTGTTAATTTTTTAGCCTCCAAACCGGTTTTTTTTTTTTTCCAAATAACTCAATTACCTAGGCCAATTTTCAAACATCGTAATTAATTTTTTGAGATATTAAAATTAACTATCAAAATCGAATAAGTTTTCAATAACTCAAAAAATAATCAAAATAATGATTACTGAAAAGTCAACTCAAAGTTTTATTGATTAACTATTAAAGAATAAACAATTGATCAATTGAGTTATCTCTAGTAATTAAATTTAGGTAGCGCTTGACAAAAAAATTAGTGACTAAGCTATCAATTACTAGTTTGTTAACTTTTTCTAAAATTACTAAGAATAAATTTTGAGTGATAAAAAATAAAATAATTTGTGAATTCGTAATTTATGTAATAAAATAAAAAATAAATAAACTTTTAAAATTTTTAACAAATAAAACGTATCTTAACTTTTTCTAGTTATTCTATAAATTTCATTTAAACCTTAAAAGATAAAAATACCAAATTACCCTCTCCCCAAACTCAGTTGTGCCATGGGCGGCTTCGCGCCCTGAAAGGGCCTTCCCGTTCGCTGCTTACGTCCCTCTACCCTACCTATTTTTAATAATGAAGTAAGACTTTCAGCGGCAGTCCACTAACGTTTGTGGCTGGGACCTACACCCCTTTCCACGATTGTTCCAAAGATGTCCGCTAAAAGCCTCTCGTATTTTTATATTATTATTATGTAAAATTAAAAATAATATAATTTTCTATCAAAATTTACAGCAATTGTCTTAATAATTTTTTTTTTTTTGTAAAAAAAGTAATTTTAGAAATAATGTTTACTTAAAATGATGATAAAATTTTTACATAATCATGGGAGGAATCGTTCTTATTCTTTCATCACAGGTTAAAATTTTATTTTTATTTAAAAAAAAGTATTTTTGGGAATCATTCGTAAGAGAAAATTGATAAATAAATTTTATTTTTTTCTTCTTGCACTCTAAAAATTAATATTAATTGTGAGGGGAGATTGAGTGCAACAAGTTAAAAATGAAGTGTATTTATTATCTTTCTAAATTTAAATGGTTAAACTTAATTTGTTAATAAATAATAATTACCTACTCTTTTCTCTACATGTATTGTTAAACTTGATTTGGTAATATATAAATATTTTGGGTCTTGCTTACAGATTGAGGGAGCCCGAAATTACATTTAAAGTTCAGAACCTGAAGTTATATCTCAATCGTTAAATCAATACTAACTTAATCTGACCCTTCAATTTAACAATATGATATTCTATATTTTAAAAAGGTAAATTAGTCAATAATTAATAAAAAAATATTTAATGATGAAAAAGAAAAAGGAGGAAATAAAAAGTTTTAAATGATGAAAGAGAAAAAAGGAAAGAGAAACATTAAAATAAAGATTATGGGGATTAAGGGGAGTTTCAGTGCACTATGCACCGATTTATTGTCCAGTACAAAATATGAAGTGTTTGATTTTTTTAAATGAAATCCCACTATTACAAATTCAAAATTAGTGAAGATAAAAACTAAGGATAAATAAATATATAATAATTGAAGATAAATAAAGATAACAACTAAACGATAAAAATAAATAATTAAAATTTTAAATTAATAGATTTAAATATTTTTAACAATTAAAATATTAAAAATTTAAAACATTTTTACTGGATCCCCCACAATCCATTGTGAAGGTTACTGTTACAAACTCAAAATAAATAAAGATATAGCAAATAGAGGCAAATAAAAATAACAACTAGGATAAATAAAAAATAATAAAATTTTAATTATTTATATTTTTTTAAAAATATTTAAATTTATACAAATATAAATAAAGATATATTAATTTTTTTAGAGTAAGATTAACAATTAAATAAAAATAATAACAACTAAATACAACGATAACAACAAGGATAAATAAATAATCAAAATTTTAAATTAATATAAATTTAAATATTTTCAAAAATAAAAATAATTAAAATTTTACTATATCTTTAGTTATCATTAATATAAATTTAAATATTTTTAAAGAATAAAATAATTAAAAATTTACTATATCTTTATTTATATCTGATTATTATCTTTATTTATCTTTAGTTGCTGTATATTTATTTATCTTTAATTTTTTTCTTTCCTCCTTTCTTTTTCGTCATTTAAAATTTTCTCTTTCCTCATTCTTTTTTATCATTTCATATATTTCTATATTGACTGATTTACCCCTAAAAATTATATTTTTAAATTAAAGACTCAGATTTATATTGATTGAATTGCCAAAATTTAACTTTAGGCCCCCTAAAGTTTAAAAATAATTTCAGGTCCCTCAATCCTTTGCTAACAAAGGCACATGTTAGGATAGTTGAAAACATTAATTATATATATTAGAATTTACATTTACATCAATTCCTAATGTTAAAGTAGTTGAAAACATAATTATATTCATTAGAATTTATTTTTTTATTAATTCGCACTCTTTTCAAATAATCTTCAACATAAAAGATCATGTTTCAACATAAAAGAATGTGTTTATGAGTAAAATCAAGATAATAAATGCTCCCAACCATTTGCTAAAGTAGATTTCAATGTATATAATGATGTTTTTACTTACTTGAGAATTGATATAAATGTAAATTCTAATGTATATAATTAATATTTTCAACTATTACCAAAACTAACAAATACTACCGTATGCCCTTAAGGAGCATCTATTAACTTAATTTTACTCTAAACACATTATTTTATATGTTGAACATTGTTTGAAAATAATGAAAATTAATATAAAGGTAGATTCCAATATCTATAATTAAGTTTTCAACTAACTTAACATTGGGAATTGATGTAAAATGTAAATTCTAATGTATATAATTAATGTTTTTAAGGGCATATGTTAGTAAGATCTATTTATTTTTATATTAATTTTCACTGTTTTCAAACAATCTTTAACATAAAAGAATGTATTTCAATATAAAAGAATGTATTTAGAGCATATGTTAGCAGGTTTCAGGTGACTGTAATGGAAAAATTCATTGCAACGGCTATAATGGATCAATGAACACCAGAATTTGATTGCATTTAATCTAATGGTCTTAATTTGATGTTATAAAATTAATTTCAAAATAAAAAAAATTAAACAAATTCAAATTAGAAAACAATTAATGAAAAGTAGGAAAAAAATACATTGCATTAAAATACAATCAAATCCTTGACCCACTGAATTTTTCTACTGCAACCTCCTAAAACCCTATGTTAGCATTTGCTAGATATTTTTAACAAATTTGAATAGTTAGACTTAATTTGGTAATAAATAATTGCAGTACTTATTATCCATTCAGGGTGAATTTAGAGTAATAAAAAGTGAGATAAAATGAAATAAAGTGAGATAAGTTATAAATTTGTAATTCGTGTAATAAGATAAAAAGTGAATTATTTTTAAAAATTTTCAGAGATTTTTAACAAAAAAAAAAAATGCAGCAAATGCGCCCCTAATGTAATAAAATTGAGTAGTTAGACTTAATTTGGTAATAAATAATTACACTAGCTGCTCCTCTCTCTCTCTCTCTCTCTCTATATATATATATATATGAATTTTTAACAATTTTAAATATTTAAACTTAATTCGACAGTAAATAATTGAGCTGCTTATTACCCGTTTACTTTTCGTCGCATTTGATTATTTTTTTTAATAAAAAATTGAGATTTCTTTTTGTTTATTAATTTTTACACCAATTAATCATATTTTTCTACAAGAAAGTAAAAATCCAGGCATGAGTGAAATTTTTAATTTATTTTTTTAAAAGAATTAACATTTTTCACCTGTAATATATTCTTCTACTTAGAAGTATTTGCTTATTTTTTTTTATGAATTTAAGTAACATCCTTTTAATACTTAAAATTTATCAAAAAACAAAAAGATTCTTAATTTGGGCGAAATATCTAGTTTATTATTTTATTTAATATTTATCCAATTTTGCTTATCTCAATTGCTTTTTTTAAGTTTTTGTCTCATTCTTATTTTATTATTTTATTTCATATTTACTTAGTTTTCTTCTCTCTCACTAGCGTCTCTATTTATTTCTTTATCTATAAAATTCTTAGTAAATTAGGAAAGCTAAGATTAGTTTGCCAATAAATAATTGTGCTAGCAATTATCTATTTATTTTTCCTCTTATATGATTATTTTTTTTACCAAAATTTAATTTACTTTTTTATTTGATAACTTTTAAGAACAAGAATCACATTATTTTACAAAATAAAGAAGTAATAAAAATTTATTTATGAGTGAAAAAATTAAGTTTAATTGAAAAAATTTGATCTTTTTCACTCATACGTAAATTTTTCTATTTGAAAGTATTCGTTTTCATTTCTTTGATGAATTTAAATAACTTTTTTTTCATGCCAAAAACTTATCCAAGCAAAAAGATTCTAAGTTTATTCCTTATTCCGAATAGTTTTTCTTAGGAATCAAGTGCTTTTTTTTTTAATTATTTTTGTTCCCTCTTTTTATTATTTTATTTTGTGTTTCTCTCCTTCCCAATAATAATTTTAATATTTTGAAAATTTAGACTTATATTCCGATATTTGAATCAAAAATTAATTCATTGACTAGTCTAGCTATTTGGGTCTGATAACTATGATTTAGTAGTAAAAAAGAAAATTAAAAATAAAACACTATTTTATTAGTTACCTTTTTTTTAATTTAAATTTAAGTTTAAATTTAAAAAAATTATATTTAAATAATTTTCTTCTAAAATAACAACCTCACAAATCTGCCACTACTGGTTTTTTTAACAAAGTCTAATTGAAACCTTACCCATTAAAATATGCCATCGCAGATTGGCAGCGTGCTTGCAAATTGCAATGAAATGGGATCTCAGAATAGTTGTTTATTGTATTCTCTGGCCCCACTCAAAGAGTGTCCATGGCTTTCTGTACTAAAAACATTAATAAAAGTTTGAGAGACAGAATTTCAATGAGGGGGTTGTGCTTTTGTTCGATTCCTCTCCTCAATGCTTAGGTTTTAAGTGGGAGACCACTGACGGTGGGCTCGGCTCCTAATACTAGTCTCAGGAAGTTTTCAATCCTTGAATGCGGAGAAAGTCTCTTTCCAAAAATTATACCTGGTCATACGGGTGGGTCTCACCCCTTAACCATGGTTTGACAATTAAACTTATCTCTCCCTCTTTGTTTTTCCGGGTCTTCACTTTCCCCCCTCACGGTCATCTCCCGAATAAAATTTGGACACCCTCGACTCTAGATAAAATTTATCCGGGGAAATGGCTCTTGTTTTTTACGTTTTTAGCCCTCGTTAACTTAATTAAAATAAATATAATGTTAGTAAAAAAAATAATAGATAGGCCAACAAGTCAAAATAAATATAATTAAAAATAAAGTTAAATAATAACCAACCATTCAAAAATAAATATTTTAAAAACAATTGTTTAAATAAATTTATAAAAAATTAAATTTTCAATAAAATTAATAATATAACTTCAAATTGTCCAAAAATAATTAAATAGAGTGAGTTTTGTAATTTAATATTTAATTTAATAGGTAACCAAGTTTGGGACACCACAAGGGCAAAAATAGTTATTTGGCTGCTTTTTTTATCATTTACCCCCTCTTATTTATAAAACATCCAAACCAAGTCAAAAGTTATCCTCCTCTGTAAACATCATATCAATGTGGGACAACCCTCTAAAAATAATACTCCCTCTAAAATTTATTCCTCTGAAATTTTAGCACCATCCAATCGGACCCTAAGAGTGGGTCTAAAGGACCTTACCTCTGGGAATGGGTATAGGATAGGAACACCTACCTTCATATCCAATTTTCGAATTCAAATTAATCTTTATATCATATCCCATTCTTATTGGCAATTCATTTTTACTCCCATCCTCATCCCAAACAGGAAACAGAGATCCTCGTAGAGAATCGGGTAATCGAAATGATAAAAATATATATATACAAAAATTTCAAATTCGAGTTTACAGATTCAAGTATTAAGTTCAAATTCTAAAAATTTTAAATTTCACAAGTCTATCTGCTAAATTATCAAGTTTAAATTACAGATTCAAGTATAACTGTATAAGTATTAATTCAAGTCACAGTCTCCAGATTTAAGCATTAGTCCATCAACACAGATCAGTTAAGAGATTCAAGAATTTTTTTGGGGATCAGGTAAGGTGCGAGTTGGGGACAAACTCATATCTGAACACTACTTAATTCTTGAAATTTTTTTAAAAAAAAATATCTTCATACCCTATCTAATTTCTAGAACATTTCCGAATTCTCTATCCATTTAGAGCGAAGATCAGATAAAATATCAATTGATTGATCGAGATGACTATCCCTGCTCGCCTCGGAGAGTTTCTTGAGTCAAAGAAAGTAGCTTGAGCTTCGCTGTATCTTTATTCATTGTGAAGTCTACGCCACGATGCACTCAGTCAATAATTTATACATATCCAAAGCTAATATACAAGTGAAAATGCATTGCAAAACCCCCTCAATTATTTTCTTTCCTTGTCATTGTTTCATTTTCACTTTTCCCCATCATATTGTCCCTCCAAATATGCCCTGACCAAATTTATGCTTTCTTGGACCAAAGCAAACACTCATTGCTAGTATTTTAAGAAGGGTTTTGGGAGTGCCTGCCGACAGCCACCAACACGGTAGGGCCCACAGCATCCGTAACAATGATACACTGCTTTAGTAAAATGCAATTTTTAGTTGAGTTATTTGCTGTTCAATTTAATACTTTTACAGAAAAAGGTTATCAAAAGCAAAATGAAGATGAAATATCATTATAAAAAAATATTTAAATTATAGATTCCATTTGACACCTCAAATTTTTGCACAGAATTTTAACACCCGTCGCCTTCGTTGGGTGTTAAGTATTTGATAAAAATTAATAAAAATTGATAAAAATTAATAAAGATTGATTTTGTGTTTGGTGAAGAAAATTGAAGAAAGTTAGAAAAAATTAGTAAAAGTTATTTATTTATTTATTTAAAAAAATTAGTGAACCAAACAGGATTGTTTGGAGCCCATTTGATTGCAAAAATAATAATAACAATAATTTTTAGTAATTTTAAAAGCTGCTTATTTGGTAATTTTTAAATTTTGATAATTTTTTGCACAATTTTTAGTATTTTTTTGGGCACAAAAGTTAACAATTTTTTACTAAACTACTAAAAATTACTAAAAATTATTAATTTTTATCAAACATATAAAAAATTTCAATTATTAAGTTAAATTAATAAAAATTATTTTATCAAAGGCACCCTTGATATGAAGGACAAATTGAAACTAAATGTTTATTTTTATTTTATCATTTGATATGCTTATGAAAAGTGAAAATACACATTTATATCAAACATTCGTTCTAACAAAATATGAGAATAATTGTTGCGCATCAAATTGTGCCGCATCACCGTCGGCTCGCTTGGCCGATATTGTTCCCCTCCTGTGGCCCGAGGGTGTTGGGGGTTTTGTTTCCCACTGTGAGGAAAAGGCCTCGACGCCCTCGGGCCGCAGGAGGGGGACAATATCGGTTAGGCGGGCCGGCGGTGGAGTGGCACAATTTGGTGCGTAACATTTGATGGCCCATGCAGGTCCAACATGGCTTGTGGTCTCTCAGCCCCTGACTAGGGGCCATATTGCATCCAAATTTATCCCACATTGATTGGAGTCCGGGACTAAGGCCACCTAATAAAGGGTTTTGTCTCCTCTTACTAGTATTGAGACATTTTCTCCACAGCGAGAAATAAAACCCCCAACGTCAGGGGCGGATCTAAAAAAAAGTAAACATTAAAAATTTTTAAATAATAATCAAATTTCAGTGGGGGTAATTTATATATTTATATATTAAAAAAATAAAAAGAAATTTATATAAAATATATATAATATATACAAACTTTTAGCATTCAGTGGGGACAGTTATCCTTACTTGCCTCTTCATGGATCCGTCCCTGCCGGCCCTTGAGCCGTAGAAGGGGGATAATATCAGTCGGGCCGGCTGGTGACAGTGCGCAACAATAATCATCCTCTTTTATGCATGTTAAAGTTTGAGAGGAAGTGAACATCCCATCTAGAATAAACTGGTAAGGTAATTTACGTACCCGAAGGGGTTTTCCCACTTAATAATGTGCTAACATTATTCATAAAGTAGACAATTTTAACCCATAAAAAAAAAAAAAAAGAATACATGTTGAAAAGCTGACGTGTTGGAAATATTTTTTTAGGGTCCATTTAAAGTAATAAAAAATGAAATAACATGAGATAAACTACGAGTTCGTAATTTGTACAGTGAGATAGAAAGTGAATAACTTTTAAAATTTTTCAATATTTTTCATTATTTTTTAGAGTTTTTTGTTAATCCAAACAGAGCCCAGGTGATCTATCATTGCTTACCATAATAGATAGCTACATAAATTTAAAGTGAGCTTTGTCTTATCTCGCTTGCTAATTCAGCATCGCCAAGAAGTAGTATTTTTCATTTACCGCAAACCTACTCAAAATCTTGACATTTATGTGCTATTTCAGTCCCCTTTGGCAATTGACGATCATACCATGCTAAGGTGAGCTTTTTCCTCTTCAAAGTGGGCCTGAAAGATGTCCGACCTTTTCTTTTGAGTCACTAGCGGGTTGTTTGGAAGCCTAATTTTTAGTTATTTTTTGTATTTTTTGGCCAAAAGTTGATAATTAAAATTTTGGGTGCATTTGGTAAAATAAGTAACAATTTTTACTAATTCTTGGTAATTTTTGAGTGTTTGATAAAATTTTTGACAACTTTTTGGGTGTTTTATTAAAAATGTTGGTAACTTTTGAGTTGAAAAATTACTATTACTGAGCAAAAAAGGGACAAAATTTTATATTTTGCCAAATTCCAAAAGTTGGTAGTTTTATACGTAAACTTGAGCCTCAAAATGATATTTAAGGTGTGTCCGAATTGGAGATTTAAAGAGGAAAAAAAGAAAGAAAGAAATAAAAAAATATAAAATCTAAATGTGTACATTTGTTTTAATACATTAAAATAATATAAAAAAATAAAACATATTTATTAATAAGTTAATTTTTTAATTTCTTAAATTTCATAATTTTTCTTTTCATTTTTCATCACAAACCAAACACAGGGTAAGGGTAAGGGGTAGTTTGGTTTGATCCTCTTTCATTTGTTTTTTTGTTTTGTTTTGTCTTTTTTTTTTGTTTTTTGTTTTTTGTTTTTTGTTTTGGAATAAATATCACCTTTACAAAACTGTCCTTTTCAACATAAAATAGAATGGGAAAAAAAATGTTTACCAAACTACACAAACACCTGAGATTTTCCATTGGCTATCCGAGATAGGACAAGGTTTTACTTCCTCATGAACGTCGGCAAATACTTGAGAGATAGGATTGGGGCTAATTGACCGGAGTTCCCAAAAGCAAATTGCTGAGAGGAAAAATATTACAAATCAAATAGTGGGTAGGTTGAAAATTGTTATTAATAATAATGCTTCACAAAGAAAACATCAAAACCTACCCGCAATTTGATTAACTCGTCCTCAAATTCTGGTTCATTTGTCAAGCAAGCAGTTAATGCATCTTTATCAAACAAATACAGGGAAACAAGAATCAAGGAAGCAGGAGCTGCAGGACTTTCCATGTAAGATAGAAGTCTTAAATCAACTTCAAAACACAGAAATGGTTTTTCCACCAATATTTGTAATATCAAAGTTGCTCCTACCTAGCAACCGCGGAAGGCTAAAAAAAAAAAATGCAAGGCTTCATTACAACTACAGAAGCCTTCAAATCAGCATCAGAGGAAGTGCAGAAGGAGGCCCTCATCATCTCATAGAGAAACAGACTATTGTTTTGCCATATTCAGTTGCATATTCAAGCATCTCTTTCAAGGCTTTATGTTCATATATATATATATATATATATATATAATTTACGTTCCAAGGAAAGGGTCTTCCGTAAGACAGTTGTACTGTTGTGGATCTTCAATACATCGGATGCTACCATCACAAGAAATAAATTAACAAAACTTCGTCACCACGATTTTGCTTTGAATGAATGAATCAAAAGAACTATCCCACACAAGCATTTTTTTTTTTTTTTTTGGTATGTTCAATGGCAGCAAGTGACTATCACAGAAAAGCTCAAAAACAGAGGAAAAGGGAAATCTCCACTAGCATAAAAGGCTGACAGTTCCATCAGGCAATACTAGTGCAGGAATTGACTGGGGCTAATTGACTTCAGCTTCCAAAAGGAAATGCAAGTAGACAGACCAAAAAAACACATTGTGGGTTGAAAAATATCATGGATAATGCTTATAAAGTAAACATCCAAACCTACCAACTCTATCAGCATCCTAATCCATTGAGCTGTTAACTTAAGCAAAGTTTTAGCTCGTAGAAAACGGGATGTAAGTGTGGTTTATGGAAGATTGGTCAAATTCAATTCTAGCTGCATCTGAAATCATGGAATATTAGGAAGGATGTATATTCCGAAACCAACAAACAGGAGGATATTGTTCCATTGTCATGCAATTTCAACAATTTCAATAATTTCACCAATTTAATCTCAATTTTGTTAAGCAAGTACTATAATGGCATTAATTTGTAGAGAGGAGAATAAAATTTGGAACCATAACTCAAAATTAGTTATATCCTTACATGATGTCAATTCTTGAATTGAGGGCAAAAATATATATATATATATATATATATATCGTAAAAGTTAAATTCAAAAAAAAAAAAATGTAGCAGGTTGCAAGAAATAAAACAATTGCTTAGATCTATGCTGCTCCTTCCAAAAGTTCAAAAGAATTTCCAAAAAGTTTTGAAGAATGACTTTGCTGGTTTACCAAATTGGTCAAGAAAACAATGACTTCGAACCATTGGACTAACTACCACAGGTTCACACATGAAAATGCAATGAGAAGATGCTTAGTGCGTTGGTTACATGGAATTTGGCTACACAACTAATCATGTAGAAAGGGCTAAGGAGTTGTAAAAGAAACTCAGGCTTTTAGGGGCTGTAAAATGCACACACACAATACACTTATAGGAATAAATTTATCCTGGCATTATACAGTTTATCATAAATAATAAGAAACAAATATTTTTTCAAATGTCCACGGGCAGACTCAGGGATTATGTCTCAGTGGGAACCAAGGCTATAATAAGTTCCTCAGTATCATAGAAAGAAGGAAAGGATTATACAGTCTAATGCATGCCAGAATATTTAGTTTTCAAGAGAAAGGATCTTTAAATTAAACAGTTGGCACTGATGAGGCTGCACTAGGGGCATCAATACATCAGATGCTACTATCACAGGAAAAAAACTGAGGAAGTGGAACATCAATGGAGCAGGAGTTTCCATGAAACGTTGAATGCTTAGCCTTTAATAAACTTGACAAAGAAATGGATTTTCCAGTAATCTGTCATAGCAAAGAGATGATCTGATAGAAAGCCACAAAAAGGAGTGTTTCATTGTAACTGTAGAAGCTATTCAATCAGCGTCAGGGGAAGTCCAGAGGGGGTTTTCATAGAGAAACAGAAATGAATATGTTTCATCAAATTTGTATCACCCAACGATGGTTTTGCTACATTTAGTTGCATATTCAACAGAAAATGAGCACCAAAAGGAGAAAAATGAACTGAAGAAATGGAAAAGGCACACTAGAATATTTCTAAACTTTTTCTGTTGGACGTGATAAATTTCTTTGGATTACTGGGACACATTGCAAGAACTTGGCAATTTTTTCCAAACATGTGAATATGAAAACAACAGAGCTTGTCACATCATCTGAGGTGAACAGACTATGTGCTCCACAGCTCGTTAAATGAGTCCACAGTGCCATACACACACACAAATTGAGGTCCAGTCCTTAAATGACTGACAAAACATGCATTTAACTAAATCAAAGTTTACAATGTGCAGCCAGTAAACAAAACTTTCTTACCACAATTTTGCTTTGAATGAATGAATCAACAGAACTATATACTTCTACACGAGCCCTTTTTGTATGTTCAAAAAGACAGCAAGTAACTGTCACAGAAAAGCTCAAAAACGGAAGCAAAAGAGAATTAACTAGTGGCACAAAAGGCTGACAGGTCCATCAGGCACAACAGAACAAGGGATTTCTTCTCATCTGGTTCTACCTCTGATAATCTTCAAGCCCACATACCTGCCAAAAAAAAAAAATCAAACAAGTTAGGGAACTCATTTCACTAGCATTCCATCTTATAACAGTCCTGCAACCAAGTAAATGACAAAAACTTACCTTCCAAGCATCAACAGAGTAGCCTGAGGATTGGTCCCTGGAGATATAGAGAATGTTGAGCCATCAACTACTCGGAGGGCATCAATTCCGATGACTCTGAAACGACGATCAACCACCTTCCCGGCAATGCAGCCACCATGGTAATGCCAGATGGTACTAACCGTCCTTCGGCAAAATTCACCCATCAGTTGATCGTTAGACTGATCAACGGGCAACGCGGGTCCAATGTATCTAAAGTTTCGAGCCCCAAACCATTCCTGCAACTTGAATTCCTCCATAGACAGGCTCCTCAGCACATCCCCTAGCTTTCTTGTGCCATTGATGCAACGCTCCAGATCAACCGGATTGCTGAAATAGTTAAATCTCACAATTGGATTCATCCTAACATCAGTTGAAGCCAACCGGAGCGAACCCGCAGAGAGGGGTCCAATAATCTTCTCCATGATAGTTGCCACAGTGAGGTACAATGGCGAAGATGGGTTCTGAATGAAAACGGGGCGAGCAGGCGAAGCAAAAGGGACGACGTTGGACGCCGCTTCGAGATAAGCACCGGAATCGGTAATGCCGACTACTTGTATGAGAGAATGCTCCAATGGTGTTGGAGGCACAATCGAGATTCCATTCCGTGGGTTGTCGTAGAGGAATTGCCCGACGTACGGCAAGTGATGCATCACCGGGATTCCCCACGACGAAAGGTACGGCCTTGGGCCGATGCCGCTCAGAAGGAGAAGCTGCGGACTCCCGAGTGCGCCGGCGCAGAGCAATACTTCACCTCTTTCCCGAACCATCGCGTGGTGGTATCTCCCCAAGTCGTCCCGATAAACCACGCCAATTGCAGATTGATTTGCCCCGAAATACGCCGACGAAGACGCCAATAGAACTCTTTCGACGCTTGCGTGCACAGCGACTCTAATGTTCGAAGCTTTCGCGTAGCTAAGGAGATCGGCGGCGCTGTGGCGGCGACCGAAACGGTCGAACGTGGAACCGCCAATCTTGGTACCCAACGAATGGTCCAAAGTAAAACCATTGTAGGGATCAACCCCGGCCTCTAACAGACCATCTCGGATCGCCGATTGCCAGTTCTTGAGGTCCGGCCGGAACACTATTGCCTTCTCGACCCATTCGTAGGATTGATTCACCACGCGGAGGTCCCAGTTAAAGCCAGACCTTCTGTAGAATTCTTGATCGGCCCGGCTGTAGAAACCAGCGTTGATTGCGCTGCTGCCTCCAAGAACCCGTCCTCGGGCGTTGGGAACGCCGTCTTCCGAGATGAATGCTTGGGCCGGAGAGCTGAAAGCGTCCACCTCCGTGAGGCCGGCGAGGAAGCCCTCTTGGGTCATCAAGTTCGGCTGGCCGTAAGGGACGTCCCCTCTTTCAAGAACAAGTACCCGGAAGTACTCCGACAGAGTCGCCGCCAATGGGCACCCGGCGGTGCCACCGCCGACGATTATGTAATCGTAGTACTCTTCCGATGGGAACTGTGTGGCGTTGAACACGAATTGGAGATAACTTGGGCCTGTAGTATTAAAAAAAAAAAAAAAAAACATCGAATGGAAGTTAGTTTTTTTATGGGTTGAAAAGACAAATCACAAGAAGAACAAGAGGAAAAATTAATTACTACTTTGTCGAGAGTTCTGAGACTCTGCTCTGGGCAACGAACTGAGTGCGAAAATCACCAAGAAAGCAAGAAATGGAGAACATAGAAAGGTGGGTTTTCCCATAACTGGGAATGTGATCATGAAATTTAATTTCTTTTTCTTTTTTGAAGTCACGGCTGGGAAGGTGAACTAATGGCAATGGCGAAGAAGATTCAAACAGAGAGACATTTGGGTTGCCTTTTGAATGATTCAGAGAATTGGATTTCGGGGGGGGGGGGGAGAGAGGGAGAGAGAGAGAGAGATGGGGTTTGCAGAGATGAAGAGTTAAAAGGGTAGAAAGAAAGGCAGTGCTGTTTTGGTGGGAAATTCAGTTGGATGAAGGCAACAGACAGTCTGACGCCGTCAATAATGGTGGCTTTGATATCCTAATATGAATAAAATTTTTAATTAAAATTATTTTAAATATATTTTATAATTAAACATCATTGCTTACATTACCATACAACCGGCCAGTAATGTGTTTCGTAACGGGTGTGTCTAGAATTATATAAAGTTACATAAATTTATAAAAAAGTATTTCGAACTTTGTGCAGTAAGTAAAAATTTAAATTTTATAGTTTCGTAATTTGTATTTATAAAGATTTATAGAATTTTATATTTTTTTAACTCCAAATAATGCCAATATTAGATTAAAAATACATAAGCATGTAAATAATTTAAATTTAAATTTATAAAACAAATTCACATAAAAAAGTGAAAAAATAACCTATAAAAATAAAAATTATTAATCAAAAGAGAGTAAGGTATAAAGTTTTATTATTTATTACAGATATTGTCACATTTTTTAGCAAATTTAACAGTTAAAAATATCTTAAATTTAAAATTTTAAACTTTCTTATTATATATATGACACAGAATGCAAAAGTGTATATTACATTTTTAAAATATTAATTTAAATTCTTTTATATGAAAAGTATTAAAAATATGAGAAAAGTGAGAGAAAAATAAAAATAATCCTACCCATTTATCAAATTTAACAGTTGAAAATATTTTAAATTCAAAATTTTAAACTTCTTTATTATATAAATGACACATAGTGTAAAAGTGTATACATTTAAAATTTAAGTTTTAAGTCTATTAAAATTAAAATTTTAATTTAAATGTTTATTTTTAATAAAATTTTGAAAATTTTAAATTTTAAATATATTTTTTAAATAAAAAATTTAATTGACTTTATCTAATAGGTATCCGTACATTATTTGATAATAATAGATAATATAAATAAAATATAATTTGCATAATTTTACAAAATATAATATATATATATTTATATATTTATTTATTTGAATTTCAAATTCATATAATATGTTTTATTATATAGATATATAATAAATGATGATATGACGAAACTTTAGTAATGACCGGGACAAATGTCAAATCAAATGATGTGTTTTATTATATAAATTTATTTGAATTTCAAATTTTAAATTCAAATGATGTATTTTATTATATAGATATATTAATAAGTGATGACGTGGTTGAACTTTAGTAAAAATTGAGACAAATGTCAAATCAAATGATATGCTTTATTATATAGATAATTTGTTTAGATTTAACAATAAGTACATGTTTGATCTGTGATAAAAAATTTGACAGTAAAATATTACAGAGGTAATTATTACTCTATAATTGTTACTAGGGTAACAAGTTTATGATATTTATGTTTGGAATGAAAGAGTAAATATATTACTCGGTAATAATTATATTATGTTTGGAATATTAAAAATTTTAAAGGTATAAAAGTTATTTATATTTGAAATGAGAATAAACTAAACAAGAGAAAAGTTAATATTTAATTTTAATAAAATATTATAATAAAATAAATCATCATAATTAAATTAATATTTAAATAGCATTATTTTAATAAAATAAAATAAAATATTTTAATAATAAACTATTACTTATTAAATATTATTTTGATAAAACAATTTAATAATTAATTATTTTTAGTTTGATTAAATAAATTATTATTTTATAATATTTATTATAATTATTTATAAGAGTACATTGTTTAAGGTTTTAGAAGAGGGAATAAATTTTTTACTAGAGTAGTGAGAAAAGAATAAAATTTTTTCATTACACCCCGTTACCCACTCCCAAGAGTAAAAATTTATCCTTGTATGGGGGTAATTGTTAACTAAGAGTAATTGTTACTCCCATCATCCAAATTGTTATAATGGAGTGTAAAAGTTACCATAGTAAAATTTGTCTTTCGTTACCCCCAAAACAAACATCTCTTAGTGTATTGAGATTTTCTGGTATTGAAGAAAAAATATTTTATATATTATTTTTAACCTTGAACGGAAAAAAGGTAAATTCAACAATTTTATTATTAGGTTTAATATTATAATAGAAGTGTTTGGATGACAAAAAAAGTATAGAAAAAATATAAAAAATTGATATAAAAATGATATATGTTAAAATTTGATTAGAAGAAATTAATAACTTCTTGTAACTTTTGATAATTTTTATTTTACCAAATAGCTCAAATATATATGTAACTAAAAATTTAATGTATTAGTTTCGGTATTTCAAGATAAAATATAATATAAATATAAAATACAAAACACAAATAATCTATTTTATATTTTTATATTGATGTTTATTAAGAGAAAAATAAAATTTTAAACTTTCGTTGTGCAACTTATCTCGTTATTTTTCTATTTTTCTTTTTCAAGGAAGCATCCGTTTGAAGAACAATCAAATTAGTTTTCAGTTCAAGAAAGTGTTCATACGAAGAACAGTCAAATCAGTTTTCCGTACAATTTTTCAAGGGATGCTGGTGTAATTTGACTCTTTTATTTTTTAAATAATGCATAAATAAATCATTAAATTTATATTTAATGCATAAATATACTCTTTAGCTTAATTTGCAATAATTTCATTCCTAAGTCAAAAAATAATTTATAAATAAACTCTCGAACTTATATTCAATGTATAAATACATTTTTATAATTTAAATTGTAATAGTTTCATCCCTAAACTAAAAAATAATACATAAATAAGTTTTTAAAATTATAGTTAATATACAAAATATACCCTATAGGTCAATATATAATCATTTTATCTTTTTTAAAAGCTCAAATTACATGTTGATGTGAATCAAATTTTTAAGCGTGTCAGTTTGACACATGGGTAGTGAGAGAAAAATGCTCTGACGGCTTAACATTTTCAATTTTCTTATGGTCGAATTATTATCAGTGAAGTCTTAATAATTTTATTGGATTAAATTTGTTTTATTTAATATTAGAATTTTTAATGCAAAAAATTGAAAATTACCAAAAATTAGGTCAAGGAATTGTTATTTGGATAGGTAAATATTTTTTCTTTTTAGTGAGTCTCGTAACCTCATTTTCATTGCTATGTACCCATAGATATATAAGTTTATGGACGAAATTATTTTTTTGAAAGGTTATGGATGTAATTATTACAAATTGAGTTATAAAGGTATATTTGTACATTGTATATAAATTCATGGATTTCTTTATTCATCATTTTTAGTTTAGGAGTGAAATTGTTATAAATTAAATTTTTAAAAGTATATTTGTCTATTAAAACTCTATTTGGTTTGCTGTAAACTTCTGAATATCTCTGAAAATATTTAAAAATTATTTATTTTTTATTTTACTGTGTAAATTACGAACTCACAATTCATCTCATTTTATCTCACTTTTTATTATTTCAAACACATCCTAAGTGTAGGTTTTGGGATTATCAAAAAAAAAAAAAAAAAAAAGCATAAGTTTCGGGATTATTAATTTATTTTATTTGCCAGGCTTAACAGTAAACGGGCCCAATGAAGCCTAAATGAACGCCCACTGTGTATCTTCCAGCCCAAATTGGTTTTTAACGTTGAGCTGGGTTGTGGTAAACAAATTTCCACAGTCGTAGAAAAATAAAAAAAAAAAAATCTTTCTTGGAGAAAAAGAAAGTAGAGAGGAAAAAGGCTCGGAATCTCCTGGCCGTCCAACAGAAGTGATTGAGAAAAACCAATCAAATGCAATTTTCTCGCGACATTTGATCTTCAGGACCAGGTACCTCCCGATTCTTCCGTTCTCATCTTTCTTTATTCAATTATTGTTTCTTTTTCTCTACTAAATCTCCGCAGAGATATCTATTTTCGTATTTGCTTAGTGGGTCAAACAAAAACAGACGTTCCAGCTTCAAATTCTATAAATTGTGTGCTTAGATTGTAAATGAATCTTCTTCAGTGATGTTTACGATTTCCCTTATAATCCAACTAATTTCTGATGGAGTCGAATGTTGAACTGCCCTGGTTCTGATGGCTATGATTGTAGAATCAAACGTTATGTAGCTCTTAAAACCTTCGATTGATTTAGCAATTTAAGAGATTCCAAAGTCATTTCCCAAAAAATTAAAGCAGTGTTAATCGAAATTAAGGGAAGGGGATTTTAATCGGGTAAATGAAGTGGAGTGTGAGAGTGTTTATTTGTAGTGTGAAAATGGTATTCTACTGAACTTTACTCTCATGGATCATCATTGTTTGTCAGAAGTCTGTTCTTGAGTCCTCACGGGCATTCGAATTCAGTTGGATGCTTTTTGAGATTTCGGGTCCTGCCATTATTTTTATTGGTGTTTCCTTCGGCCATTACTTGAATCCATTTAAACACTGCGGCTCTAATACCATGAGCTGGTGCAGGCAGCGCGTTGGAATCAACAATGGGCTCACTGTTTGATGCACGAAGATATCTTAGCCATGGCTTTTAGCTTCTGCACGCACTGTGTTCATTTTTCTCTTTTCATCCTCTTGAATAATATTTTTCTTTTATAAGATATTGATAAAATATCTTATATTATTTTTTCTCTTTTCAGCCCTTTGGAGAAAGGTATCGATGAAATAAACTCAAACATTTGGAAGGACTCAACTGTAGCCAAGTATTCCACATTCATCTTTTGCCGCTTCTAAGCATTTTTTATTTCTATTTATTTTTAGTGGTCAGTTTTTTTTTTTTGGGGGGGGGGGGGTTTCCTTGACTTGGGTACTTATGCAGATCCCATGGAGCATATTTGGATGAATGTGGTTAAATAGTGTTCTTTTTCTTTCAAAGTATTCAGATCGTGCTTCTTGTTGCGTTGTCTCCCTGCTTTAGTAGCTTGTATAAGTCCAAGAATGGAACTTGCTGTATGAGTAATTTCTATATATATAACTGATTTGTTTCCCGCAGACTTTCACTTGGAGCTGATCATATTGTATGGTGAAATTGAAGTGAAAGGCCAACAAAACTGCAGTAAACTTGCAAACTTAGCTGAATCTAGAAAGTACAGGCTTGAGCAACACTAGGAGAGGGAAAGGCTTTCTAACTTAGGCATTTCTTGCAACAAAGCCAGTTCTAACCATTTTCCTGGGTCAATAGAAGTTCCCTCAAATTAGTTTTGATAATGGGCAAAACATATATCTAAAATTTTCCTGTAGAATAATGTGAATTGGCTCTTGCTGGATCCAGAAGTTGTTTTTAAGTTAGATTTTTAGTTTCATGTTATTCTGTTTTTTTCTATTTTGTGTTTGACCTCGACAAAAACTTCAAATTGATTACTTAACCAAAGTAGTTTATCAAATCAATTTCTTGTGTTGTTGTTGTGCATCAAATGCTTATTCTTTCATGCTATTCTTACTGGAAATTGAAACCTAACAGAGAAGTAGCATGTTGATAATCTCTGCTTGAAGTTTTGAATGTGTGTGTTTAATCTTTGAAGTAATTGAAATGATGGTACGACAAGGAAAAAGAATGAAATGGAAAGAAAAATTCCCAATTAAATGGGGCATGAGTTTTTTCCCTTTTTCAATTTCTTTATTTTTATTCAAAGGGTCATTTTGTAGGAAATTTAGAAACTTACCTTGACTGACTATTTGAAGTGAGCAGATTGCAACCTTTTAATTTTTCATCAAATATTTCAGGAAACCACATGGATCTCAATGATCTTAACAAGGTCTGGGAAATCAAGACTCTCAGGAAGTTTCGAGAAAGTGAGGCCAAGGAAATTCTTCAAAATATAGCCAAACAAGTTCAGCCCATAATGCGCAAACGTAAATGGAAAGTCAAGATGCTTTCTGAATTTTGGTAATGATTTTTCTTATTTTCCCTTTATTTTATTACTCATTTTCCTGATGTTGTCATTATGCTTATCAATAATTTAAACTTGCAGCCCTGCAAACCCGTCTCTTTTAGGGCTGAACATAGGGGGAGGTGCAGAGGTTAAGCTCAGATTGCGGAGGCCAAACAATGAGTTGGATTTCTTCCCTTATAATCAAATTCTTGATACCATGCTTCACGAGCTCTGCCATAATGAATATGGCCCTCATAATACTCATTTCTACAACCTTTTGGATGAAATCAGAAAGGTTATTGGCTATTATACATTTAAGTCTTTACTCTTTAGCAATTGTTGGGCTCTATTTTTGGGGGGTGGGGGGGGTGCGGAGGGGATGATGTTGTGTTTAAGCTATTGGGCTTGAAATGTAAACTATCTGGAGCCTTCTACATATACTACGTTATTTTTAACCTACCTTAAATACAATGCTGCATAATTAAGAAAAGGAAAGAATGTTGAGAATAATATGTCTTGATTCTAATAAATATCCAGTCCACTGAAACACGGGGAAAAAGAGAAAGTGATTTGGAAATTGTAATACCAATCAATGTTGTAAGGTTAAATTATACTTACCACCCCTTAACAAATTAAAAAAATGTATCTCTCTTATTTTGAAAAGCTGTTAACCCCAACCCCTTCAATTAGTCTTGCTCTTGACCCCGTTAATTTTTTTTTTTTTTTGTATAAACAAACATACCCCTAACTCTTCTAGACTTACCAAGAACAATTTAGATTACTCTAGAAAAATCTTGAATGTGATAGACTATTCTAGAGAACCTAACAACATTCTAGAATCTTCCATATCTAGAACATTTTCGAACTCTGTAGAATGCTCTCAAACTTTCGAAAATAGTCTAGAGAGTGCCAGAACCTTCCCACTTTGTCACTACCATGCAGGCGTCTACATGGCGGCATGTGGGCACCAACATGGTGAGGGGTGACAATTCCCTTCTTATGGCTATTACTCTGAAGGGAGGTTTATTATTTGATAACCCTTTCATTCTTGATGGATGCCTAAACATAGTTTGTTTCGTCAGCTATTTGTTAACTTTACTTCCTTTGTATCCTTCTCAATTGTCCCTATTCTCCTCCACTATTTGTTTTTGTTTAATTTAACTGTTTAATTACTTTGTCTTTTTTCTTTGTAAGCTACTTAAAATATGTACGCCTTCTTTTCTGCAGGAATGTGAGGAATTAATGGCTAAAGGGATTTCAGGCACTGGGCAAGGCTTTGATCTTCCTGGGAGACGTTTGGGTGGGTTTTCCCGTCAACCAACTGCATCATCATTGCGCCAGAGTGCCCTGGCTGCTGCAGAAAATAGGGCACGCCGTGAAGCTTTGTTGCCATCTGGCCCTAAGCGTATTGGTGGTGATAATAGCATTAAGTCTGCACTCAGCCCGATACAAGCTGCTGCTATGGCTGCAGAAAGGAGATTGCATGATGAGGTATGGTGTGGGTCTATATCTTCCCAGAGTGAAGGACCTTCTGCAAAATTTAATGATCCTGCACCATCTGGAGACACATCTACTGAAACTTCACCTACTGGATCCATGCATAGTCCAGAAACAACAGATGTTGGAGCAATGTTGCAGTGCAGTACCTGTACATTACTCAATCAAGTAAAATTTCTCTTCTTCCTTTGGTCATTTTTGTCCCTTTTTTTTCCTGATGCAGTCATGTTTGTTGAATTACTGTCATCCTTTTCCACTTTATTAATATCAGTTTGATATTAATTGGTTTTTTTTTTTTCCTCCATGGGCCTAAGCATTTAAAATTATTGTGTTGATATTATCATTATTTCATCAAATTTGAATAGAAAAGATTAATTGCGAAATGCCCAATTGCTGGTTTCTGCATTACAATTTCATCAATTTAATCTGCATAGCTAATTCATATCTGCACTTCTCCCGACTTTAGTGTATGGTTGGCTGTCATATAACCATGCTGAATTTTTTTTTTATGAGTTGAAAGCCAAGACAGAAATTGCAGTGACCGAGATTTGATTTAATCAGTTCTTTTTTTGGGTGAATATCCTCTGAGTTGGGAGCAGTTTCTTCTTTTCTTCCTTTGAAAATTAAAAAGTAAGTACTGGTTATGAATTCGTTGTCTTGTAATAAACATAATATCATTGATTAATAATATAAAGTATTTAGGTTATGTCTCATACCAAATGTGGTTTTTCAAGCAGCTTCACCTGTCTTATTATTAATGTGCCAATATATCAATGGTGTTTTTAAGGTTGAAATTTGAGAAAGGTGATGCAGTCGAAGATAGCGTATCATGTTATCCCATGACCTTGCTGGGGGTAGTCAGGGATCCTGTAAGAAACTGAATGAAGTCAATCACCATTTAAACCAACCTTCTCTTAGTCGACTCAAATGACCTTCTAGGCTTATACGTGCTATGTGGCATTATATGGTTCATGATTTGAGTGTTTGAAGTTAGAACTCGAGAATGGTGGTGTACTTACAGAAACAATCATATCATGCCATCTCGTGCTCGTGGGGGGAGAAGTTGGTAACTGTTTAAACCATATTTTCATAATTGGCACAAATGAATTTTTGCATGCTACTCGGCACCATGTGAGTATTGATTCGAGTTTTACTGGGTTTTCTCATGTCAAATCTGAAACTCCTCCAACAGCTTATTCTCCTTATAGTCAATTAGAGGTCAATGCACATGCAGTGTCTGAAGTGGAATTCTATTTTTTGATATTTGTGGGTGGTTATGAACGGTATTTGTGCCTTTGAACTCGGTGGTTCTATTGCTTTTTGCGTTGTGCTTATATTTATTCAATGTGGCGGACATGTTAAAATTGAATTGGCTTGTAGCGGTGAATCTATTTACTTAGTCATCCAATTAAGGAGAGATTGTGTGTGTGCGCGCGCACGCATGAATGGTCTCTGCTAATTAATAGTGCTTTAATGTTAATGCAGCCATTGGCTCTGGTATGTGAAGCTTGTGGGACTCCAATGGATGGGGGTGGTGATGGAAAGAAGTCGAAGGTCTGGTCTTGCAAATTCTGTACTTTGAATAACAGTATCGAGGCAGACAGATGCTTAGCTTGCGGAGAGTGGAGATACTCCTACGGTCCGCCTATCTCCGCCCGTGGCCCCTATCTGGGCACTTAAAAAGAGCGGCTCAGCGCATGTGCCTCAGTTTTGGGGGGATCATGGGAGGGAAGAGAGAGGGAGAGCCTGTCTGCACTGCCCATGTTACATATATAAGTTAATATCTCCAGTACATTTTTGCTTAAGGCTTACTTTTCTACAAATGAAATGGAAGCTTATTATATGTTTTTGGAATGGTTAACTCTTTATCATTTCTGAAGAGGAAAAATGATAAAGAGTTGAAATTTGAAACTGTTTTATGTGTGAGTACTTGTTCTGTTCTTGTATTTAATTGCTTGCTTGCTTTGTGGTGTTGGGTTCCCTTTGGAGTTAGACGTCGTTTCCTCGACGGATTTCAGACGGCGTTGACAAAACACATTCAGTTCATATCACAAAAAACGTTACATCTCAGACCGACCGGACCCATGAAATCATACTAGAGATTTGGGCATTGTCTTTTTCAAAGGCACACACTATTTTTATAGGAAGTTCCATTCAACCAGTCGCCCAGCTTTTGTTAAAGCCAACCTAAAATTTCACGTTCATCCGAATCGCTAACTTTATTTATTTATCCAAAAACTACTGGGCCCATTGATCCCGTGACTTTATATTTTCCAAACATATATTGTTAGGGCTGTAAATGAATTGGGGGGTCCATGAACAAAATAAAGTTCGGCTCATTTATTTAGCAAAATGAATTGAGCTTGAACAGAAAAATTAGGCTTGTCTAGTAAACGAGTCGAGGTTGAACATTGATGTGCTTGAATCTTTAAAAGCTCGAACTCATTTAATATATACATATAATTAAATAGTATTCATTTAAAATATAATTATATATTAATTGTTTTGTATTTATAACATAAATGTGTTTTCATTCTGAATTTTGCATTACAATTTATTTAATGTGTAGTTAAATTATTTCTATAATAATAATAATTACTCTTTGAACTATCATTTTCCACAATACTAAATTCATATTTGAAGCATTACACTTCTCAATTAAATGAATATCGAATTTATTGATAACATCGCGTTGATTTTTTAAAATATTAAAATTAATACAGCAGTAAATTATATTTATATTTTTCATATCGAATTGTAAATATGAAAAATGTCTTCTTCAAATAGCACTACAAATAGATATTCTTGCTCACGAACACACTTGGGCTTGACTCACCAAGAACTCGAGCTCGGCTAGGTTCATTCAATTAGTAAACGAGCAAAGCTTCAATACAAAATTTAAGCTCGTTTATTAAATGGATGGTTTGAGCAAAACAGAACTTTGGCTCAACTCGTTTTCACAACTAAACATAGCCTAAGAGTCATTAAAATAAATAAATAGATTGAGAAACCTTCATTTTGCTTTTATTTAAAATAAAATTATGGATTGGAGGGAAATTTAAAAATCCATCCGAATTGTTGATTCATTTTATTTATTTAGGTGGCATTTAGTTTATTTTTCTATTTTTTGTTTTTGTTTTATATGTTAAAAATCTCAAAACAAGGAAACAGAAAATACTCTAATTTCCTTATTTCGTGATTTTTTTTATTTTCAATTAAAAATTCTCAAAAAAATTTTTTGTTATTTTTTATTTCATGTGTAAATCTATTTTCTGTTTTCTAAAATAAATTTTAAAAATACAAATAATAAAAATGAATTTTGAATTGTTTTCTTTATTTTCAAAAGTGTAAAATAAAAAATGAGTTAAAACAAAAAATAAAAAACAAAAATAGAAAACAAAAAATAGAAAAACGAACCAGATGCCATCTTGATTTTTCAAAAACAATATTTACGGAGCTCATTTGATATCTCCCAAGTAAACACACAGCTTAAGAGTCATTAAAATAAATAAATAGGCAAAGAAATTTTTTTTTTGTATTTAAAATAAATTATAGATTTAAAAGTATTATAATAATATAACGCAATAATAAAAAAATTTGGGTTATTTGTTAAATTTAATGAACTTTTATCACCCAACGTGTTGATTAATTTACGTGTGATGTGGTATTTTAGAAACACGTAATTACCTATAGAAAAATGCTACTTAACCTAAATGGTCATGATAATTTAGATAATTAGGATGATACAAGATTTGAAATTTAGTATTTCAAAAGATTATTTAGGTAGACCAGAGTTTTACCAAAACACGAGTAAAGGGACACGCAAATAATATATATATATATATATATATATATATATATATATGTATATATATATTTGCCTATTAAAAAGGGCTAGCCCTTGTTGACCGGAGCCGAGCCTTTGTTATTGTTATTACTATTTCAAAGGGACGAAGATGCCACGAAAATTAATTTGGGCAGAACAAGTTTGGACAATTGGACCTTTTAGAGAGAGAGAGAGAGAGAGAGAGAGAGAGAGAGAGAGAGAGAGAGAGAGAGCCTAGGATGGACTCAAAGCCGAGGACGATTTCAACTCGAAGGGAGAAGAGGGCAAAAGTCCACTCTCCCTCCCTTGGGTACGGACACCAAAATTGGACGAGGGTTGACAAAACGTGGGTCATCTGACGACTTCCCAATTCCTATTCTTGGACTCATATTTGTGACATTTTTTTTTTCCTTTTTTCCGATAAGGTCATGTATCGCCAATTATTTCTTACTAATTTTTCAATAATTATTAATTTTTATCAATATTTTTTTAATTTTCCCTACTAAAATTTGTTAAATACATATCTAATTTTTATTAACTTTTTCTCACTTATTTCAAAATTTTTTACTTTTTTTCAATTTTTTTAACTTTTTATAAATTTGTGCCAAGTCATAATTTTTTTTAAAGTAACACACGATAACATTAGAATAAAAATTATAAAAAATAATTATAAAAAATCTCATTTCTTTTATAAACCAAAGGCACCATAATTATAAAATATTTTGGTCCGATAATACTCAATTAAAACATAAAGTGGATTTATATATTTGTCATGAAATCTTTAATTTCAGGGCAGATGGCTGGTCCTTGATCAGATTGGGATGTGGACTAATCAAACTGACCTTAACACCTTTAACCATTGAACACCTTCTCGCCCCACCAACCCACGCAACTTAAAAGAGAGAGAGAGAGAAATCTAATCCTTTTCATTAAGGATGCTTCGGCATATTATTTTTTTTTTTATAACTTTTAATAATTTTGCACTAAATGTTATATTTTACAACTTTTTATACTTTTGGTGTTAAAAAATCGAAATTTTTTTACAACTTTTGGAAAAAAAAATTTTAATTTATGACTTTAGTTTGTGGCAACATTTATATGTTTGATAAAATATTAACTTTTAAAAAAAAAAATTAAACCCAAAAATTACTTAAAAAAATTAGTGTGCCAAACAAGTCCTAAATACACTTGTATTTATTTTAGCAAATAACGTGTCTAATTGTCCTGAAAATATATCAACAATAAATAATTCTAGATTAATATCTACTACTTTGGCTCCGTTTGGAACTCTCCAAAATAAAATAAAATTTTACAAATCTCTACAAATACGAATTACGAGACAATAAAATTTAAATTCTTCACTCACTACATGAATTACGAAACATTTACTTTTACAATTTTATTTTATTTTATACACTTTTATACAACTCCAAACTCACCCTTTCTCTCATTCTGTATCATAATAATAATTTTCCTTTGCACAGAAGACTCTCCCCTTTCAATTTCATTCTTCAGCACCTTGACAACGTGTCCGCAGCCAAGGTGTTGGGTCAACCAAACAAGCACTTGCTTTATTTTTTTTATTTATTTTTAATAAATTTTGATACGTGGGAAAATCAAAAGTAGAGCACGGAGCTGCTGGACTGATGACAAAGCCAAAGTCTTAATTGTTCAATATTTTAATAACTGTACAAAACACACAACCGCACATTTATACGCACCAACTGCCTCAACTAAAAAACTAAGGAACTCCTGATGGAATCGAAGACAACAAAATTCTAACTTTCTGTTTTTTTTTTTGATGAAAACTAGAGAGGAAAATTAAATTTTTAATAATAATAATAATGAAAGATTACCCCCGAAAGGCTACAAAATAGTATTATTAAATCTCGAAATTGACCTTAGTTGGATAAACATGAGTCGTTACGTTGTCGGATTCAAATTTTTATTTCGAAAATAGGTATTATGCGTCCGATAACTCTTTATTGGTTAGCAGTTATGATTAAAATAATATCTGCTAACAAATGTTGCAAACTCACTGATTCCTATGAGTTTCTGATACTCCAATCAGCCCAAGAAGCTATCTACAGTCACGTCCACGTCGGCTACACTCAAATTAAATAGTGGAGATTTGTCAATCACAACAATGGTAACTTACTCTAGAATTATTCTATATATTTATGGCTCCGTTTGGATCCTCAAAAAAATTCAAAAAAAACTCAAAAGTTGACACAGCTGCCGCTAATACGGTCTGTCAAAATTTTGAAATGTCATTAGAACACACCACATATGTTCCGTTCCAACGAATTTTGTCAAAATTCAAATAAAAGTGATCTGACACGTGTACAAAAAAATACACAAAACTCCAAAATTTTTTAAAATCTTCCACTAAAATTTTGATAGGTGCCACTTTATATACTTTTTAACAATTTTATATCAAATCAAATATAAACATTCAACAATCATTACGCAATAATTTCAAAATATACTTTTAAAAACTTTTGGATTTAGTTGGGACTCCAAACGCACCCTATATATAACAGTGAACATTTTAAGACCCCACTCATTAGTCATTTTTAATTTTTGAAGCTTGAATAATATTTCTAATTTGTTTAGTTATTTAGACTGAATTTGAAATTGAACATGTCATACTACTTTCAAAAATAAAAAAATACATATTTACAGTTTTATGTATTCATATATATTTAATTTTTGAAATATTAAGTTTTTATCAATATTAATAAAAAAATGTATTTTGATACTAAACTATCAACTTTTTTTAATTTTTTTCATAAATTAAATAATTTACATGGGCAAGCCTAGCAAAAAAAGGACTCGGGAGGTTGCAATTGAGAGTTTATTGCAGTTGCTATAATAACTCCAAAACAACTCAATTTCTATCTTTTCACTTAAGTCTTCATATTCGAATATGAATTATTGTAATTGAATACGTCTTCATATTTGAATACATTAATTCATACTCGAATCTGAAGGCTTAAGTGGAACCGTATCATTTTGAAATAAAAAAAACATCGAAATAGCGTCGTTTTGGGTTATTGTAGTGGTTACAGTAACCCACTGCAATCCCTTCTTTTGGAAAAAAAAAAAAAAAACACTTGAACTTAATTTTTTTTTGGTTAGATTCAGCTTGATTTGACAGTTAATAAATTTATTTTTAATCATCTTATTTCATCCATTGGCCTTGAGAAAAAAATGTTAGTTCATATATTTGAGGTTAGAAAAGAATCGAATCCACAACTTTTTATCGAGGGTTAAAGGGTAGTTAGAGGCACAAATTTTTCCAAAAGAATTATTAGTTTTTGATTCTTGAGTATTTGGTAAATTATTAATTTTTTGCTACTTTTTTTCTCAGTTACATTAACTTTATCTATTCAAAAGTTATAAAAAATTATTAGAAATTATTAAAAATTATCAAAAATTTTATTAAACAACCAAAAGTTATAAAAATTTACCAAAAATTATTAATTACTTTATCAAATATATCTAAAATTATAATTAATAATTTAAAAAAAATCAAAAATTAATAAAAATTGTACTTTCAGGCGCGCCTGTTCTCAGGAAAGGAAGGAGGCGGGGTTGCCCGGTTAAAACCGGGACTACTAGCAAGTTGTGGTGGAAGGTGCCCTACGCCTCGACTGAGGCCCAGCTACGAAAGTTTACCGGTTTCTCAGTTTTTGTTTATTTAATTTTTTTTATTTTTAAAAATAATTAAATTTATTTTTTAAATTTTAATTTATTTTAAATCATAAAAAGAGAAAAATATCAAATTAACAAAAAAATTAAAAAGTTAATTACTAAAAAATTAATTTTATTTTTTCCAAATATAAAAAAGCCAGCCAACTATAATTTTTTTCCCAAGATAAATCCTTTTTTTTTTATAAGTAAAATATTTTGAATCAATGGGAGAACCCAAGGCAAACCGTAACTCACCGCTCACTAGCGTTTGCTATTTATAAAAATACAAAACATAATTTGCCCAAAATGATCAGATAATAACTCAAGTTTGCAGGTGACTGTACCTAGTATTACTTAAAATATGTTTTTTGCCAAAAATGGCTATTTTTTTAGTGAAATTTGGACAAAATACAATTTCTGATTCTATAATTCAGGATCATAATCTCATAGTTGGGTTACTTAGGCCCCTTTTATTATTTTTGAATTTGAGATTAAGTTTATAGATTCAAATTCAACTTAGATTCAAAAGATTAGAAAAATATTATTTTAGTTATATTTTTATTAAAAAAATTAAGTTTTTATGTTGAGATTTTCAAAAAGTATTTATTTCAATACTAGATTACTTATTTTCTATAAATTTTAAATTATTATTATTAAAAATATAATTTAATATTTTTTATATAAATAAATATACATCAACGATTCAACATGCTTGAAAATTAAATCAAGAACTAATAAATTAAAAAAATTAACAGGCCAAACCAATCCTATCTAACCTGGCGTTAATCATCACTATGAGTGAAGATACTAATTCTACACAAATTAGGATACGAGGAGGTTAACCTCACAAGTAATGTTAAATATATAATATCACGGTTTAAAATTATGGGTACTCAATTAAAATTAAACAATTCATAGTTAAAATCAAACTACTCACGAATTTACTGTCACAAAACTAATATCAAATGTAATACATTAGCCTCTCCTTTTTTTAATAAATAATTGGATGAAAATGAACAGTCGTATCGGTGAATTGAAGCACAAGGGCAGGAGAAGAGCTCAACATAAATGACGGCACCAGATTGCAGAGGAATGAAGCCTCCAAGGTGGAATGGGGGGGGGTCCCACAACCCCAGGACAAAACTTACGTATACACACACGTATACATATGTGTGTGTGTACGTACATTATTGTACACATTGGCCTTAAAAATTTCCACGGGACACCCAAATGTGTCTGGAAGCGCCCAGAGACTTCCTCCCTTATCACGCGCGCATTTACTACGATCGCGCAGGTAAAGAGCGTGCCTCACGCTCCCCTCCGCGCGTGGAAATCAGGTCCTCTTAAATCTGGATTCCCCGGCTTTTGATAGCGACCTCTCTCTCTCCTCCTCAAAATCTAATAATAATAATAATAATAATAATAATAATCTCTCTCTCCACCCTTGCAAATCAGATATCAACCCCACTTCTTTACCTTTGCTAAATTTTCTTTCTTCTCTTCCAAGAACCTTCTCTCTCTCTCTCTCTCTCTCTCTCTCTATATACAGGGGAAGAAGGTTAAAAGAAGACTGGTTCTATGGGGAGGGGGGGTTGAATTGGTAATGAGAAGAAAATGAAATCAATATTCACCAAACAGAACCTTAGTTAAAGTGAGTATAAATTCATAGGAGAATGACTGGGTTTTAGCTCAATTCATTAAAAACCACAAAACCCACTGAATTATATTGTGTTGTATTGTTGTCAATTAGAATAGGAGGAGAGAGAGAGAGAGCGAGAGACAAAGAATCGCAGAGGTGATGAAGAATCAACCAACGCCACAAGCTGCCGCCGCCACTAATCGAAGCCGCCAGCGGCGGCGGCCGGACCTCACCCTACCTCTCCCCGCCCAACGGGACTTGTCTCTAGCCGTGCCTCTCCCTCTGCCTCCCAGCTCGGCGCCTTCCTCGTCGTCGTCGTCGAACTTGGGTCTGAGTCAGCCCCATTCCGGTGGTGGAGGAGGGCGGCCACCGCATTTTTCGGAGCTGGAGAAAATCAACCGAATCGGGAGCGGAAGCGGCGGCACAGTTTACAAGGTCCTACATCGGCCCACCGGGAAACACTATGCGTTGAAGGTGATACACGGCCACCACGAGGAATCCGTCCTCCACCAGATCTGCCGGGAAATCGAGATCCTCCGCGACGTTGACAACCTCAACGTGGTCAAATGCCACAACTTGTTCGATCACGCCGGCGAGATTCAGGTCCTTCTCGAGTACATGGACGGAGGATCCCTAGAGGGAACTTTCATCCACCACGAGGCCGCCCTGGCGGATCTGTCCCGTCAGATACTCTCCGGCCTCTCCTACCTCCACCGGAGAAAGATTGTTCACAGAGACATTAAACCCTCCAACTTGTTAATCAACTCTCGGAGACAGGTCAAAATCGCTGACTTTGGAGTCTCCAGGGTCCTCGCGCAGACCATGGATCCCTGTAACTCCTCGGTCGGCACGATTGCCTACATGAGTCCCGAGAGGATCGACACCGATATCAATCACGGGAAGTACGACGGATGCGCCGGAGATATTTGGAGTTTAGGGGTGAGCATTCTCGAGTTCTATTTGGGCCGGTTTCCCTTCGCGGTGGGCCGGCAGGGGGATTGGGCCAGCCTCATGTGCGCCATCTGCATGTCGCAGCCGCCGGAGGCACCGCCAACGGCGTCTAGGGAGTTTCGGGACTTCATCTCGTGTTGTCTGCAGAGGGATCCGGCGAAGAGGTGGACCGCCGGTAGATTGTTGAACCACCCTTTCATTTCACAGAACACCGGCGGCGGAGGCGGAAGCTCTTCCTCCCCTGCCGCCGCCACCTTCCCCAATCACAGTCATCAGGTTCATCAGCGTTATCAACTCCCTCCACCACGATATTTCTCTTCTTCCTAATCTTTTTTTTTTTTTCCGTGTAATTTTCATATAATGGTTGGGGAGGATTTTGATTTTTAGAGGGGGGGGGGGAATGGAGAAATTGGGAAGTTCTGTTACAAGGAGGCTTCAATCAATCATCAATGTTGTCTTCTGATAATGTTTACCAGAAAATGAAATCTTCTCCAAGATGGAAAATTTCTCATTCATGGGATATTCATTGAGAAAGAAGGAAAACAAGTATGGAATCTTGGGCTTATCTCCATTCATTTTTCTTGGTGATGTCAATGGATGAGTCTTCCCCTTTCTCCTTCTCCCTTTCATCATATTTTCATTTTTACTCCCTTAGAACTCTTTTTCTAGTTCAAATCTTTTTTTTTTCATTTTCTTATTTTTATTTTTTTATGAACTAGCCAAAGGGTTAAAGCTTTTTGAAGTACTAGTTTTTTTTTCTTTTTTTTTTTTTTTGTTTGCAATTAATCCTTTACCTTATCAAATTAGGTCACTCCATTGATCCCTTGAGCCATTTCAATTGTGTTCATTTCCTGCATTTCAGGGCCAGACTCTCTCTTTTTGGGAGGTTTTCTGCACTAGTTTAGACACCTGAAAATGTGTGAGATTAGTGCTTACAATTACAAAATACATCCATGTAATTCTGATTGTCTTTAAAGTAGTTTTGTTGGTAGTTGTTCTCATGTTTGTCTTCTGTCATCTAAACTTCTGGTACGTGGAAGTCCGCAACCGTTACCCCGTATTGGGGTGCGTATAGGGCGAAGCACGCTCCAGGACCCTAGCCGGCAAAGGTTCCTAGAGAGTTAACCAGCCTAGGCAAGCCCTGGCTGACCGGCACGACCGAGAGAAGGTCATTAGGCACCCGCAATTACAGTGGTAACCCACCCCCGTGGGAGAGTCGAATCCGGAACCTCGAGAGGCCCAAGCTCTAAGGCGAGCCCGACTTCCACTCGGTCACCCCCGAAGGGACCTGTCATCCAAACTTTCTCTTTTGAATCTTTGTTCCTTACCTAAATCATGCATTTGACCATGCTAATATTAGTGTGTATACACATAGGTCTCGTTTGGTTTGTTAAAAAATAACAAAAAATTTTATAAATTTATGTTAATTTTATATTACATTAATAATTTTTTTCTTTCACTACACATATTACAAATTCTCAATTTATATCAATTTATCTCATTTTTTTTACTCTAAACAAATCCATATTATCCTTTCTCATGTGGAAGGAGCAAATTCTTTGAATTGGTAAAATTGATTTTTTTGGTCATTTATGGGAATTTATTCAAATTTCGTACATTATGATAATGATGATGTTATTATTCTCTGTTCAACAAGATGTCATTGATTGGGGACTTCTTCTATTAGGCCAGAGTCCTATAAAAATTATATGTATAATTGAGAAATGAGGGGGGACAAGAGTTTACCCATCTGTCAGCTGGTGGAGACTTTGGTTAGTAACGCTTCTTGATGACTTTATTTGGTTAAATTACACCGACCAACCCCCGAGGTTTCTTCAAATGTTAAAAAGCACCCCTCGCGTTAGGAAAATTAATTTGAGCTCCTCTACTTATAAATTTCTTCAGTAAATTTTCCCCTACACGTCACATAAGTGATGAAAATTGTGTAAAGTCTTGTCAAATGTCACATATAAATATATATATATATATATATATTTTGAAATGCTAAAGATATTTATGTCTACTTGTTGCATTTTAACTAATCGTTGAGATCTTAAAATTAATAACTCCTTCAATGATAACTCCAACTAGTGACTAATTCTCTCAAGGTTATTGATGTTAAATTTTTTTTTATGAGTTAATCAAAATATTCTCATATAAAATATTATAATTTGTAGATACTTTGATTTTTTAAGTTATAAATAAAAAAATTTTATTTGGTTCACCTAAAAAATTTGATATGGATGAAAATTTGTACATTTTTTAAGTTGTTATAAATGACAGAGACAAATTTGTTAAAAGTAGGGGAGATCAGCGCAATTTTTCGACACTGAACAATTTTTCGAGAGTGAAGGTTATTGTTTATATATACATATATATATATTTACCAAAATTGGCTTGGGTCAAGTCAAAAAAAAAAAAAAAAAAAATTAAGGACGGGGTGGAGAGTCGGTGTGGTGTGTGAATGAGAAATTTGGATTGTAGAGAAGATAGCAATCACAGAGAGACAAACACCTAAAGCAAATTAGTTATCATTTCCATTTCAAGATTTGGAAATCATCCCCTAATGTTTTGTCTCTCCAACACACAGAAAACAAACCAGACTACACAAAGACAGCCCACTGATTTCGGGTCAATGTCCAATTAAAACAGGGCAAATCTCCAACAAGATGTCTTTCGAGAGAACTATTACGTACGGGTAACATTTTTCAGATCCAACTCTCAGTTGGTTGCCCCATCGGGTTTCATGTAACCAGCGAGTGCACATGGGGAGCTCAGCCAAAACATTATCATTGTACCCAAAATTGAAACCAACCCAAATAATATATATATATATATATATATATACACTCGGTTTGGTTTGAATTATAATGTTTTAATTAGTCTAAAGTTTTTATAGATACGCATGGAATTACTTCCCCTCCAAGAAAAAAAAAAAAAAAAGATAACGCATGGAATTTATGATTTGTTGTTAATTTAAAAATATTCAAAAATTACTGTATTTTATATAAGAATAGTCAGAAATTAATGAATCAAATTTGAAGTAGTAATGTGCCTTGGGGCTCTCATTGATATGTCAGCACTTTTTTCTTTTTATTTATTTATTTACTTTTGATGCTGTCAAACAAACTTACTTCAGCATTCTACTCATTTATGTGAAATATAAGAATGTTTATTGACAAAAAAGCTAAAATTCCACTTGAAGAGGACATATGTGTCCGTAAATACACACACACACACACCCCACAAATAAAACCAGACATTATGGTCTAAATCTACGAGTGTCAAATGAAGGTTCATGCCACGTGGGCTTTGCCTAGCCCCCTCCATCATGCCAAGTGGAAGGAACAACCGAGTCGATGGAAGTTGAAGTCACTAATGACGTGGTAAAATTCAGCCGTACTAAATTCTTTTGACTTGGCATTGCGGCTCCGCTTTTTACAGCCATTGTTATCTCCGCTTTACTGTATTTGTGAAAACAACCCCCCCACTTCAATCTCCACAAGCCATCCCAACATATTTTGAGGTTCTTTGCAGTAAAAAAAATATATATATAAAATAATAAAAGTTACAATTTCATAATTTATGAAGTACGTAGGAAATTTATAAAAATTTATTGTAAGTCACAGAGTTCTATACATAACTTTAAAAAATATTTTTAAAATATAAATAAAATTATTTATATCTAAAAAAAAAAGTTACGTTGAGACTAACAGTCTGATGACTTGAAAATTGTCGATTCTTTGCATTGTAAAAGAAAAAACTTTGAAGTTAATTAAATATATATATATAATTTGTTAAGACGGCCCAACAATAATAGTATGACTGATATGAGACAATTTCTAATAACTTCTATCATGTTGGTTCTCATGAATATACAATTGAAATCAGGTGTTAGGGTGAGGGAAGTCCATCTTTTATACGAGATAAATAATTTTGCTTGTGAATCGATATGGGATAACTTCTAACATAATTTTTAAGGGTAACATAATTTTTAAGGAGGGAAAAAAAATGATGTTTTGTTCTCCAAGGGTAATGGTTCACGAGGCTACAAACAGGGGTAGGTGGGGATGATGCTCATTAAAGAGGTTCCCAAAATCTCACCCACCCTTTATGTGCTTCAAATTGCACTTGGCCTCTCTCTACCAAAGTTAGGCGATTGTCGCTTTAACTTTTTTTAGTTTTTTCTCTGCCAACCCTCCACTTCTCCAGAAGGATTCACACTTAGACATTATATATATATATATAAACGCACACGACATATACATATGTGTGTGTGTGTGTGTGTGTGTCGTTGGATTTCTTTTCTGATATGTCTTCATTGCTGTATATACATGAGTCCATTGCACAATTTCCACGTATCTCTAGTATGAAAGCTGCGAAAAGGAAGTTATGGTAATTGTGTTCACTCTTTGTTGTCTACTACTTTAACGTTGCCGCCCCTTTTTGTGGTTCTGAAAAGATAATTATAGATGGAGAAATGTGGCCCCTAATTGGGAAAGAGCTAATGTACCTAACCAGAAAAATATTTTAAAAAAAAATACCAAAATGATACGAGGGATTTGTGAGTTTTTTTTTTTTTTCAAAATGATGAGCACACAATATGTCAAATGATGTAAAATTATAGAAAAAATAATATAATTTTAAACATAATATTGTTCATATTTTAATTATAACTTTATAACTGTCACATCGTTTTAATTACACATCTAGACATATTTTTAATTTCTACTCTAATTGTATTTAGTGGTATTTGATTTAACAAAAAAAAAAAAAAATTAAAAGTTAGTGTAAAAGTGACGGATAACAAAATTTAATTAGAGAAAGTTAAAAAAAAAATTGATAAAAATTAAAATTTTTTTTTAATAAACTTTGGGAATCCAAACACCCTTTCTACCTTTCTTTAAAAGTAAACTCTGCCATAACCGGATACTCCTTGGAAGCAAATCGACTGTATAAATTACTTCCCTTCGTTAAAATTAATGAGAGAACCATTATCAACTTTGCATGATTAAAATCTTGTTTACGCAATCCCATTAGATGGTTTCATTAATTTAAGCTAAGAATTCCCTCAACAATTGACAAAGAGAGACGTTTCTGGTGCTATCTAGCAGGTTAGAAATTCTTTCCAAAGACTTAGAACCAGAAGGCCGCGGAAGGTTGAGCTTGAGCGTGTTGTTTTGGTCTTTCAACCCAGCTAGCTTCGTCTATGCGTTTCAAATGATTGACCTTGACTTACTGGTTCTGGTCTCTTTAAATGAAGAACAAGTCTATGCATGTGTGTGTGTCATGTGTATATGGGGGAATAGCGTTCATCGCACCCGCGTATTTATTGAATTATCAACTTGTGCTTAATTAAGAGTCCCCAATTCGGGCGTGGTCGGTTTCTAACTTTCTGCAAAAACTTATTTAATTGAATGAAAAAATCAATCCATTTGGCACTCGTTGTCGAGCCAATTAGCCAGTATTAATGAAAACAACACTTTTTAGATTTAACATTTGTAGAAAGCTCAATATCAATACGAAGAAAACTCAAGAAATAGACTTGAAAGAGGTGCAATGTTAAGACTTTTCAAGTAGTCACTTACCTTAGAACGATTATTGTCCAATCACGTCAAATCTAAAAAAATTTAGTGTTTGTATAATTTTAAAAAGCATTGTTTGGAGTTTTTCAAAATAAAATAAAATCTTACAAATCACTACAAATACGAATTATGAGACAATAAAATTTAAATTCTTCGCTCACTGTACGAATTACGAGACATTTATTTTTACAATTTTATTTTATTTTATACACTTTTGTACAACTCCAAACACACCCAATATTATAAAAATTTTAAATATTTTATGTCTATTCAACTGTACTTGATATGAGAAATGATCATTCATCTTATATAAGTGACAATTCACTATCCACCCCTGGTTAGTCTAATAGAGCGAGAGTCAAACTTAATACTTGAGTGATATACTCAGGTAGCAAGTTCGATTCTCACTACTTGAGTGATATACTCAGGTAGCAAGTTCGATTCTCACCTAGAGCGACCAGAATTTAAGTGATGGTCATGACGAATCACTGGATAATTTCTCCTGTTATTAAAATATATATATATATATATATATATATATATAAATAAAGTGACAGCTCACTCAGCGTGCCTCACACATTCAAACACATGCATTACTCACATCTCGGATTGAAATATTGTCTATTTTGAACGTAATTAATACAGCATGAGAGAATATCCCAGAGCGTGAAAGACCACCACCGAGCGAGAGGAAGGACGAAGAGAGGAGTGATTGCTTGAGAGGGAAGAGTCACGAAGATGGAAGTAATGTTACAAGACTTCTTGACAGAGAAAAGAGTGAGACAAAGAAAGTTGGATTTTTTATTTTTAAGTCCTGATTGGGTAGGTAGGGTTTCGCAGGCTTCCTCCTGTATATATATATATATATATATGCAGAGACAGAACCAAAAACTTAATTAAGGGCCAACTTAACTAGGGGACCAATTCATAGAAATCTTTATTGTTGGACCACTCTTCCATTATATGAGATATATATATAATAGATATATATATATTTTTAGGGGCCCTCTACGGTCAAACGTGGTTCCGTCCTTGTATTTTTCGTTTCCTCCTGTATATTGTGGAGACAAATTATTACAATTAATACTCTTATACTCTCCTGTATATTGGTGTACATTTTTAACATCAAAATTACTAACCCAAAATTGTTAATTTCCTTGTATTTTTTTTTCAACTCGTCCCCAACCAACATCTTGCCTTACTAATTAATTAACTAATGACTAATCACCTTAGAGATAAACAAATTTTTGTATACAAAGATCACGTTTGGAGTGTAAAAAAATTCTAAAAGTTAACAATAGTATTTTTTTTTTAAATTTGTAGTGTAAAAATTTGTTTTAAAATAATAATTGGATATTTATGTTTGATTTGATATAAAATTTGGCTGGCCAAAAAGTATAATAAAAGTATAAAAATTTGATGCAAAAGTAATACGTGGTAAATTTTGATTGAAAGAAAGTATAAAAATTTTATAAAAGTTGCTAAGTTTTGGTTAGTTTCGGCTAACCAAACACCTCTCAAAGTTGTTAAAAGTGACATGTGATAAAATTTTAATAAAAAATCTTGAAAATTTTTAAGTTTTGTAGAATTTGTTGATACAAACATCAATTCAACTTCTTAAAAAAAAAATCTGTCAAAATTTGTTAAAAAAATCTGCCAAAATTCGTTCTAATAGATCAATAATATGTTCTGATAGATTTTGATAAATTTTTTAAAAAGTTGAATTTTCTTAGAGTTTGAAAAAGGTAAGAACTTTTAAAGTTTTTTTCGAAATTTTTTTGAGCTTTTTTTTTTTGAACCCCAAGTGGCCCAAAAATCAACTCCTCCCGTTGATATTTGCCTCCAAGTCTTTGCTGTAAGAGCACTAATCATATGCCATAATCTTTGTTTGATTGATAATGAATATATATGTTGGGCAAAATAATATCTCGATGTACGGAGTGTCGAACAAGTATAGTCAAGGTGCCACGTGGCCCAATGCCGAGCATATCTGTGTGATTCACCTAGTCATTCACCGAGCATGTTGAAGAGTGACACGTGACGTTCTGCCGAACAGTTTATTGATGACACGAGAGTTCCACGTGAGTGTTATACATGAGCACGTGTCTTTGGGTCAATATTCCAAAGGATACCCTGATTCTCATATCTATAAATAATGTGTTGCTACGTGGCTGTAGCCGAAAACTTCAATTGCCAATTTGTTCGACCCATTGATTGGCGACAAGTAAATGTTATGCTTGGGACCCACAGCCTTAATGAGGGATCATAACCATAAATGCACCGTAATTATGACTGAATTAGGTATTTATTTCTGAGGGAGTAACTAGCTCAGTTCACTTCGTTATGAGTAGTTAACGGATGTGACAGGTAGACAGTTTGACCACGAAATTCTGGCTATATTGCCGTGTTTAACTACTAGAAGTATTGAATGAAAAGTATGAAATATTTAATGAAAAATATGAGGCATAAAATGAGCGGTGAAAGGCATTTAAAGAAGGGGAAGAAAAGATGAGCACGGAAGCTAGATACAGTCAAATCACAGGTATTGCCTTATTTATTATTTACATTACTATAAATAGGAAATTCCACTGGACGATGAAGGTAAGCTGACTATTGCTAACTTAAGCTACTACTCATTTCTTCTCTGAAAAAGTTTTCTTCTTTGAGCTACTTGCTGATTTAAGCATCGGAGGGTTTTTCGGCCAGAGACCTCCACTCCGGCCGTAACCTTTCTTTTGTCTTTGTTCAGTAGGTCGCTGATTGCACTTTCGGTTGGCGTGATCAACAGTTTCGACGGTAAATTTTTGCTGCCAAACAATATATATATATATTTTTTTATTTCAGTCTATGTTCAAGGGAATTGAAGCTTCCAGTTCCACCTTTTATATATATGTACATACATTAAAGTAATAATAATTGATATAAAAATTATATTATATTACACTGAGTTTGTGGGACATCAATTTGGGCATTAGTTGAACCAGGAGAAAGACGGATGAGCTGTAACGCCCCTCTGATTTGATGAATATTAACTGATTGCATCTTATTAGATAAGCTGAGAATTCTATCAAGAGTTGGATGATGAGTAGGAGAAGAATAAATTTTGTATTTTTCGAGTCTAAGTTTAATTCTTTTCTGCTTATGCAAATTCATTTTCTAAAATTAAACTATATTTTAAGATAACATATTTTTTGGTATAAAAATTAATTTTTAGAAAATATATAAATCAAAAATTATATAATAGTGTAAATGAATTTATATATTATTTTACTTATATTTTCTCATAAAAATTATTTATTTTTGTACTAAATTATTTATTTCTCTTTCTTTTTTTTTTTTTTTAATTTTAATAGATTGTTCAGATCTGTTGGCAAGCCGACCACTGGAACAATAGTAGGAGCACTGTAAATATCTTACCCGAATAAATTTAAATGTCCTAGGCACCGAAAAGGAAGCACCCCCTCAAATCTAGCTTTAATTTTCAATTAATTAAATCGAAATTTACACTTAATTTGAATTTGGTTTAACTCTTAAGCGCTACTTCGCGGAACCTTCCTTCGTTCATTCTCGCCGCGTTGCCGGCCGCTTAACGCCGTCTCTCTCAATCGCTCTCCCTCTGTTTGTCGCGCAGACGAACCACAATCCTTCTCCCCTCCGCCCATCGCCAACAACAACACAGAACAGGGAGCCAAGGAATTGTAAATCTTTCTTCTCTCTCCTCTTATCTCTCCACTACCCTTCTCTCTATAAATATATATATATTTATATGTATGTCTATGTAAATTTCAATTATATTGTACTATTTTTTGGTACCGTCTCCTGCCTGAGACTCAATCGCCGGATCAGTTGAGAGTGGAACCTTTTCACAGCTACGAGCAATTACCGGTAACACTAGTTTATTTATTTATTTATATAGATTGTAATAGTATGTAAATTACTTGTATGTGTTTGTACTTGATCCGTGTTTCAATCTGAAAGTAGTACGGTGTTTCAGTCATTACCTGAGTTCACTCACTGTTTTATGTTTCTCTGTTGAGCTGATCTGATTTATATGTTTCATATCTTGGTCCGAATTAATGATGTTATAATTCTTGATTGAATTTCTTTGCACGCTTGTTCTCATTTTTGGCTTTCAGCTGCTGTTTTTTGCCCTCCAAACACAACCTGTGGGTCGTTATTAATGATTAGAGGATGAATTGTTTGAATGTGTACTTTAGGTTTAGCTATGGGATTCGACCCCTTAAAGTCAGCACTTCTGAATTATATAGTTGCAGTTGATTTCTTACAGCTATTATATGCATGTTTGTGGAAAAGGGAACGTAACAGAAATTTAATTACAGAACAAGTCAAACCATGCTTCAAATCCCCTACATTTAAGATAAGTAAAAGGTGGACTCTTTTTGAACTGTCCAATCAAGTGCACGTGTATTTGAGTTGCTTAATTTGATATTTCAATTGGAGGGGTCCTGCATGGTAAATATTACAGAGCCATTGTGTTTTCACTGTTTTGCAATGTGTTGACCTCCATTAGGATTTTTGCTGTGTGGATGGGATTGAAGAAAAGAACACTGGGCTGTTTAAGCCTTGACTTTATTTAGCTTTGTTATTTCAACAACAGTTGTGTGCTTAAACCATTTTTTTTGGTTTTCTCAATCTCAAGGGTGCCAAAAAACTTGTTCTGACAAAATCATAGTGCTTCTGAGTGCAGAATATATCGTGAACTAATAATTTGGCTGGACCCATTCTTGGAGTTGTGGCTTATACACCTTACATAAGTTCAAGTAAAATGAGATATACTTGAGTGAAGCAAAGACATCTGCGTGTTCAGGTTTACATTGGTTTGTAGGAATTTAGAGAAGGTTGCAGTGTGCGCGACACTGTACGATAGTGCAGGAGCTCGCTGACACTCGCTGGGAAAAGCTGGGAGTGTGTACAGATGGTTCGAAGCTCACTGGATGTCTTGCTGGGAAAAATAGGTAGCATGCAAGACTCCAGGATTGATTGCTAAAAAGATCTACAACAGAATAGCTAGCTGGGAGGCTTGTCTCAGCGGACGACTTGATTTCAGAATTTTTTGGACTGTGTTTGAGTCTGTTTTGGATTGGATTTCTTGTTCCTATATATATGGGATGTATTGTAAACCTAAATTAAGTTCAAATTAGGGTTTTCTAAGTATTAGGTCAAGAGAAAAATTAAGAGTAAGGTGAGAAAGGGTTTCTTCAAGGGTCTCTTTAAGGTTATTTCTTCTCTTATTGTAATTCTTACTCTATTGTTGAAGGTTTTACTGAAAACTTAGTTATACCATACCTGTGGGCGTAGGCACGTTGCTGAACCATGTAAATCTTGTGTTTCTTTTTGGTTTTTGTTCTTGGTTCGTTTGTTTGCTATATTCACTTATGGTGTTAAAGCAATCCAGATTCTGCACAACAATATCTTGTGAATCTTGGAAATGGAGGGTTAGAATGAGGGAATAGGATTTATTGCACATAACTTGATGTTTATATTGGAGTAATTGAAAAAAGTTCTACATAATATTTAAATGATAGTTTTGGTATTGGGAATCATTGGTCTTCATTATGGACTTTGTATCTATTCAAATTTATTGATAAATTAATTAAATTTCATTAATTGTGTAGTTTAATAAGAAGATTTACTTTTAAAAGCTATTTGATGAAAAATAGATTTTATGAGCAGTCAAAACTCCAGTTGAATACTTGAAGAGAGTTGAAATGAAAAATTGTGCCAATCCTGGAATGGTAAAAATTCATCAATCAAATATACAAAGCATTCAGCCATATAAAATAATTTATTCCTTCATCCAAATTAAAGATGAATCATTCACAAACAAAAGTACCTCTTGGAATAAAAAAAAATGCCATAAATTAAGTCCAGTTCATCGTAAGCCTCAAATAGGTTTCTTATTTGCACATTGTACGAGAAGACACCGATAGTTCAAAAGAAAAAAAAAATTAGAATTCCTCGCCAAATTATTTCTTATTACAAGGGTTTCATTAAGGCTACAATCCTAACCTTAATCAGCTTTAGATGGCATTGAACTCACACTAGTGTTAGAATGTTGCTTCTAATGTTGGAACTATCTCGCATTAGTTGGGTCATCATTAGAACTCTTTAAGTGTGTAGGGTTTCCAACACTCAAAGTTTCAAGGTAGGCCACTGTTCAAACAGTCTTTCAGTGTTAGAAGCACTTTTCTATTTCTTGATCACCATTCAGTTGGTCTGGGGATGCTCCTCATTATTTGACTGGTCATTACTAATTTTCTTATCCTCTTTAAATAACAAGGGTGGGATATGCCAGAAAAGCGTAATTTTAAATATTTATAGGCCACTCAAAATATCACATAAAAGCATATAGGAAAGGAAGAAAAAGAGCAATACTTCTCCAATGTAACAAACCCCAAGGGTTACCTAAATAGTCTATCAATTGAGGTTAATTGCCAAGGGTATGAAGTCTCATGTGCAATCCCACTGGGTGTTATTACTCCTTGAGGGCCACCCAAGCTTGAAACCCTAATTTACTCAATTATTTAGGCGGGGGTATTGCAGGCTTCCATAGTTTATACCTAAAAGCCAAGGTTTTGTCAGGTGGTGATTCCTTAAGTTGTAATATATAATATATAAATAGTTCTCTTGTGCCTAGGATGGATCATTTTTGGGGAAAAGGAGTAGTAGAAGAATATCCAACAACAATCGTTTTCTATTTGCCTGTTTTCATTAACTGGAAAAGATTTGGGAACAAAGAGAAATCTTAAATTTACTAGAGATCTTGGCAGAATAAAAAGGAAAAAATGATAGATAGTGAGGAGTTGATAAAACAAGCTTTTTAAGTCACTTATTGTTTTTTGTTTATTCTTACTATAATTACCTTTTTCTATAAAGAATGTCACTGGTAATTCCTTTTGTTTTGTTTTACTTATTCTTTTTGTTTATTCTTACTATAAGTACCTTTTTTTATAAAGATTGTCATTGGTAATTCCTTTTGTTTTGTATTATTTCCTCATTCCTACTACTATAATCCTTCATTTCTTATATTTTCCCTTGCAATAGCAAGTACCAGTCTCCAGCTAACCGTTAAACCTATTTTTTATCAACTGACATTCAAAGACCACTATTGAAACCTTGGTTTTGTTTTTTCCCCCAAAGGACCTCATACACTTTAGAAAACTAATAAATTATAGTGTTTGTAAAAGTTGCTCACCCCACAAAGCACATTCTTGGCTTTTGTTTTGAAATTTGTATTCATTCTTTTTGCAGAACAAGTGCTAATTTTTAGGAGTGAAAGTTGATTTAATGTGATCTGTCAAAAATAAAAAGTTGAGTGGACTGTTTTTCTGACTTCATATCAGCATCTGTGATGATAATGGGATCATGTTCTTTCAATTGACTTTTGGATGCTGGGTACTAAGTTAATGTAAAGGATTTCTGAATTGTATATATTGCTTGCATTGAGCTTGCACTGCTTTGTACGACAGCTCAGATTATCAGTGTGTGCAGATGGGAGCTGTAGAGGAGATGATGGACCTCAAAGCTGATGAGGAGGTCCCTTTGAGCTCATCACAAGCTATGAGTAAATCACAAACTTTTGATTTTGAGGCACCTCATATGGGGTCACATGCAAAGATTTCCAATTTATGGCATTTTAAGCAGATGCGGGTCAGACCTCTGGAGAGTAGTTGCATTGTCTTAATTAAAGCAAAGATTAACATATTACTTCCTTTTGGGCCCCTGGCAATATTGCTGCATTATCTTACAAGAAAACATGTAAGTACAGACTTTGGTTATTGTTTTTTTCATTTGCTTTAATCAGAGGAAAGGTGATAGAAGGAGTGGAGTGGTTGACTTCATTAATATACTTTTATTCCCTCCAAGTTTCATTGAAATGTGGATTGATGACCTTGCCGTATAATTTATGATTTTATCGGAAGGGTTGAAATGTTCAGATATCATTTATCCTAAGCTATTACAATCATGATTTCGTTATTCATGATGCATTTCCTCTTGTTTTTAAATTTTTTGATGGTGGTTTTGTTGCAGGGATGGGTCTTCTTCTTCAGCTTATTGGGTATTACACCTTTAGCTGAGCGTCTGGGTTATGCAACTGAGTATGTTTTGCTTCTCAAATTAAATTCTAGCATTTGATTGGTGTTGTTAGTTCTCCTTTCCTTTGGAACACGCTAATATGCTTTTTTACTTGCCACTGGTACAGGCAGCTAGCATTCTATACAGGACCTACAGGTATATCTACTGATTTTACTGCATGCATCACAATTAAAGAAAATCTGCAAAACCTCGGAATATTGGGAAACAGAAACTTTGACATCTTGATGCTATATGACACTGTTACAATATATATCGTTAAAAATGCAGCATTATAGCCCTTTATGAATAAAAAGCAGTAGGTTGCACTGGAATGTGAATGTGGGTCTTAGATATTATTTTGGGAACTGGGAATATAGTTCATGGGGACTAGTCATTCTCACAACAATGCATTTCAACATCTAATAAGAGTTAGAAGATTAATTATGTGGTCATCAGTTGGTTTGATAAAAAACCTATTGAACTAGTAAATATTACTAGTTCAATAGTTCTCATACTGGGGACTAAGTGACCCAAAATTATATATATCTTTTGTATATACACGTTTACCTATACTATGTTCCCACACCCAGATATAACATTAAATGAAATTTAAACTGCTAGAGCTAGAAGATTCTTCATATAACTTTAACTTGCAATATAACATGCTTATAGCATGTATATACAAATGTTATATGGACTCGTGTACAAGTAATGGTGCTGGTGTGAGTACAGGACCAGACTTTTCTGAACCCTTTATATTAAGATACCAGGATATTGAAAGGTTGGTACAGGTACATGGACATATTGCATATTTTGTACCATATGTGGACACCAAAGGGTTATTATTTAGGAAGGTACTTGAAATTAAATGAGATTTAGAAGAAATATATCATTTCTTTCCTTGTTCCATGTGAGAGGCTAAAGATTTTCTTCGTTATCAAAATTGAGCTGCTGCCCCCAAAAATTATTAAAAAAATGTTCGTCTAATTAGGGTAAGGGGTCTGACTAGTATTCCATATACAATAGACACAAGTATGTTAAGTGGAATAGATGAGTCCATATAAGATTGATATACATGTATATTCTTTAATTTACTCGGGCCTGGATATCTTTAATGAGAATATAGTCTTGGGCTGGATCTGCAGTTGGGGGTCTTCTAAATGCTACATTTGGCAATGCCACCGAGATGATAATTTCAATATATGCATTGAAGAATGGAATGATTAGAGTAGTTCAGCAATCATTACTGGGCTCCATCTTGTCCAATATGCTATTAGTGCTTGGATGTGCCTTCTTCGCTGGGGGGATCACTCATAACCAGAAAGTTCAGCATTTTGATAAGGTAAATCATCATTATTGGATTGCTCCTCCTTCATAAAATTCTCTATGTAGAGAGTTTATTGAAGTTCTCATCATTTGATTGCCATAGGTAAAGTTGATTGCTGTTTGAATGCTTGAAAACAGGCAGCCGCTGTGGTGAACTCAGGATTGTTATTGATGGCTGTTATGTGCATATTATTTCCAGCAGTACTTCATTTTACACGCACAGAGGTGCATTTTGGGAAGTCAGAGTTATCGCTTTCTAGATTTAGCAGCTGTATAATGCTGGTGGCATATGCAAGCTACCTTTTTTTTCAGCTTAGGAGTCAACATAATTTTCAGGGGTCAGTGGATGAGGATGCTGTTAATGAGGCAAGTTCCTTAGCTCGGTTTCATTAGAGTTCTGGCATGAGATTGTGTTATGTGAAAATTTAATATATATTTATGATTCCTTCTTTGTTTCATTATTTGGGTTTCTCTATTTCTTACGCAATAACGTGTATACTTATAAAATCTTGCATATCACATATTCATATTCTACAAATTTTCATGGCATGTGCTAAGCACCCATTGTAGGTGCTTGAAAGATTCATTTTCTCGTATTTGGCAGATCAATTTGTAATCTTGTTCTTTTCTTTTGATAGTTTAGAGTTGGGAGTCCTAATATCTTCACCAACGCGAACCTTATTCAACATAGCAATGCATTTATTTGTCCCTTGTAACCATTCTCTGTATAATATTGCAGGGAAGAAACATTAGGACAGAAGATTCTGTCGAAGAAGAGGATCCTGATCTTACTCCATGGGAAGCAATTGGGTGGCTTGCCATTTTGACTTTGTGGGTGTCTATACTGTCCGGATACCTCGTTGATGCAATACAGGCAAGACCTACTTCACTATTCATTTGCCATGGTTTTTCAAAACTGGCATCGCTTTATTAGCTTATGTGCATTTTGACATTTTACCGTCCAAAGATCTAAAATTTCTGTAGTTTCATGCAATTTTGGTACTAATCTTAAAGGATCAACTGTGGCTGGTGGCTGGCATTCTTTTCAGTCAACAGCTTGTTCTGAATGATGAAATTGCACCTTCAGAGGCTCAAATCCACTCTAGAGCCATTTCCCCCAATTTCTATGGGCCATCAAAGTAGTAATTTAAGTTGATTGAAGTTCAATCCTTTGTAAAATCTGCTTCAATGTGCACGCACTGTATAAAATTTTTTAGGAAGTCTTATTATTTAATTCTAAATTTTCCCTCACGTCAATTGTTTATTTTACACTGTTAAGAAGGCTGCGTCATGGGCACGTGGTTCGTAGTCTTTGTTAAGACAAAATAAGTAAAGTCTCATCTCTCTCCCTTACAACTTAAGTGTTTAGGTGTAATGGTGGCTAACATTCTAACATCATATCAAAGCTGGGCTTAGGAGAACTCATTCCCTTCACATTTAAATCTCTCGGTTATACATTTCTTATACTCGGTGCATTAGTCTGGTTCTCCACATGTGAGCGGCGATTGCATGTGAGGAGGCGTGTTAAGAGTATAACCAATGTTGATAAAATTGAGCTTCCCATATCATTATAAGATCCTAATTGACCTCTTCAATCCTCACCAATTAATTTTGAGTTGGATGCTTTAATATGGTATTAGAGCTCGGAGGACTCGTCCCTCCTTTTATTTGGCACTTGTTTGTTTCTCAGTTTCTGGGTTGTGCACTTTTTGTACTTGGTAGATCCAAGACTTTTCTCTGCTCAAATACCATGTTAACATTCTTGAAATTGTTTAACTACTTGAAAAAAGTTGGTGGAAATTTTATTCAGCTTTCACTTTGTTTTCCCAATTCAGAATTTTGGTACCTATTGTTAAACAGAGGCTTTAACTGAAAAATGTTTGCTGATATTTAACAAAACAAATTTAGGGTGAAGGAATAATTTTCCTCAGGCAAAAAGATTTGCAGCTGTAAACCAACATATTACATGTTCCTAGTGAATCAGCAGTTAAGCTTTGCTTAAATTTCCTCTTGATTGTTTTATACAAATTGGCTTTAGGTCAAGGCTGTTTCAAAGTGCGCAGCAGCACTATTTAAATTCAGTTTCACACCGCATTGACTTTTTGACAAGGATTTAAATTTCAAATTCAGCTCTTTTCATTAGACATGATTTGTTATATGTGCTTCAGGAATTTAGGTGGCAGTTTAATTTGTGCGAGTAGTGGATGGTTTCATTTTGCTGTTGTACCTTTTCAGGGAGCATCCGACTCGTGGAACATGCCTGTGGCTTTTATTAGTGTCATCCTGCTTCCGATCGTAGGAAATGCTGCTGAACATGCAAGTGCTATTATGTTTGCTATAAAGGATAAGCTTGTGAGTGCTTGTAAATTTAAACTACTATTTCTTACTTGAGTTGATTCAGCTGATTTACCTGGTTTCTTCTTTAGGACATTACACTGGGTGTTGCAATTGGATCATCTACACAGATATCTATGTTTGTGGTAAGACCTAATCCCCTATTCCATATTGATAAATGTTAATGTTTGGAAGGCTTTTCTTTATTAGCTGTCACTTGAACTTTTTTGTTCAAGAAACTAAACAAATTCTGCATGTTCATTTGTTTCCCCATTTCTTTCATTATGTGTGCTTCATTTGGTTTTACTTAACAGATTGAACAAAAACATTTGTTTTGTGGTAGATAGCTAAATATCTGCATACTGCTTAGTGGCTTATCAATTTTTTGCCCTTGGGAAATGCAGATTCCTTTCTGTGTAGTTGTTGGTTGGTTCATGGAAAAGCCAATGGACTTGAATTTTCGACTCTTTGAGACAGCTACGCTCTTTATCACAGTGCTAGTGGTGGCATTTATGCTTCAGGTTGGGGTATCTATCTATCTTAGATATAATGTATTGCGTTAATTATAGCTTGCTTTTGTAGAGACACATCTCTTTGCGGATTTTTTTTTTAATTGTGGTACACTTCCTCCTCGGGACAAGCTTAATGGATTATGCTGAATACTGCTGGGCAACTTCAACGGCTGAATGTAGATGGCAAATAATTTGGGCCCTATAATTGCCTTTAAGCCTCTCAAAAGATGGCTGATAACAAGTTCGGTGGAGCCTTTCAGTTTGCACAACTCGAGTTTGGCTCATTACTGAGTTTCTTGGAGCATTTAGTCTGAAGAGCCCCCCATTGGGCTGCCAGAGTCTGAGCAGCCTATTGGACAGCTGTGAAACTTTATTTCATTCTCTTTAACTCCCTTGTGATATCTCTTTAGAATAGATTGAATTGCACCTACAATAGTATCAATTTGATTTTGTGTTTCCTGCCTGGGTGAAATGTTACTTTTAAAATAGGTGACTATAGCCACTGTTTTCAATGTTACAGGAAGGGACATCAAACTACTTCAAAGGCTTGATGCTTATCCTGAGCTATCTTATTGTTGCTGCCAGTTTCTTTGTACATGTCGACCTGTCAAATGGTGAGTGAAACCAAACTTAATTTTACTGGTGTAAGAAGTTACAGGATTTAAGCAAGTATTAGCTACATTATATAGCTTAATTGAGTAAGTTCTCGCAATAACATCAGCTTGGACTGCAGCAGCTTAGCTGCTCATTTATGTGAACGATGAATTAGCTTTGTGAGGCCCCATTGAGCTACTGGGTTCTGAAATTGATACAAATACATCTAATGTATTTATGATTCGTGAAAATTTAGGGGCGTCTACTAATATTTTAGCTTAGCAACTGATTTTCATTGGTGTGGGCATTTTTTATGTAGATGATGATGACTAAATTTATTTTGATCGAGATGGCGCCTCATTACCCAGAACAATTTTGGCTTCAGCAATAAATGCACATGGAATGCATCTGGAAGGCTTTTTGCGCAAACAAGTGGTGTTGCGTTCCGAGTCTTGATCAGGTAACGAGCAATTCGTGTGCGCGCCCAGCAATTGTATCGCGGCTGGAAGTTTATTTCTCCTTTGGCTAGCAGGAGGGAAGGGGATGAATTTTGGATTTTTCTTCAAAGCGAGGGTAACTCGAGGCATGTGTAATCTCATTCATCTCTTAATCATTCTTTTAAAGAACTCGGTGTTTACTTCTATGATGCTTTTGTGGTTCTGCACTGAAGTTTTTGTATGAGAAAAGTGCTGCACATACAGGGGCCTGGCTTTTGAATGTAAAATATTTTTTGAAATATGTTTTTATACAAGTTTTGGGAAAATATTTTTTAGAAAGGCGAGTAGAAAAAAAAAATTTTTCTAAAAACATTTTACATTAAAATAAAAGGAGATTAACTTTCTTTTGAGTTTCTGATAATTAGAAGAGAACACTTGCCGGTTTCTTGAAACAAGACTGATAACTGATACTTTTATCTCAGCATATGAATGGAAACCTCCTTTTGCCAAGTCAGCAGAAAGAGCAACTAAAATCTCAGTTGTTGAATTGGTTCATTTTATCAGCAGCATCGTCGTGTAATAATTTTTCCAACGGTACCATCTTTTTGTTTACGTTTTTTCACACAACAGAAGTCAGGTAAATATGAGGGGGGGGGGGGAAGGAAAAAGTACAAGTTCAGTTTGACTTATAAAGACCTGTTTGGAACTAAAAAAAAGAAGAATTTCTAGTAATTTTTATTTGTTTATTTATTGGTGAAAATTGCTAAAAATTCTTGGACTTTTTTACCACATGGTCAAAAGTTTTTAAAAATTTTTTCAACTCTTTATCAAACCAAAAAAAAAAAAGGTTCTGAGAAGTTGTTGAAATTTTTAGATTTTTTATCAAATGTATAAAAAATTATACCCAACAATTTTCGTCAAAAAATTATAAAAAATTCTTAAAATTTTTACTTCCAAATAAAAAAAAAAAAAACTCATTTCGCAAACAAGGTGAGGTTAAGTATTTCTTGACTTGACTCATTAAAGGGATTGAACTCGTTAAATATATATATATATAATTAATATACATATAAATATGTTTATGATTAATTGCATTTGTATCTTTGTACTAAGAGTGAGTTTGAGTACATCATTAATCAATTTTTGGTTTTTTAAATTTTTTTAGCTTATTTTTGTTTTATATGACTTTCTTAATAAATGATTTTTTTTAATCTGTAACTTTTAGGTTGCATTCAAAAAAAAAATTGTAAAAAAAATTGAAAATTTCATGTTCTACTTAAAATTTTGGTTTTTTTTTTTTTTTTAAGCTCATTTTAAACCGGATCTATTTTTTTTTTTTTGGTAAATTTTTTTTTCTGAATACGATTAACAAGTCTAAAAGCTACAATTAGGTAAAAAAAAAAAAATCAAATTTCAATGAAAAAAGTCTTATAAAACAAAAATGAGTTAACAAAATAAAAAACTAGTTATAGCACCCAAACAAAGCCTAAAAGTAAAACTTATTTACACTTTTTGAGTTTTAAAAACATGTTTTTACGAAATTGTAAATTATGTTAAATTTTTAATTAAAAAAATAATAATATCCATTTAAAGTCAAATTGAATCAAGAAGTAACAATGTAAGGAGTGTGAAGTATAGAAAATGTAAATATAATTTTGTAAATTAATAAATGTTAAAATTGAGTTTAATGCTTTTATATTAGTGTATAATTTAAGAAATCTAAAGATAGATTTTTAAAATTTAGAGTTATTAATGAATTTCACTTTTAATACAAAGAGCATACAAATAATTATCTCAATATTTTTATTAATTTATTATTTTGTATTTATATCATGTTGTACTGTGTTTTCATTATAAATTTTGTATTACAATTTTACCCTTGACTTTTTACTTAATTTCCATTTGCATCATTTTATACTATTTAAATTCAAAACTCATTTACTAAATATATTAAATAAACTCAAATTATTTATAAATAATAATACAATTTATTTTCTGCAAAATTAAAAAATAAAATAGCTAAACTAACCAAGTTAAGTTAGCATACGAGCTCGGGTTAGTTTATTAAAAAAAAAAAAAAGAAACAAACAAATTGGATTTAAATATGATAAAGAAAGAATAACGTGTAATTTTAAAAATTACAATAGGCGTGTTAAATCACTATCTTTAAAATAATACTTACTCTAATGTCTACACAAATTTTCTATTGATTTTTTTTTTTAAATAAATTCATCTGGAAGATACAACAAAATCCAAATATTTAATCAACAAAAATTAAAGATTTTCTATATAAATTCTTGAATAAAAGTGTGCAAGACTAAAAATGGGGAAGAATTGTGAAAGCTAACCCCTAGTTATAGATCGTGAGTAGCCGTTAATAGTGACTACTTACCCCCCTATTAGATGGTGCTAAAATTTCAGGATGATAAGTTTTAGAGGGGATATAAGATAAGAATGGATATTATTTTTAGAGGGTTGGCCTACATTGATATGATGTTTATGGAGGGGGATAACTTTTAACTTGGTTTGAATATTTTATAAATAAGAGGAGGTGAATGATGGAAAAAATAGTCAAATGACTTTTTTGCCCTTATGGTGTCCCAAAACTTGGTTACCTATTAAATTAAACTTGGTTACCCAAACTTAATTATATGTTTATGTTAATTATATAATGTGAAAACCAACTAGTACAAATTAATTTTAGACAAATTAATTATATTATTATCTTAAAATCACATCACCTCCTATTTGAAAAAAATATATTTTTTTTAATCACACAACCCCCTATTTGAAAAAAAATTATATATTTTTTATTTTTATTAATATAACTTTTTAATACATTTTTCCATTAAAAAAAGAATTTATTTTTAATATAAAATACATTTTGTAGGTGAGAAAGGGGGATGAGAAGGGCATAATGGTCTAATTTAATCCATATAAGGGGGATAATATTTGGAGAGCTCAAACTCTCTCCAAAAATAATACACATTCTTCCAAGATTAAGAAAGGGAGATAATTTTTAGAGGTAAGAAATTTTGCTTTCCAAACCAAGCAAAAAAATCACATCAAAACTTATAAGAGTGTATTATTTATGGAGACCCTATTTGTAGCATCTAATCGACCCCTTAGATCAAAGTATATGACGATTGAAAGTAAACCATCATTTTTTTTTACGTAGTTCAAAATATATGACGGTTGAAAGTAAACCATCATTTTTTTTTTTTACGGTTCAAAGAGTTGGTAATTATTTTTCAAAATTTTAGGTGACATTTGGTTTATTTTTTTATTTTTTATTTTCTGTTGTCATTTTATGTTTTAAAAATCTCAAAATAAAGAAACAAAAAATACTCTATTTTCATTATTTTTAAATTTTCTTTATTTTGAATTAAAAACGTTCAAAATGACTTTTTGTCATTCTTCATTTTATGTGCAAGTTCATTTTCTGTTTTATAAAACAAATTTTAAAAATATAAGTGACCAAGAGCGTTTTGAGCTGTTTCATTGTTTTCAAAAGCGTAAAATAGAAGATGAGTTTAAAATAGAAAATAAAAAATAAAAATAAAAAATAAAAAAACAAACCAAATAAACCCTCAGGTTTTATACAGTGTTTTGCAACTCCAAATAATAACAAATGAAGTGCACCGTCTGACTGCACCCATGAGCGTGTGCGTTTTAATATTATAGGCGAGAAGCATCAGATTCGTCCCCTATTCCATTTGGCTCAATTTTTCCTATATTATCATGTTTAAGCCAACAAAGCTTGCAATTTTCACTTTTCATTATTTTTTTTTTTAAACATTCATCGCCAGCCACCACCCAACTCCTGTCACCATCGCTGCCTACCACTAGGGATGTAAACGGTGTGAATATGGGACGAGTATGACCTTTTTTATCTCTGTCTCCATTCCCGTCCTTATCTCCGTTTTAAGGAAAAAAATTTTCATATACCCGTCCTTATTAGGTAATAAATTCCCCTTCTCTATCTTCATTTGCCTGTCAAGTATATTAATAATTACAAATTATATATTATATGTATAAAATAAATATTAAAAATTATTATAATATTATATATATTAAATAAAAATATGTTTTGGTAATTTATTAAATAAAAATATTATATATATATTAAATAAAAATTAAAAATATCTATATATATTAATAAATAAATATTTAAGTAGGTACAGGACAAGGTGAGAATTATCATACCTGTTCTTGTACTCATTTAGGTAACGCTTCAAATCCTTAAACTCGTCCTCGTCCCTGCTACTAATATCCCCGTACCTTCCCCGAACGGAGTAGGTGAAATAGGTACTCACCGGATACAGATATATTTGACATCCTTACCTACTATCCACCTCTGACCACAGTCGAACGGACAACCACCAATCACCTCTAGCCACTATTACTCATTGCCACCCACCACCCACTTTTGATCACACCATTGTTTCCAGCCACCCTCCTTCCATAGTTGTTTCCTACTCATTTTCGCCCACCACAACTATCAGCCGAACTGTCGTCGTTCAATTAGCCAATACATTTGCTATCAACTTTTTCAAATTTTTAACTTTCTTTATCAAAATTTATCAAACATACAAAAAGAAAAAAAAATAAAAAAAAGTTATTGTGCATGAAACTACCAATTTTGTTCAATTTTTTTTTTTAATTTTGTTAGCTTTTATAAGTTTTTACTAAATACTTACCAAAAAAAAAAAGTTTTTACTAAATACATAAAATTGTCAAAAAAAAAAAATAACATGTCAAAATTACGATAAAAATTACTAAAAATTGATTTGCCTAACAAGCACTAAAAGGAAAATAACTGAATTCAAGCCAGGATCGGGTTTTTCAAAATTATTAACGCATTGCCATCAGGATAGGTTCGGTACAGTGTACTGGACTGTGCACCTACACACTGTTGGATCAAACAGTGGGGTAGGTCCGGTACAGTGCACCGGACTGTGCACATACACACCGTTAGATCAAATGTTACCGTCCGATGTGTAGGTGCACAGTCCGGTGCACTGTATCGTACCTATCCCCTTCCCGCCACCAGTAGGCAGTAGGTGGTGGTGTTTTAAAAAGTCTGAACGGCTGTTCTTGCAGTTATTAGAAATTGGAGGGACGATAAGAGTAATTTTATTGCCGTGTTGATTTGAAAGTTTGAACGGCAGTTTCTGCAAATATTACAAATTAAGGGGACGGTAGTGTAAATTTTATTTTAAATAGTTTGGTGAGGCTTGACTGTTGTGATTTTCATGCCGTCCGCGGAAGCAGCCAAATTTCCAAAAGGATAAAAAAATAATAAAAAAATAAAAAAATCATTACGACGATACTGCTTACCAACCTATAATTTTTGCTTAAGATTTCTCTCATCAGTTCCACCAAAAACTCCAGAGTGCAGATCACTAAGTCAAATTATTTCTTCAACTCTAATTGCTAATAATATAAAGCAACTTGGAGCCTTAAATAAGTATGGGTGTATTTGGTGTGATAAAAAATGAGATTAGTAATGATTTCATAATTCGTGTAGTGAGATAAAAAGTGAATAAATTTTAAAAGATTTCATTATTTTTTATCATTTTTCAAAATTTTATTTTATTATTCTAAACAAAGCCAATATAAAGCAATTAGGAGCCCTAAATAAGTATGAGTATATTTGGAGTGATAAAAAGTGAGATGAGTTGTGAGTTCGTAATTCATACAATAAGATAAAAAGTGAATAATTTTTAAAGGTTTTGAGAGATTTTTAGAAGTTTACAGTAAACCAAACAAAGTTTATATATATATATATATATATATATATGCCTACATCTTGTCCACCATCTGGCTTTGGCTGTGGACACAAGCAAGGGTATCTTTGTAAAACCCTTAAAAAAAAGTCAAAATTTCGAAGGAAAAAAAAATTAGAAAATTAGCCGGGAACTAAAAAAAAAAAGTTAGGGTGTCTGAGAATTTTTCTTCCCTGACTTTTTTAATTCATTTATTAAAAAAATTAAAATGCTAAAACGTAAGTTTGACTTTTTTTAGAGTGCATCCAAACAAAGCCTCTGGGTACATAAGCAGATGAGATGAGATTAAGGTTGTATTAAATCATCAGAATGATGGCTAGGGTGAAAATGATGGGCCAAGTTGCACCCACTCGTGACATATCAGAGGATCGAGCAGAGGCCAATTGGACTCATTTCACTAGGATTTGTTTGGGGCTGAGCTATTTCCCACTTCTGCTAAGCTTACCTGTAATCATTCGTCACATTAATAAGTCAAACTTCAATCCTAATGCCTATAAGAGCAATGATATACTATAAAAAAGAATTTACCATAATTATTTACCAAAATAGGCTGCAGATTGCATTGTAGGAGTTGAAGTGTAGATATAGATGATCATAATTTAATCAAGATTAATTTTATTGAGTTAACAAAATATTGTTGACCGGATTAATAAATGCCGTTCGATTGAATCAATAAATTTTGATCAAATCATGACCCTCAATATTCATACTTTAACAACGCACTGCAGTCCTTTGCACGCCGGGCTGTAGATCTAAAAAATTGAATCCCTTAAAATGCTATTGCTATATAAATTACAAGGGCGCTACTGCCACATCATCGCGATTAAAAATTCTGATAAAATATCATTTTTTTTCCAAGTGTTATTGCAAAAAGGCAGGTTGGCCTCTCCAGTCTCAACCAACTGTCAAGATCATTGGATCACAGGCTTAATCTGCAACTTCTGGGCAGTTCTAAAATAAAATACCATTAGACTTGGAAGAAGTCCAAAACAGTGCCTTATTAATCTATGTGCCATTGGATGATCACACAATCAACATATAGATAATTAGGTTCAGCAATTCTGACTTCCATCGCAATGAAAATTGAACTTCAGCTATTCTGTTCCCATTGTAGTTTCCTGAATCAATGAATGCACACATATATATTTATATATATGAGTCTCTCTCTGGCAAAAACTATGAATATTTCCTTGGTGGGTCAACGAGGCATAAATTAATGTCTGGCTAGATGCTTGGTTGTAGAGAAGACCAGAGAAAGAAAATAAATGAATTAATAAACAATCTTTATGTAATTAGGCATGACATGTGCAGCTCTCTCTCTCTCTTCATTACACAAAATTGAGCATTAGTTTAGTAAACCCATCTTAATACAACACCTCATTGGATGTTATACAAAATTCATTTTGTTTCCATCACGTTCACCAAAAAAACCCCGCATCATATGTTAAATTTTGAGAAATCCCAAGAAAATATGTTGACTCTAAAATCATGGAATACAAACAAACAATGATGAGTGCGTAAGATCTACATACCGGAGGAAGATAATAGTCGTGTACCCCAATAATACGACTCTGCCAAGGCAAAGGAGTTTAGGTTAGGAAGGGGACAAAAGAGAGGCACAGCGATGAATTTCTCTCTCTATCTATTCATTTGATGAACCCCTCTCTCTCTGTCTCTCTCTCTCTCTCTCTACATATATATGTATTTACTCGTTTTCCCTTCATTTGGTCATCAATTTGCAATATCCTAAGAGGAAGTCCACCTGTTAAGCCGCCCTGAAAAAGTAGACAGTTTTTGGGAATTCAGACCTCAGCTTTATGTAATGCTCTATGTCAACATCAACCACTCTTACCCCTCTGCCCTTTCTGTCTTAATGGTTAGACCAAAGTCCGCACAAAAACTTGGATGAAAAGTGGAGAAACCCCACACGATTCATTGGAGTATCTTGCCATATCCTCAACTGTCTTCTTCCTCTTTTGTGGATCAATGGTGCACTAAAAAAGACCCATCAATTAGCAATCTCCTCTGAAACATCATCAGCACAGAACAGCCATGCTCTTGCTCTTGCGGCTCTTCCTTTCTTGTTCACCCACCATCAGTCTGAAACCCGTTGGCTGCTTCCTCTTGGATGTGTTCCTGTTGATCTTTGTTGTGTTCCTTTCTTCCTTTGCCAATCCCACCCATGCATCCTGCAACCCACTTGATCGAGATTCTCTTTTGTCCTTGTCCTTGTCCTTGTCCTTGAACATTTCTAAACCTTCATCTCCTTTGAATTGGTCTTCTGGTGTTGACTGCTGCTTCTGGGAAGGCATATCTTGTGACAAAAATGATCGGGTGACCCATCTACAGCTACCATTCAGAGGCCTCCGGGGAACAATTTCACCCTCCGTCTTAAACCTCACCAGTCTCTCTCAGCTCAATCTCTCAAAGAACTGGCTCGAGGGTCCTCTCCCAGATGGATTCTTTACATCTTTGAATCAACTTCAAGTCATTGACTTAAGCTATAACCGTCTATCTGGGCAATTACCATCATCTGATAGTTTGCCAGGTACAATCCATACAGTGAATTTGTCCAGCAACCACTTAAATGGGACAATTCAATCTTCATTTCTCCAGCCTGCTTGGAATTTAACAGCTTTTAATGTCAGCAACAACAGTTTCACCGGCCCAATCCTCTCCTCAATCTGTGTCAATTCACCATCAGTCCAATTCCTGGATTTCTCGTTGAATGACTTCAGTGATCAGATTCCCCCGGGATTTGGCAGGTGTTCCAAACTGGAGGTCCTGCGGGCAGGGTTCAATCTTTTCTCCGGGCTGCTCCCTGGTGATATTTATGATGCTGGGGCTCTACAGGAAATCTCTCTACCAGCAAACAAACTCAGTGGAATCATTGATGATAGAATTGTTAACCTGAGCAACCTGAAAGTCCTTGAAATCTTTGGTAATGAAATCACTGGTGTGATTCCTCCGGCTATTGGGAAGCTCTCCAAGTTGGAACAGCTGCTCCTTCACATTAACAAGCTGACTGGCACTCTGCCCCCATCACTGATGAATTGCACCAATCTGAAGAAATTGAATTTAAGGGTGAACCACTTCAAAGGTGAACTCTCCTCACTTGATTTCTCGAAACTCAGTCAACTTGGCACTGTGGACCTCGGAGACAATAACTTCACTGGTAGCCTCCCAGCGAGCCTTTTCTCATGCAAATCACTGACGGCAATTCGCTTGGCCAATAATCAGCTAGAGGGACAAATTTTGCCCAACATACAAGCATTACAATCACTGTCATTCCTCTCTCTTTCTATGAATAATCTTACAAATTTCACTGGAGCAATCCGGATTCTCATGGGCTGCAAGAACCTCAGTGTCGTTGTCATCTCAAAGAATTTCTATTATGAGGCAATGCCGTATGATGAGGGCACGGTGGACTCCCAAGGATTCCAAAATCTCAAAGTTCTGGCTCTGGGTGGTTGCAACTTCACGGGTCATATTCCAGCTTGGATGGCTAAGCTTGGGAAGTTAGAGGTCCTGGACCTTTCCTACAATCAAATCGCTGGCTCAATTCCAGGTTGGTTGGGGAATCTTCCAAACCTCTTCTATCTAGACTTGTCTTATAACCTCCTTTTGGGAGACTTACCTGTGGAACTTAGTCAACTGCCAAGACTGGCATCAGAACAGGGTGCTGATAGCATAGACCGAAGTTACCTGGAGTTGCCTGTCTTTGTTAAACCTAATAATATTTCGTCTTATCAATACAATCAGCTAGCCAACCTGCCACCAGCAATATACTTGAAAAACAATAGCCTCAGTGGCAATATTCCTGTTGAGATTGGCCAACTGAAGTCCCTCCATGTGTTAGATTTTAGCCAGAACAACTTCTCTGGCAACATCCCAGATCAAATATCTTATCTGACTAATTTGGAAATACTTGACCTCTCTAAAAACCATCTCTCTGGTCAAATTCCAATGTTGCTGAGTCGTCTCAATTTCTTGTCCTCATTCAGTGTTGCAGACAACAATCTCCATGGGCCAGTACCAACAGGAGGTCAGTTTGATACTTTTCCAATATCCAGCTTTCAGGCAAATGCGGGGCTGTGTGGTTCAGTTCTGCACCGTCCTTGCTCCCCTAATCCAAAGGTGCATCCTTCTGCACCTAATAAAAGCCCCAAAAAGAAAATCATCATTGGACTCATCCTGGGTATCTGTTTTGGTATTGGCTTTACTCTCACCATGGCATTGTGGATATTGTATAAGAGAAGGATCCTTCCAAGAGGTGACCCTAACAGAATCAATTCAGATGCAGTTTCCTTCAACTCTAACTCTGGAATATCTTCTGAGTTTTGCAAGGATGCCAATCTTGTAATAGTCTTCCCAAACAATACTGATGAAATCAAGACACTCACAATTTCTGAGATTCTGAAAGCCACCGACAATTTCAGCCAAGCAAACATCATTGGTTGTGGGGGTTTTGGATTGGTCTACAAAGCCACATTAGAAAATGGGACCAAGTTGGCTGTTAAGAAGCTATCAGGAGATATGGGTCTGATGGAAAGGGAATTCAAAGCAGAGGTTGAAGCTCTATCAACGGCTCAGCACAAGAACCTGGTTTCCCTGCAAGGTTACTGTGTGTATGATGGTTTTCGGTTACTGATGTATTCCTACATGGAGAATGGAAGTCTTGATTATTGGTTGCATGAGAAAACTAATGGGGCAGCCCAGCTAGATTGGCCAACTCGATTGGGGATTGCACAGGGAACGAGCTGTGGCCTGGCTTACATGCACCAGATCTGTGAACCGCATATAGTGCATCGTGACATCAAGTCCAGCAACATCCTTCTTGATGATAATTTTGAAGCACATGTTGCAGATTTTGGATTGTCGCGATTGATTCTGCCTTATCATACTCATGTAACCACTGAACTGGTTGGCACTTTGGGTTACATTCCCCCTGAGTATGGTCAGGCGTGGATAGCCACATTGAGAGGGGACATATACAGTTTTGGGGTAGTCATGCTTGAGCTCCTCACAGGGAAGAGACCAGTGGAGTTATTCAAACCGAAGATGTCAAGAGAATTGGTTGTCTGGGTGCAGCAAATGAGGAGTGAGGGAAAACAAGAAGAAGTCTTTGACCCTCTCCTGAGAGCCAGGGGCTTCGAAGAAGAGATGCTGCAGGTCCTTGATGTGGCCTGCATGTGTGTCAATCAGAACCCTTTGAAGAGGCCAACAATTACAGAAGTGGTCAATTGGCTCCAGAATGTAGGGGCTAATAGATAGCCACCAAAATGAAAAGGCAATAGTAACACAAAGTATACTTAACAAATTGTGGGTTTTTCCTTTTTTTTTTTTTGGGGGGGCAGATTCTAATGCAACCATACTGAATAACTAGTTAGCTGTGGAGGTGATCATTTTTCTTTATCTAGAGACAATGTATGAGTACAACCTACATATAAACAGAAACATTGCAATCAAGTGAACCAACTCTAATATAGAAATTTGCAAAGACACTAAAAGTTAAGGCATAAAATTCTAATATCTAGTTAAGTGATCTCGCATGAGGAATTAGTCCCCTATGAAGTGATAGTTTTTTGAACTCATAATTAATCCTCTACACTGCAGTGGTAAATTTTAATGTTTGATTTTACATATATCCGAAAGTTGGAGTTGGATCACAAGTGAATTCACAATAAGAATATCATGTACTTCTGTCAACTAAAAGTCAATCAGATATTTCACATTAGATACATGACATTCGGGGATGATAAAATTTCAAGCTTGTGTTAACACTTTATACTGCATACATGCAAATATATTAGCATCATATCATTTATCCATTTTTCAGCAGTTTATCCCTGTAATCTTAGGACTCACCAATGACTTTTCCTGGTTATTGAGCATTAATTTATTAAATCATAGGGATGTATATATGAATGGACAAACTTGTAACCCTTCATGTGTAGGAAAAGATGCAAAAGTAAGATGCAAAAGTACTTAACGGTAACACTAATATGTTAATTTGATAACATGACGCATTAGTCTGAATTCGAGGATCAATAAAATGTCAAATATAAGCACCTTCATTGGAAGGAAATCCAGCAATATCATTGTGTTTGGTAACTCCAACTTTTGCTTATAAAAAAATAAATTGAAGTGGGATTTCCTAGGTTTAAGCAATTTTCTATTTTTATTTTTTCACAAATGTGAATAACAAAAGCTTCCAAAAGTAAAAAGAAAATCATTTTTTGGCCCAAAAAAAAAAGTTATATGAGACAAAAAAGTAACTGAAAAACTAGTTTCTCATAAGCAAAAAGTCAGAGTTATCGAATGCAATTCCAACAAGTTATAGTTTGAACTACATAAGGGTGGTGTGGTACATGAGTTGCCCACCTATGCGTGGTTTGGGGAGGAGCAATGTTGATATTCTTACCTTCAATACCTAAAGAAACTATTTTAGAGTATCAAACCCAAGATCTCTAGGTCGCAAAGGAGCAGCTTCACTCCTGTTTGTCTAGGCAAAGCTAGGGACTTCTTTGAAAACATTTTACTAGCAACCTATGGAGACAGAGCCTGTTATAATCCATAGCAACAGGATATCAACCTTACAGTTTGAACTACAGCATTCCAAACTTTGATAGTCTTTACTTAACATAGCAGTGTATACAGGTGGCATCCCCTGAACGTCTTTTTATTAATAAAATCATTTATTTATTTATCAAAAAAATGATAATCCCCAAAGAAGCAAATTTGTGGCATTTTAATCCAAAACTGTTAAATTTCAGCTCAATTTTTTAACGAGACATCAAAAGGATGACAAAAAAAGCAAGCAATCACATAATCACAATCTTGAGGCATATATCCTGGACAGTATAGATATTCAACTCTATTCTCCACCAGATTCACAATGCCACCATGCGCAGCACATAAAATATTTCAAGTTTCTCTTGCTAGTTTTAACTTGCATGTGCGCTACTCTGTTCATCTTTCCTACAATAAATAATTGGCATCAATTACATGGGTATGGCTCTAATTCTTCGCTAAAGGTGTTACCTTCCCTATTTGTGCAGTAGTTAACTGCATTATGTGACAAAGAAAAAAAAAAAAAAAAAAAACATTTGAGGTTGAGTCCTGCATAAGAAATTGATGAGAAGAGCTTAGAACTTCCCAAGATTTCCACTGATTAGATCTTTTGATGACGAGGATATTGAAATTGGTCCTCCACTGCCGTGGATTTGGTCCTCCTGTACAAGAAAATTCCAATGCACTAATATAATTCCAATCAATTAACTGCGAAACAGGCAATAGAAACCCAATAAAATTCTAAATAATAACGTTCAAACAATGATAAACTCAAGAACTACCCATAAAAAAGGAATTAACTCTATTATAGTTCAACCAACGATAAACTCGAGAACAGAAACCCATGAAAAAGAATTAACTTGGTAATGGCAAGGCACTATACAGGCTACCTACCGTGAGCTAATGACTGAGTTACCATTAATAGAGATATGCAGATACACACGCATTAAATATAGGAAATCATGAGGAGAATTCCCTGGCAACGCAATTTTGCTCGCTTCTGAGGGATGATCACTGACGTACTGCTGTCCATTCATACATACATATTACACGCACATAAAATTACAAAATATTATAATGCTGCCATGACGCCTAGAAAGTGTAGTTGTGTAAACAGACAGTGAGTTAGTACTGTGTCAAGCTTAGCATCTTAATGGGGCATTTTCACGAGCAGGTGGTGGGACAAACCACACTGAAAGAAAATCTCCACACACACCGAAAAAAAAAAAAAAAAAAAACAATCTTCAAACCTTCAAACTAACAGCAGCGTTGCAAAAGAAGTGTGTTTAAAATTGACCTATCAAAAAACAAACAACGAAAAGTGCCTAAATTTGTAAGCTTCACAATCAAGAGCTATTGATTTTGTTGTTACGTTCAACTTCCCTCTCTCTCTCTCTCTTTATCTATATATATATATATATATATATCAAGTGTTGTTATACCGTGTTTATTTCAATTTTAGAGAACGCGAAAGAGACAAATTAATGTGACCAGTTTTTAAGAGGAAAAGATTGAACGCAATTTGTTAGATTTATTTTTAGAGAGAGATGGAGATTCGGAGAACCAAAAATATACACAGTAAAGAAGAATTAACCCCCCCCCCTCCCAAAAAAAAAAGAGCATAATAGTAATTTTATGTATTAAAAAGTTAAAATTAAAACTTTTTAATTTTAGAGTCCAAAAAGATATATAGGGTTTGTTTGGAGTAAGAAAAAATGAGATAAATTGAGATAAATTGTGGTTTGGGAGAAGTTCGTAATACGTGCAATGAGAAAAAAAAGTTGATGTGATATAAAGTTAACAGAGATTTATAGAGATTTTTAGAGATTTTCAGCAAAAATTTACAAACCAAACGAGCCCATAGTAAAGAAGAATAACTAAAAAAAAAAAAAATTTATGAGCATAATAGAAATTTTATATATTAAAAAGTTGAAATTAAAATTTTTTAATTTTTAGAGTGACTTAAAATTAGAATTTGAATCAAATGCAAGGTAAATTAAGTTTTTACTATTTTAATTACTATTAATATAAATTCAAGCTCGAGATTAGCATGAATTTAAATTCGACTAACTAAAATACAATTGTTTTGTTATAAAATATGAATGGCTAACCAAAATAAATAAAAATAATATCATTTTAGTCATAATCTTAATATTTATTATTTTATCAAGTTATCTAGCGAGCTCTCGAGATATACTATTTCAAGTCTGAACTCAAATTCAAACAAATTACAAACGGAGTTTAAATGGTTTTACCACACGAATATTCTACCATAATAGATATTCAAGAATCCGTACATAAAATTTTAATGAACTTGAAAGAAATAGTATTGAGAAGTAATCTATATGAAACTTGTAACGCGTATTTATGTCAAAGATCCTGAGTATATAACTGCTCAAGGTATTATCTCACCACTCTTTAAGTCCACTGAAGCTTGAGTATCTCTCCAGGGGCAAGTAGGGGAGTAGAACATCAAATGCTGATTCGGGCCTGAAACATTTTCAATAAAGGCATGCCCAGACTACAAGCCCAGTCGCAGAGGCCTACATCTGAGCCCAATTCCTATTTTTTCATGGATGGACCTGGATGGGCCATGGGATATTGGGCCAAAGAGTATAGTTGACGGCCCAACAGAAGCATGAAGGCCCATTAGTGTTTTGTTCCCTATTGTCTTATAAACGGTAAACAAAAATGAATATATATATATATATATATATATATGTACATAAATCTTGTAGGATCATATCATTTTCTTAATTAATGTTATTAATTCTCAATTAGAACAAACACACAGAGTGGTGTGTGTAGTTAACAGAAGAAATGTACAGATCCACTCTCCAACTCGAGAGATGTAAATGTTGGACCAATCTCTTTTATTTTGATTCCTATATAGATCAAATCTTGTATGATCAGGACTGTTGTGACTTTTGGTGACACAGGCCCCCCTATTCTTGGTTAGGAATTTGATTAATTAATATGCCAACGTATGATCATGACTTGACGTACGCTGGCAAGGCAAAATTATTCATACAATTATCTTAACAATAGAATGCTGCTTAATACGGACCGCAATGACTTCAGTTGAGTTGAGTAATATATTTACTAAAGTTTGGTTTGAAAATAATCTCATCGAATTCTTTTTTTTAAATTCAAAAAAAGAAAAGTTAAATTTTTACATACTGAATTTTTATTTTTAGTATCGATCTTTAATCGAGTCAAACTCAAATAATTTAATTATTTCATATAAATTTAAATTTATTAATTAAATTAAATTTTAACCAAGCTCAAAATTATTAAATTTTAACAGAGTTCAAAATTAAATAAACTACAAGTAGAATTTTAAGTTTGACTTAATTTCATGATAAGTAGATTTTAAACAAAGTTACTCTTAATTTTAACATGAACCCACACAAATGATACGTGAATCTCACTTTAATTTTACCTTAAAATTTCCAACTTATCATCTTCGAAACATGGGTATCCCAACTATATATATATATACATACACATATCGTGTGTGAACTAGGCATGGGCCTGCCAACTGTGCGATGGTTGTGAAATTTGGTGACACAGGCACGTGGCTTTAAACTGTTAAAATTGAAAAATGAGGGGCTTAGAGTAAGATTTTGGTGAAAGGGCACAGTATCTGTTTGCCAACTTGAAATGTGACCGAATCAATTGATTCCCATTTTTGCCTTTAAACGACATGACCTCAAGTGCAGCGAATCAATTTACAGCTGTTTCTATCCACTTCTTTTTTTACTCTCAAAGAATATATATGCTTGAAGGGTGCTTGACCAAAGATCACATACATATACTGTTACATAGAAGTATCACAACTGTTTTTCATATTCCAATGACTTAATTAATAATAAACACATAACATCATACATGCATACATACATTTATATGCATGTATGTAGAATTCCCCTCCTTATTCATATTATTGATATTATTACTTAATTTATTTATTGAACTCCCTTACATTTCCTTTCATCACATACTTGAGAGAGAGGGGGAGGGGGAGAATTAAAAAGAAGAAATTGATTAATCCTACATAAAACAGGAGATAAGCCCTTATACATTGTCAATTAAACTCCTCCTTGGTGCCACAAAAGCTATAGCAATTAATCTTCTGATCAGCAAAAGCAGCAACTTTGAAGATCGTCAACTCAATCCCACTTGTATATATTCAGCCTTGCCAGCCAGTGTTCATGCATGGTGTCAGCTGGTTTGTGAAAAAAGCAGTGGAAACCGTAGCAGGAAACCTCTCTTATATATATATACATGTGTGTGTATATATATGTGTGTGTGAGTGCCCAAAAACCCACCGGTCCATTACCAATTAGGTCAAAAATAGAGAGGACACGCACATGAGAAGAAGACAGTGACCACAACACAGATCCATAAAACCAAACCAGACCAGAATAGGGGATAAAGCTGACGAGAGCAGGGAAAAGAAAGAGAGGGACTAAATTGTTTCGTTCTCTCCTCTGCCTCCCCCTCCTCTACCCAACAATTTTACTAATGGCAATCTGCCCCCACAAATTTTGACTAATAGCATTCTCAATGATAGCACTAAAACCAACAAGATCTTGCTAGCTTGATGGTTTTTGGAATACCATTGAAAGCTCATCAGTGAAAATCTGGTTTGCAAGATGTGCCATAGTGAGTACAAAGTAATTGTACTTCTTTAGTATAAGTAGATCATGGGCTAAAAAAGGGAAAAGCAAAATGAAAATTTGGTGATTATAGAAAATATATATATATATTTATATTTATAAATATGTGAAGGCAAATTAATCATCTCCATGAATGTACCAGCAGAGAAGCATGGTAGCGCAGCGTCTGAGGATGTAAATTCGAGCTCTTTGCTCCTTAACTAGGGAAGCACACTTCCTTGAGAAGCCATTGCCCTTTCTCTTTGAAGGGCCATAGCCAGTACTGCAACTCTTCTTCAACTGTTGTTTAAGCTCAGCCATCGTACGTGGTTGATCGATGAACGAAAAAACAGATTTTGAGCGTAGAGAACCAAAGGGGGGGGGGGTGGGGAAGATAGTTTGGGAAAAAAAGCTCACAATTTGGAGCTAGACCCTGAGTGGGACAGCGCTGGGGGAATCATGTATTTATACTGAGAAGGGTTGACTAGGGTTCGAGGGGGGATAAGGTTTGGAAAATATTAATTAATCAGAAATTTTTTTTATTAATAAATGAAACAACAATATTGTGATGGATTGATTTTTTTTTCTTTTTAATGACGAGCAAACAATTATGCTAATAAGTAACAATTAATTATTAATTAAAAATATTTAAATAGCTAATAAGCAATTAAAAGATAAGTGCATTTAAAGAAAAAAAAAGCACAAAATAATATAGATAAATTATAAAAATTTAAAAATTAACTAAACGTATCTTTTAAATTGTAGTTAGTGGAGAGATTAATAAAAGAAAATAAAATTTTCATGGCTTTCTTAATTTTAATTATATTTTTATTAGTTATTTTTAACATTTTTTATAACTGTGGAATTTAACTGTCATGTACCATTTAAAAGTTCAAATTTTAATAAATTTTAACATTTTTATCAAAAGTTTTTAGTTGTAATTTTTGGTTCATTTGGTATAAAAAAAGTAATAATTTTTAGTAAATTTGAACAATTTTTTGTAATTTTTAGGTGTTTAGTAAAATTATTGATAATTTTTAACAACTTTGGATAATTTTTAATAATTTTTGACTATTTTTAATAATTTTTAAGTTAAATAAATTATTGTAAATAAATAAAAAAGTGATAAAAATTAATATTTTATCAAATATTTAAAAAATAAAATTAAATAAATTTTTGCAAAAAATTAAATTTTCAAACGGTACTAACGTACGTGAAATTTAGGTCAATTGTTTGATATATATTTTTTTTGACTGAAGAAAACTCACAACCTAACTTTTCAATTCAAAAAAGTTGAAAAGTCAGGTGCAGGATATATGGTAACACACATACCTAACTATCCTGATATACGATAACCTGCCCACTGCAACCTCTGGGCCAAGGTTCAGACTGACCGAAGTAACTCATAGGAAGAATGGAACACTAGACGATGCATGCACATACACATGAACATAGTTTTTTTTTTTTTTTTTGAACAAAGGAAATCTACAATCTAATTTTTTAACTCAAAAAAATTGAAAAGTAATGTGAGAAATATATATGATAATACACATATTTTAACTACCTCGACGTGGGATAGCCGATTGTTCAAGATCAGACTGGGGTAAACTGTACATTTTGGCCCCGTTTGGCAACGTTTTTGTTTTCTATTTTTCTGTTTCCGTTTTCAAAATTTTGTAAATTGACAACAGAAACATGTTTGTTAAATCTGTTTCCGTTTTTTTGTTTCCAAAAAAAATGAAAACGGAAACAGAAAAATGAAAACAGAAAAAAAATGTTTTCACTCTGGTTTTCTTTTCTGTTGCCAATAATTTGCTAATTTTAAAACTTTGTCTATTTTTGTTACATTACATAAAAATAAATTATTTTATTCAAATATTTTATTAAAATAAGTTATTTTAATAAATAATATAATTAAATTCAAAAATTAAATTAATTATATAAATTACTATAAATTATTTTTAATAAATAATAAAACTAAATTAATTTAATTTAATAATTAATTATTGCTAAATTATTTGAAATAAATATCATAATTAATTTATTTTATTTAATAATTAAATTAATTTATATAAAATAATTAATAATAAATAATTAAATTACATTAATTTTTAATTTAATTTAATAATAATTATTAAATTATTTTAAATAAATATCATAATTAAATTAAATTATTTATGATTTAATTAATTTAATTTATATAAAATATATTTTATTAAATTATTTTAATAATTAATTAAATGAATTTAATTAATTTAAAAATAAATAATTTAATTTAATAATTAATATAATTTAATCATTTATTTAATATGAAATATATTTTATTAAATTATTTTTAATAAATAATATAATTTAATATATTTTATATTTATTGATTAAATGATTTTAATAAATAATTTAGTGTATTAATTTAATTAATTATATTAATTAAGTTAAATTAATATAAAATATATTTTATTAAGTTGTATTAATTTTTTAAAACTAATAAAATTAAATATTTTTTAAAATAAAAAATTAATAATTCTAAACAAATTTGTATTTCTAAACACAGTTTCAGTTTTCATTTTAGAAAAAATAAATGACAATAAAAAATAAAAAATAAAAAATGACAATAGAAAAATAACAGTAAAAAAATGACAACGTTGTCAAACGCAGATTTTGTTTTTAATTTTTTGGGGAAAAGGGGGAAAGGGGAGTGAACATGGTCAGGTTCGAAAACTGAGGGATTTGCATGAAAAACTGTAAAGCTGAAAAGGAGAGGTGAACGTGGGGATGGATTCTTTTGGATTTTAATATGACAGTACTGTAGTGTAAAAGAAGGGATGATTGTTTGTTTTTTCGTTTTTAATTTGGTGAGTTGATTGAAAAGAGGTAAAGAGGGCATGAGAGGAGGAAAGCTGTACGATGAAGACAAGACACAAGGAGGGCCCACAGCAACTGGGTGTCGGCTGTTCCACCTGAGTTCCATGGTGGGTTAGGACGAGGAGGCACAGCTTTGGCTGATTCCAGTGGCTCGCAATCCCAAGTTTTCTCTCACATTCCCACACGCACGCACCTAAGCTTCTATTTTATTTTATTTTATTTATTTTGTCTTTTTCATATTCAGAGTATGTTTAGAATAATAGGTACATTTAGAATGGTTTAAAAGTGTATAAAATAAAATAAAATTATAAAAATAAATATTTTGTAATTTAATTAGTGAAATTTTTAAATTTTATTATCTCGTAATTCGTATTTGTAGAGATTTGTAAGATTTTATTTTATTTTTTACCACCAAACGGAGACAATAAAAAATGAGATAAAATAAAAAAAAGAAATATATGTTCTGAATTCGTAATTCGTACAATGAGATAAAAAATAAATTACTCATAAGATTGTCAAAATTTTTTAAAATAAAAAATAAATTACTCATGAGATTGTTAAAATTTTTTAAATATTTTTAACAAAAATCAATGTACCAAATACACCCTAAGTATTACTAGGAGCATGACTTATGTGCTTAGGCGTCGTTTTATCCCAAAATTCAATTTTTTTTTTATAATTCAGAATGTCATAATCAATTTGCGTACATCTTATTTAATTTCTAACATTTTTGAAATTAATGATAGATAAACCCTGTAATGACCTTTAAAAAACTCGAACTAATTAATAACCTCTAGATAGCAAAACAAATTTAAGATCTTATCAATTGAGTTAACAATTATCTTATCAGTTGAGTTAACGCAAAAATTATTTTACTTTTTCTATTTTAGTTTTTATTCATTTTATAAAAATTTTCATTAAAATCTAAGTTTTTTAAAAATTTGTAACTTTTAAATGTGTTAATCGTATTTGTAAAAAAATATAATTTTCGATGGGCAAAAATTGAGGTACTTAGGGCCGATTTCTTCACCCAAAAAAAAAAAATTCTTCGATTTTAATTTTTTCTTATTTTTTTAATTTTTACGATAAAAGAAATTACATCACAGATAAAACTACTAACTTTCTAACTTTCCCTAATTTTCTCACTTTTTTTAACTTTCAAAATTTTACCAAACCTAAAAAAATTACAAAGTTACCAGAAGTTTCACTTTTTATTTACCAAACGGCCCTTAATGTATTAAAGTATTATAAATTTATACTAACTGAAAATTCTCACAGAATTTACCAAATATTTTTTTCCCTCCAAGACAAAAGTTCCGCTGATAAGCTATGAAGGAGGAGAAACATTTGTATTTACATCATCAGAGGTTATTTGAGCTTCCAAAATTGTTTAACACTTTTATAAATTAGATATAAAATTTTAAAGATACAACATTTTAATGTTTAATTTATAATTAAAAAATAAAACAACAAAACTCAAAAGAACAAAAAGATGAAGTGTTTGGTTGGGTAAAATCAATCAAAACATATTAATTTTTACTGATTTTTTAAATTTTTTTCTAATTAAATTTTATCACATATTCCTTTTACATCAAATTTTTATATTTTTATTATATTTTTTAGCTAAATTTTAACCAATCAAATATTTTAAATAATAAATTGGAATGAAATCCGTTAGAATAATCTAGCAATTTTTGAGACCAACTGTAGATATAGAAATCTTGAATTCGAATTCTGTTAATTAATACTTTCTGTCTTGTCTAGTACTTGATCTTAAGGATAAGTTTAAGTACACTTGATTTACGTATCAGTTATTCAATTAATAGAGAGTTATTATAAATTGATGCAGGTTTCGAGTAAATAAAGAGAGGGAGAGAGAGAGAGAGAGAGTGAGAGAGAGGGGTTGGAATGAAGGCCGAGCTTCTTCTAGCTTACATCGATCGATCTGCAAAGGACGTTTCTGTGTGTTGTGAGAAAGGTGCATACATGTGAATCGTAATTATGATGCCTAGGAAAACGGAGAGGAAAGGTTAAGGCAACCCCAAGGGGGAAAGTTGGATAAAATGTTTTAAATTTAGGGTTTGTTTAATTTGATATAAATTTTAAAAAATTATTTATTTTTTATTTTATTATACAAATTATCAATCAATAATTTATATCACTTGAGATGAGTTTAGTTTATAAATAAATTCTAAAAATCTTTATAAATCTCTATTAACTTTATATCACATTAAATTTTTTCTTTTACTATATGTATTACGAATTTTTAATTTATCACGATTTATCTTATTTTATTTTATTCTAAAGTCACCCTCGATGTCACCCAAACACATCGAGGTTTGATCAGAAAGGTGCGGATGGCGATGGTAACACATTGGAAAAGCTGGCCCCTTTTCCAATCACCTTCCAGGGCTATGAAAAGTGCATGCCTTTGAAACGGTCAAAGCTGTTTTATGAGGACAATTTTTAATTCATTTAATTTCTAATTCTTCTATTATATTTTATTTTACAATAATTAATGTTTTTTGAAATAATAAAAATTAAAAATAAAATGTATTTAATATTATTTTTACAATTGGTATAGAAAACAATATAGACTTTTGCATTTTTTTACATAATTTATAATTAAAATAATGTAATAATTTTATAATTAAAATAATATGCTAATTGCATTTATATAATAAATGAGTATGTTACCAGATTATTATTTGTTTGTGAGTTTAAGAGGAAAAAGAAAAATAAAAAAAAATTACTAATAAAAAAATGATAATAATTTTTTTTTGTTAATAATAAGAGAAAAAAGGTAATTTTTTATTTTTATTTTTGAGTTAAAAATAATAAAAAAAGTACATATATATGTTGTTGTGTCTTCTAACATATACATCCATGCTATTCTCGATAATATATGCGCATTTTCTAGCATATTTATTAATTATTATAAATAGGATAAGCTGAACCTCCTTACACACCTGCCTATTCACCCTTCACCCGTGAAGAAAATGATAATTACACTATACACTATTTATATTTGAACAATATATATATATATATATATATATGATCCACTTAATTTAAAAGTTAACATATAATCCTTTATGATTTGAAATGTAAAATTGAAAAAATGTATAGAAAAACATATTTTTAATTATGAAACAATATTTTATTTTTTAAAAATAAATTCAATACAAAATTTATAGACAATTTTATATATATTTTTTCAATAGTATTTCTTTTTTTTTTTAAATCACATATGAACCTTCATAGCACATGAAACATAAATTTAATTAAATTTAATAAATGTTATCAATTTTACAATTTATTTGAAAATCAAATGGGATTAAACATGACTATCTCATTTTATTTTCCAACTATTTTCTTTTTCTTTTTCTTCTACTTAATAAATTTATGCTTAAAAAATGCAATTAATATTGGTTGGGGTTTGAGAGCCAACAAAAGTACATAATAGGAACTCATATTTACGTATAATAATCTCTGGACTTTAGCATTGACTTCATCAAGGACATGGAAGAAGTTGATAAGATTTTCTAGATAAGCAAATTTTGCCACGTGGAGGCTCTGATTTGGTTGTCAAGATCTCACCCCTTTGTTAATTCTTTGTTCAGGTCAAGTTCTGGGCTGGCCTTCAGACAACCTCAATCTCCGTAGATTTGGTGTGTTCAACTCGAACTAAACAAACATTAATTATGCTGCACATATATTTCCATGCAAGATTAAGGTTTGCTTAACAGCTGGAACATTAGTCATAAAGAAGTAGCTAGCTTGAGTTTTTTCTAACAAAGCAATCTCATATTATCAAGTTAATTACGGTGAGTATCCTTTCTGAAAGTTGCGTACCCATCAAAGATAGCTTTATTTAGATTTTAATTGCAAATAAGTTCTTATTCTATGTAGTTTGAGGTGTAAACCACGTGGATCAAGTTGAGCTGAGTTTTTAATTATTCAAACTTAATTTGTTTTATAGTAAAATTTGACTCGATTCAGATAATCGGACTAATAATTTGAGATGATGTTTCAAGCTAATTTTGTATTTAAAAATTAGTTTGGATCACTCATTTAAATATAAAAAATATATATATACGAAAGTTTATATACATATACATTGAAAGGTATTATAAATTACTAAATATATTTTTTTTACTATACGTGAAATTAAATCAGGCTTATTTAAATTTAGTTTGTTTAATAACTATTTCTTTTTTTTAAATTGTGAAACGAACTAATATAACCAAATTCTTTTAATACTTTTTTTGGTGAGTCAAACTCAAGCTATTCACTAATGGCTGATCATCATCGATTATTTAGAATTTTATCGGCTTGTGCTAAGTGTCTGTTGATCATTATTAATTCTTAATATATATATATATATATATATATATATCCAAGGAAGATTGCAGAACAATATTTGATTAACATGCGAGCATCATCAGCTCAAAGCCTAGCACATGGTAAAATTTTCTTATTGCCCAAAGCTCAAGGCAGAGATGACATCTTTAAGGTGTTGTTCATATAATCCGCCATCGCACATTGGGTTGGGGAGGACGAAGATTCATACAGTACCCATATCGAATAGAATCAAAATTAATCACAAATCCCAAAACGTTGGAGGAATTAAACTATGAATGGATTGCAAAGGGAGGAAACTCTAGCTAGGGGTGAAAGCATTCAATGAATGAAGTGACTATTTGGCAAAAAAAAGTAAAAGGAGAAAGTTGAGGTTTATTTCCATGAACATTCCCTTTACGAGGTGGTCTCTCTTTTTCTTTGCGGACGACTAATCCAAATACAGTGAACATCCACGAGTGTAGCTGAAGTTTCTAATTTATTATTGGTTCAAAAATGTAGGAAGCTGCCATGGAGATGGAAATAATGAGGAATTATAAAATACAAATGCAGCATATAATAAGATAAAAAGTGAATAATTTTTAAAATTTTTTAGTATATTTCATATTTTTTAAATTTTTTGTCACGTTAAACGGTGCAATAGAATAATAGAAATATTAAAAAAGCCAATTAAGATTTAGGTTACATTTGGATAATTAAAAAATTCAAATTAATCGATTTAAAATTAAATTATATTAAAATATAAGTGATATAATTAATTCAATGATGCGTGAAACTTTTTTTAATAATTGTTAATGATTACCCTCAAAATAGTTATATCATTAATTTCTAAAAAAGTGGAACTACTGTTAAGAAGGATTTTTAATAACTATTTTTTCTTATGAGAATTTTAATTCCTTTATGAAATCAATATGTTGAACTATTTAAATTTATGATGAAATCCGGATCTAAACTAATAAGGTGGTATTTGATTTATTTTTCTGTTTTTTATTTTTTATTTTCATTTTATGTTTTAAAAATCTCAAAATAAAGAAACAAAAAATGCTATATTTTTATTGTTTTTAATTTTGCTTTATTTTGGATTAAAAATGCTCAAAATAACTTTTGTCATTTTTATTTTATGTGCAAGCCCATTTTCTATTTTCTAAAACAAATTTTAAAAACACAAATGACCAATTGCGTTTTGAGTTTTTTCCTTATTTTCAAAAGCGTAAAATAGAAAATGAATTCAAAACAGAAAATAGAAAACAAAAACGAAAAACAAAAAATAGAAAAACAAACCAAATGAGCTCTAAGTTATACTTGATTAATTTTTTTTAAGTAATTAGCACCAAATTTATTAATTTCAAATCTATAAATACAAACACAATCTAAAAGCGTGTGTGGCATTAACTTTCAAACTAAAAAAAAAAAAAAAAATTGAGAATAAGTTGAGTGTTTAAATTAATTAACTTTCAAACTAAAAAAAAATAATTGAAAATAAGTTGAGTGTTTAAATTAATTAAAAAAATTGTCTAAAGCATTTAATAACTTATCAAAAGGTACCTTTCAAAAAAAAAAAAATTATCAAAAGGCATAGTGGCTTTATAATTAATTAAATTAATTTATTTATATTTGATAAAAAATACGACTTAAAATTTTTAATGATAATTTTGGAAATCCGATAATAATTAATTTATTAAAGAATATATTTTCATGACTATTATCAATTCTAAATTTTATTTGTATTGAAATTAGACGAAATATACATTAGTAAATTATTCAAAATGACAAAATTACGAATATTGTTCTTATTTTCATTAGTAAATTATTCAAAATGACAAAATTACGAATATTGTTCTTATTTTTAAGGATAAAATTATTAAAAAAAAATTAATTAACTATGGGCGAAAAAACTGTTATCCAACATTAATAAACGTCGCTAAATAATTAAGATACTGATAATTGATATATTAATAAGAATTCAAGCCAAGAAAGTTTCACTTTAACCTAACAAATTTCAGATTAACCCAAATGCATGCTGTAAAATGACCCTTTCATCCTCAGGTCAGTTTTTAGTATAGATTCGCATTCTAAGAATTCCAAAAGATTGAGAATATAACCATTTAAGAGTTTCATGTCATTTTAGCAAATTTTTAAGTTAATCCAACTTGATGTCTTAAAACTATCGTTTTACTTTTCTTTTTTTGGCTTAGATTCGCACTTTGGACATTTCAAAAAATTAAGAATCTATTACTTAATAAATCTCTTATCAGATTAGTAAATTTTAAGGCCAATATGTATTCAGGCGTAAAATAATACTTTTACCCTTGAGTTCATTTTTTTTGTCTAGATTCATATTTTGGGTATTATAAAAGGTTAAAAAATATTTCTTAATAAGTTTCTTATCGAATTAAAAAAATTTTTGACTGATTCAAACTCGAATCATAGAATGATCATTCTAAATAGAAAATTAGCATTTTAAAATATGTTAGCTATATTATCAATAAAAAATAATATTTTAATGGATCTTAAATATAAACACGTGATAAATTATTTTACATTAAAAGGGCAGAAAATTTATCTTTAAATAAAAATATTTAATTTCTATAATATTACTTTTGTTAATAAAAAAAAAAAAGTCTCATTAATAATTTTTGCTTTAGGTCTCGAATAGCTCGGAGTAAGCCGGTCCTGATTGTTGGGCTTAAAGCGATTACCAATCTTTGGGACCCAACATATGAAAAATGTACAAGAGGCCCAACTAGCCCAGCCTAGTTGTCCCGTGTGGGCGATGGCGTGTACGTAATTTCGTATTGTTAATAGTTATGCTTTATGTCTCTCCTTATATGTGTCTCTGACAAAACTAATAATTAGCGTAACCGATCGAGGGTTGTTTGGTTGAAAAAAAGTTGAGAAAAAAGTACAATAAAAGTATAAAAATGTAACATAAAGGTGATATGTGTTAAAATTTTATTGAAGAAAAGTACAAAAATTAACTAAAATTTGATAATTTTTAATATTTTTTGATCGGTCAAACAGGCCCTGAATGAAAAGGTAAAGTAATATTGTATCTATAGGTGGACAATGGGCGGGTTGAGCCGTGCTCAAATCAGGTTAAAAATATATATATATTTTTGGTCATTGAATCTAGACTTAATTTATAAATTCATATCTTTAAATTTATTTATTTTTTAAAAAAATTAAAATTTTCTACATAAAGTTTTAATTTTTGGTAAGAATTTATAAATAAAATAATATTTTTTAATTTTTGGTAAGAATTTATAAATAAAATAATATGTAAACACAAATAAATAAAAAATAATCTTTTAATATTTTAAGTCGAACCAAATTCAGATTTACAAAATTAATTTCAAGCCCCAAAAAAAGTTGATAACTAGAATTCAGTTAATCAAATAGTAAATTTTTTTTCGTTATTCTCATTATGAATTCCCAAACTACCGAATAACACCTATCTTAACTATTTTTTCTGGAATCGTATAAATTATTTCGATGGGTTGTAGAAACCATTCCGATAGATTGCACAGCCAACTCCCGTCCAAACTAATTGTAAAAACCGTTTCAACATATTGTAGTACAAAGAACTTATGATTGATACAAAATTTTAAATTCGTCCAAACGAAAATCCTATCCGTCGAAATGAGAATCTTACTATTTATCTCCGAAAAATACGATTTGAGATGTATGCACTAAATGTAAAAAATTTTCTCCAACCATATTTTATCTTATTTTATTTCACTTTTTATCATTTAAACACACCCTTAATATAGTAATACAGATTGGAGATTTGGATACTTAGGAGATGATGGACAGTTTTGTTCAATTGGAAAAAGACAGTCGAGATCTATTGTCCAGCTGGAATTGAGTCAAATGAATAATAACATGCTTGTTTGTATTTTAAGCAAACAAGGTATATGACTAATTAATTAATGCACGAGCATTTTTTTTTTTTTTTTAGCATGCACAAAATGAGTAAAAGTGAAACAAAGTAATGAACTACCAGTCAAAACACTTGAATTTTGTGGAGGAACTTGTGTAGGTGACACCAAACTGAGTAGTCATTCCAATCACAATTATTTGTTGCCAACTAAAATTTTCATTTTCCTTATTGTTATGACACAATTCATAGTTCAAATTTTGATGGGTATAAATTTGAAATAATTTCTTTATATTTCCCACCGGTTTTTGAAGTCGTTAGTTTAATACTTGAAAATATAAATATTTTTTTTATCATATAATTGCGATAGAATTATTTATACTTATTATTCTATAAATTTTATATAATTAAGAGTTATAATTAAGAGTCTCGTGCACTTAACTATCTTTTACACACGTGATTATACTTTTAGTAACAAAAATAAAAGATTAATTATCTGTATCTTGTAGTGTGAATTTATGTTTAAAAAAATATTATTATTTTAATTAATTTTAAATTCACCTTTTATTGGCCCCAAAACTCATCAACTTTAACGAATTTGTCATACTTTCTTCTAATTAAATTTCTCTACATATCATATTTATGTTATATCTTTCAACTTTTATTATACTTTTTGGTCAACTAAACACACCCATTAATAAAAGATTCTGTTCAGATGATTAAAAATTTTAAATTTCAAAATTGATAATTAATTTACGTAATTACAAATGATTTTTTTAATAGATTATTGCTAAAACACTGAAACCACAATTTTGAAAAACTCTTAATAACTTCTTTTGTGAAAATTTCAAAAGCACGTTAAGTTAAGTTTATATCTATGAATTTAATGTTAATTATTTAAGAAGAATTATTAAATTATTACTTCTATAATTTTTATATGAATTTCATGAAATTGCATAAACGTTTAATATTCAAAGTTATTAAAATATATGATAATTTTTTATCTAAATCGACAAAATTATACTTAAAAATTATCGTTAAATCCATTAATTTCAAGTTATAAATACAGGGTGTGTTTGAAGTTGTATAAAAGTGTATAAAATAAAATAAAATTAGAAAAATAAATGTCTCGTAATTCATGTAATAAGTGAAGAATTTAAATTTTACTATCTCGTAATTCGTATTTATAGAAATTTATAAGATTTTATTTTATTTTGTTTAGCTCCAAATGGAGCTACAAATAAACTTACGATCATCAAATACGTGTTTTAACAGTCCGATAGATAAAATTTTGTTCTTATTTTAATATTTTTGTGAAAGTTACGAGTAGTTTTTTTTTCCCTCTCTGTTTAATTCGGGCACGTGCAAATTAGAAAATAGAAAAATAACGGGGAAGACATGAACCCTAGGTGGGGGCGTTATCTGCCAGATTAGTTGGATATGAACTTTTATAACGGAGTTTCGCGCCAGCCGGATCTTGCGGCGACTCCGACGCGAACAATAGACCGTTAGGTTTGAAGGATAAGTTTGGAATGGCGGTTATGCAACGGCTTGTCTTCCTCATTCTCTTTGTCTTGTTCATTCTCAACCTACGTGGATCGATGGGACGACAACAGGGCGACAGAGCTCGATTCCTATCTCAGCTTCGACTATTAGGTAGCTGGGAATCACCCACCAGTAGTCACCGACCAAATCATGGACTGGATAGTGCCTTTTATAGGTCTCTCTCCTCACCTTTTTCTCTGCTTCTTTGTACTGATAGTAAACCCCAGACATCACAATCCACATGAGACTGGGACCGAGTCGCCAATCCAGTCACTGGCCCATTCTTGCTTTTTCTGCACAAAAGTTGTAAACTCCATCTCGTTCAAGTAAGTAATTGAATCAATGGTACATGCATTTATATCCATGTAGTTTTGTACACACTTCATTTGTTGGTATGCATGCACTTGTAAAAATGCATTGGAGTGTACTGTCTTCTTTGTGTGCGTATGTGTATGTTTTTGAGTTACCTTATGCCCAAATCAAGCCAAAAATTTTAATTGCATGAGAAAAAAAGGTTTTTTTTTTGCTGACAACAATGTGCTGATGATCTAAGGGTGAATTGTGATGTTAAATTGTTGAATCATCGGATATAATTGGTGAGTTTTTTGTTTTGTCACATTTATGGGGTTGTTTGGACTACCAACCAAGTTCAAAAAATTCCAAAAGTTTCAGGTTTTTCAAACTCCAAAAACTTCCAACTTCCTTAAAAAATTCATCAAAATCTGTTAGAACAAATTAAAATAGTGCGTTCGAACAAATTTTGCCAGATTTATTTAAAAGTTAGACTGATATTTGTACCAAAAAGTTTCATAAAACTTAAAAAATTTTCAAGATTCTTCACTAAAATTTTGTCAAGTATCACTTTATATAATTTTTAATAATTTTATATCAAATCAAATACATATATCTAACCATCATTTCAAAATAACTTTTTACATTCCAAATTCTAAAAAATTTCACTTTTGGTTTTTTTTTTTTTTGGAAACCCAAACGGCCTCTATGATTGGTCAGGGTGTGTGCATTTGGTTTTCAAAGGTAGATTAATGCAACTGCCTTCAATTCAAAACTATGGCATCCCAATTACCGTCTTTGGCTCATAGTCGCTAGAAATCACTATTACCCCCATGGACCGTGTTTTGATACACACGTTCCAAAACGTGATACGCTAACGTTTCAATATACTAAATTTAAATATTCAAAAATATTATACTTATATTATTTTTCATTAGAAAAAAAAAAAGGAGTCTGAAGATAGTGAATTGATGTAACAATAACCAATAAATTTAAAACTTTATAAAAGGATAATGAGTAAGAAATAGTATCAAACAGAAAGTGCACTTACTTTTGTGAATATCTTTACTATTATATTTTCTTATTTTTTTCAAATGAGTCACTTTTATATGCCAAAATATTTTAATAATATGATAACTATATGACAAGTCTACCCTCTATCGAACAACATTTTAGAGTACAAGCGTACCATGTTCTCATTTTCGTTCCATGTATTGAAACAATTCGTGTTCTAGGTAACATTACTTTGGCTATTGAAATGATAGCCACTTTATCATATGGAGACAGTTATGTGCATATAATGCTTAGAATTGTCAAGGTTTGATCATCGATAAGAAGAAACTGAGACAAGGATTGGTGTTTGTTAACTGCAATACTGCATAACATTGAATGAGACAAGGATTGTAGTATTTTTTATGGAGCCTGTCTGCGTGATTTTCTTTTCTTTTCCTTTTTTTTTGGGGGGGGGGGGGGTTGGGGATTGCTTCCATGAGATACTATTCCCATAAGCTTTTATTAATGATTTTGTTCTTCTGTATTTTGGAATCACATAAAGAAAAATATTGCATATGGATTTTATTGTTTACTTTAGAGTCAATTTTGTGCCAAACAAAATTTGGATTTGACATATTATTTTGTACGTGCTTGGCTTGATGCTTTTGAGAAACTTTTGGTGTTTTCTGTATTCCAGGCTCTGAATCTCGAAAAATGGCTGAAGATCTGGAGAAGCCACTATTGGATCCTGAGAATTTCAACAGGGAAGGGATTGATCTGGTAAGACATTAAGTAAAAACACCTAAAATTTCAACATCTTTTGACTAAGTAGTTAACCATGTCAAATTTGGTTGAACAGGAACGGTTGCCATTGAAAGAGGTTTTTGAACAATTGAGAACGTCACAAGCAGGACTTACGTCCAAAGATGCAGAGGTTAGATTGAAGATATTTGGCCCAAACAAGCTTGAAGAAAAGCCGGTAAGCATCAAAATTCTGATAATTTCCAAATTGCAAACATTAATCATATAGAATATTGAAAAAGAAACAAAAACTAGTACAAGAACACATTGTTGTTTAAAGGGCAAAAAGGACACTAAAATACCAAAACGGGATCTAGTGAGACAAAACAGACACTAAATATCAGCACATTAAATATTGATCTCAGAAATGTTGAAATTTGATTTGCACACAGGCTGTAGTTGAGTATTTGGACTGTATATAAAAAACATATTGCTAAAACTAAAATGCGTGTATCTGGCATAATATTAATTGCTAAAACTACCTCCAATGGTTGTGCTGGTCTTCAGTGTCTTGATCATCTGTTATCTTTACCACGCAGGAGAACAAGTTTTTGAAATTTCTCAGTTTCATGTGGAATCCCTTGTCATGGGTTATGGAAGCAGCAGCAGTCATGGCAATAGTCCTTGCTAATGGTGGAGTGAGTTCATTGTACCCTAGCATTTTTTTTCATATACTTTCTGTTTCCTATATCATATTTTTTCTTATTTACCGCACAATGCTAAATATAGCTATCGTTACATTCTGTCTCAAAACGATATTTTCGTTATTTTATTTCAGGGGGAGGGTCCTGATTGGCAGGACTTTGTAGGGATTATTTGCCTACTTTTAATAAATTCAACAATTAGCTTTATAGAGGAAAATAATGCTGGCAATGCAGCGGCAGCCCTTATGGCACGTTTGGCTCCCAAAACAAAGGTGTGTGTGTTGACTTAACAGATGCTATAACTTAAGCCCACCACATATTTAAATATGGTAATAAGGTTACTAGAAAAGCATGAAAATCTCTTTCCCCAGTTATTATGTGACTTTATTATTGTGTCTAAGCAGGCTCACGATGTAGAAACACCAAACGTCTGAACCGTTTGGCTAAGGTTTATACTAGTAATAACAAAATTTAGAATTGGAATAAGAAAAAGTTACTTGTTGCAACGTGGAAATTATAGTGACTTCCATGGAGTTCTTTTAATGGACTTATGGTTAAGGACAGAAAAATTAGAGCTAATATTTGCCTTTCCTCCTACAACTGACAGTGCAAGAGTCAACTTGATGCACATCTTCCCAATTTATTATTAAATGTATATATTTTTTTACTGTCATCTTATGAGATTTTGTTTCAATGTGGTGATGATAATTTTCAACTACATTGTTGGCTAACACCACCACATCTTTTATAATTCTTTTCTTTGTCACACTCAAAAACATGACTAGATGTACTCCACTCTCCTTAAAAATAGTATTCTATTTTTTCTTTGAATATAACTCAATACCAAATTCATTTAAAATTCAAATCCAATATCGATGTCCCTCCTTGGACGGGAGCATTGGAGCTGAATTTAGTTAAATCATGTTTGTTAGATTTAAATCCCTTCCTCAGATTGTTGGTATATACGTCAAGCATGCCGATAGACACTAACAGCATCATACAGGAGTCTATTAATTTTTTCACTATCAAGTCTGATTTAGGGCAATTGGCGGTGCAGGACGAGTGTAGTGATTGCTCTCGCTGTAGTGAGCCCAAAATAATGTGGGGCAATATGAACCAAGCTACTTTAAGCTTTTGTGGCTTAAAGTTTGATAATTTTATGTAATTTGTTGGGGTTTATGTATCAGCAAAAAGGCTTGAGGTTTGGGAGTGAGACTGATCATGATGCTGGTAAAACTTTCTAAATAGGCACACATCTTACTATTCTATTTGTGACTTGTCTCTGCCTCCTATCTCCATCCCTTCCCCTCCCTCCTCCACTCCTTGTACTGTAATTTTTTATTGGGACAGGGATGAAGTGCTTAAAGTGGCCAATGATGTCGCAAGATTTATAACCCCTTATCCAAATAGACACCCTGTTTTTTTCGAATCCATGCCTTTAATAAAGAGTGTCGCAAGCCAACGTAATAATCTTTTCAGAGCGGTTCTGACCTTCGAGTACTCAATAGTTACCTTTTACCTATTTTACATTTCCAGAAAAAGAATCAACTGACCATCTTGCTGTGCAGGTCCTTAGAGACGGCCATTGGCAAGAGCAAGATGCAGCTATTCTAGTACCAGGAGATATCATCAGCATAAAGCTTGGAGATATCATCCCTGCAGATGCTCGCCTGCTTGAAGGGGACCCACTGAAAATTGACCAGGCAAATACTTTGATGAACTAAAAAATGTGCTCAATTTTATTTGTGTTTTAGTTTTGGATTTAGTTGCTTCTCTTTGAATAGCTCTTTCTTGGTATTATGATGAAAAAGTATATAACTTGTTTATTTGTCTACAAGTTTTACATGAATTAATCTGCATTACTATCTGACCACTTTTCTTTCTGTGCAGTCAGCTCTTACCGGAGAATCATTGCCTGTCACCAAGAAGACAGGTGATGAAGTTTTCTCTGGTTCAACATGTAAACATGGAGAGATTGAAGCTGTAGTGATAGCAACTGGAATTCACTCTTTCTTTGGAAAAGCTGCACATCTAGTTGATTCCACTGAAGTTGTTGGTCATTTCCAGAAGGTGATTAAGAATTCTTTCATCTTTGTCGTAATGCTTATGCATGAAAACTCAGTAATTCTCTGCTGCATTTGAGGTCAACATGGAGTAAAGTTCAACAAACACTTTAAACTATGTAAAATGTAGGAAATTCTCACCAGGCCAAGGGAAACTAAAACTTGTTGGCCCTTGAAATTCCTTGAATAGAAATAAGTTATGAGAATATTGAAGGTTCGTCAGAATTTCACACGAATCTTGGTTGGCATACAGTGTGAGAAATCTAACATGATTTTCTTGCCTGCAGGTTCTAACTTCCATTGGGAATTTTTGCATTTGTTCTATAGCTATGGGAATGATTCTAGAAATCATTGTCATGTTCCCCATACAGGACCGTTCATACAGAAAAGGAATTAACAACCTTCTTGTTCTATTGATTGGAGGAATACCCATAGCCATGCCAACAGTATTGTCTGTCACACTTGCAATTGGTTCTCACAGGCTCTCTCAACAGGTACAACTCTGAACAGCTACTAGTCATTAATATTGTAAAACTATGTAAAATTTATGTTCCAGAACACATCATTGTTTCTCACACTCAAATGTTGAGAAACTGAAATTAATTCGTGTAACAGTTACAACCTGAATTGTCTAATCCATTAGAAAATTGGTTTGGTACTTAAGGAGGATCCAGTTAAATTCTAACAGGAGTCTCAGATTCATTCTTTTATCATCTTTTCCTTTTTCCTTTTTTTTTTTTCCTTTCTGTTTCTTTAGGGTGCCATTACAAAGAGGATGACAGCGATTGAAGAAATGGCTGGAATGGATGTCTTATGTAGTGATAAAACTGGAACACTTACCCTCAATCACCTCACCGTTGATCGAAACCTTATTGAGGTATGAAATCTGACTTCATCACTGTTCAATTTCCCTACAGCTCAAGTATCTGTTGATCATGTTCGTTTATTGTACAAAGTTTTTACTTATAAAAAGGGTACAAAGTTGATTGTGTTTGATTTAATATGATGGCTTGTTATATTGTTCAATTGTGATGTCATATAACTTTTGCAGTTTTTGGGAAACATCAATGGACGATAAATTATTTTATATGCTTTATTTTGGAAAGAGGGGGTCTCTGTTATGCTGTTTGACAATTTTCAATGAAGGGTATGATATACACTTAAAAGAGTCAGCTTGGCTTTCTAGTTGTAACTTCTTAAACGCCCTATGTTTGAATTAACTAAATGATAAAGTGTGACATCCAAAATAGGCTGTTGAATGAATCATTGTCAGAGTCTGGTGTTGCAATACCGATGTAGAACCAATTTAATTTCGAGTTTTACACCTGTTTCTGTATGTTTCAACTATGAGTTATTGCATTACATATTAAATATGTCCACAATTTGTTTTCATTCCAAAGAGCAATCCTGTGTGCTCCACTGCTCCTAGTTATTACACAACGACTCGCTGTGAGATATCGATTAATATGCATCATGTCTGGGGAGTCCTATCTGCAAGAAAAATGCTCTAAGAGACCAGTTAGTACATCTCCATGAAATCTTAATTAGTAAATAATTATCATTTTTTTGTCCCAATATCAGATCTCTCATTTTCAAATATCAGCACTATTAGATCAGATGTAGTGATGATTCATGTAGTTATGATGAAATTGTATATCCACTGTTTTTTTATGTTGCTTGTGATCTTACAGATGGAGAGATATACATTCCATGTTTAATTGGCCACGTCAGACTCTTGAATCTCTAGACGGGAAACTCTTAGATGATAAATTTCTTCTGTAGGTTTTTAACAAAGATATGGACAAAGATATGGTTGTGCTGCTTGCTGCGAGAGCAGCGAGACTAGAGAATCAGGATGCAATCGATATGGCCATTGTTAACATGCTTGCTGATCCAAAGGAGGTAGAGAAAGAAAATATTGGTCTTAAGTTTGTACTTTCTTTTGCCTCTTCATTTCTTTTACTTATTGGTTATTCAAGGAGGAAAATTCCTTTTGTCTACAGGCACGTGCAAACATCACAGAAGTGCATTTCCTACCTTTCAATCCAGTGGACAAACGCACTGCAATTACATACATTGATTCTGATGGCAACTGGTATCGGGCCAGCAAAGGAGCCCCTGAACAGGTATCAGCTGTCACTGTAGTCTATAATCACATTGCTGGTGCCCATGGGGGACCTCATAAGAAAGATTGTGTAGTTTGAGTTTTCGCGAATTACGCTTCTAATATTTTCTATAAGTGCAAGAGAACCCTTGCATGGAGGACTATGAGAAGGAATAGAATATTGTGATACAAATTGAAATGTTCTTTAAAATTCTTGTAGATCATGAATTGGTGACCAGAATGTTTAGGGTTTATAAGATTATCTTACAGCAAAGTACTGTGACTGATGATGCCCTTTTATCAGATATAATGGGCTTATTTGCTTCTGCCATTTTGTGTATAGAGTTACGATGATCCTAGTGCCATGTGCATTCCTTTTAAAATAGTTTATTAATTAGGATTTGCTCTTGTTTTTTCCATCTAGAAGTGAATTTCACATTGCAAACAAGAACGTATGTTGATTGAATTCACAGTGCTAGTTTAAAGCTTTAAATTCTTCGAGGATCTTTTTCTATAGCAATTCTGCTCTATAAAAAAATAATAATAATAAAATAAAAAAATGTTGTGGCATAAAAAGACTGATTTCAAAATTTCCAAAACTATAGTCAACCATCATTTCATGCTCTTTTTTTTTTCTTCTTTCTCCTTAAATCCAGATTCTGAATCTTTGTGAAGAGAAGGAAGAGATTGCTGGAAAAGTGCATACCATTATTGATAAGTTCGCTGAACGAGGCTTGCGGTCTATTGGAGTTGCTATTCAGGTATAAATAGAGTTGTTTTTTCCCTTACTGTTGAGTTGAAGATGGATTGAAGGCCAGAATAAACATTTCTTAATTTCTTTGTCACGTCACTTGCAAACTGTGGTTTTATGTGGTTGCCAATTCAAATAATGAATTTGAGTGCAAGAATAGAGCAAGTTTGTCTGGCGGGACACTATTAAAATCCTAAATGCTGGTGATTGGCTAGGCACAGTTATGCCCAAAGAACCAATTTGTAAACCATCAGTAGTTCGATCAATAAATTGAAGAATGCTAAGACAGCAACAATGTATGGTGGTTATTATCCAAAATTTTGGACATTTTATTTCTGGAAAAGTCACTGAATTTTTTTCCCCTTTTGCATTTAATTTTCCAGGAAGTTAAAGAAAAATCAAAGGAGAGTCCTGGGGGTCCCTGGAAATTTTGTGGGTTGTTGCCTTTGTTTGATCCTCCAAGGCATGATAGTGCTGAGACCATTTGTAGAGCACTTAACCTTGGGGTTTGTGTAAAGATGATTACAGGTAAATAAATCTCTTTATCATGGTATCTATTAGAACTCACAGTTAATTTCCAGTTGCAATCGAATGATATTGACCAGTATGGATCTTATACTTTGAATTATACTTAATTCTGGTATTGACAATTTCTATCCATTAATTCTTTAGTTAAACCAAAACCTATATCATAATAACACCCTTTTTTCCAGTATTCAACATGGAAATATTTTTTGGATGCTTTGGGCCTGTCACTACTTAGTTTAGGATTATCAGATGGCTTATACATTTGTACAAGCGTTCATTTATTAATCAGGGATAAATTGGGATATCAATTGACTGAAAAATGAGATAATACCAATCAAAGAGAGAGAGAGAGAGAGAGATAATAGATTTCTGTCTAAGGTATTGTCCATTTTAATCTAAAAATTAAATAGATCATGGTAGTAGCCTCCCTCACAATACGACATTGGAGTAGTAGATGGTTCACACTAGCACTTTTGCACATAAAAACCAACACTGGTAGACATAGTGAGCGGCCAACCCCCGCACAAAAAAAAAAAAAAAAATAGAAATCCTCTCATAGTTCATTGATTTTTTTGAGTATTTATAATTGTAAATAATATACTGGCCACCGGTCATTATGAAAATTTGACCTTGCCCCCGTACTCACTCAAATTAATAGACATGGGTCAGAGAACAATAATAACTCCTCAAAAGGTTACTGTCATATATTAAAAGGTAGCCTTACATATGAGTTTTAAGTGTTTGGATTATGTGCTAGGGAAGCCTGAAGTGGAAATCTCTTGAAAGTGAATCCTGATTTGACAATTAACAATGTCAATACTGTATATTACTTGATCAAGAAAAAGTGGAATCAGATGTGTGAAAAAAATTTATAAATAAAAATAATAAAAATAAAAAGACTCGAAAATGAAACAAAGATGTGAGCTGCTCAAAATATAGTTGTTGAACCGTAGCACCATCTCACCTAAAAATTTAAGCTGTTAGGGAAGGGGTAACTTTATTATTTATGTTGCTTATTTTCTCTAAACACATTTAGCCGACTGACTTTATTTAAGTGTTGAACTCTATCCATTAATTCTTTAGTTAAACCGAAACCTATATCATGATAACACCCTTTTTTCCTCTATTCAACATGAAAATATTTTTTGGATGCTTTTTGGGCCTGTCACTACTCAGTTTAGGATTATCAGATAGTTTATACATTTGTACAAGCGTTCATTTATTAATGAGGGATAAATTAGGATATCAAATGACTGAAAAATGAGATAATACCAATCAAAAAGAGAGAGAGAGAGAATAGATTTCTGTTTAAGGTACTGTTCATTTTAATCCAAAAATTAAATATATCATGGTAGTAGCCTCCCTCGCAATACGATATTGGAGTAGTAGATAGTTCACGCTAACACTTTTGCACATAAAAAACAACATTGGCAGACATAGTGTGCAGCCAACCCCCACACCAAAAAAAAAAAAAAAAAATCATCTTATAGTTCATTGATTTTTTTTAGTATTTATAATTATGAATAATATACTAGCCACCCGTTATTATAAAAATTTGACCTTGGCCCCCTACTCACTCAAATTAACAGAGATAGGTCAAAGAACAATAATAACTCCTCAAAAGGTTACTATCATCTATTTAAAGGTAGCCTTACATATGAGTTTTAAGTGTTCTGGTCATGTGCTAGGGAAGCTTGAAGTGGAAATCTTTTGAAAGTGAATCCTGACGTGACAATTAACAATGTCAATACTGTATGCTGCTTGATCAAGAAAAAGTGGAATAAGATGTGTGAAAAAAAAACTTATAAGTAAAAATAATAAAAATAAAAAGACCAGAAAATGAAACAGTTGAGAAATAGAATAAGAAAATAAGAGGAGGTTGAATGAATTTCCCTCTCCTCAGTGTTTGTATTTATAGATAAAAAATCCTACAATCAAATATGGAATTTACAAAGGAATATGGAAATAGAAATCATACGTAATAGCTGTCACTACAAGAAAGGAAACTAGAATAAAATCAAATTCTTGTATATTCTAACACACCCCCTCAAGCTGGAGCATATAAATAAAAAATGCCCAGCTTGGAAGAAAAATTTTGAAATGAAGAACGAGGCAGTGGTTTGGTAAGAAGATCAGCCAGTTGCGAGGATGATCGAATAAACAGGGTATTCAGCTCTTTGCGAAGCAATAAATCACGAATGAAGTGGCAATCAACCTTAATATGGTTCGTGCGCTCATGAAACACAAGATTATTAGCAATAAAGATTGCAGCTTGATTGTCACGATGCATATCCATAGGAGTAGGAACATCAATACCAAAATCACGTAAGAGAGATCGAACCCAGAGCATCTCAAAAGTAGTATGGGCCATGGCACGATACTCAGTCTCAGCACTAGAACGAGCTACCACCTGTTATTTCTTACTGCGCCAAGTAACCAAGTTACCACCAACAAATGTGCAATAACCCGAAGTCGAACGCCGATCAATCCTACTTCCAGCCAATCAACATCACTATAACCAGTGACAGATAAGGATGAAGAAGGACGATAGGGCAGACCACGAGTAGGAGATTGCTTTAGATATCATAGAATCCGACAAACAGCCTCAAAATGTGGGAGGCGAGGACTATGCATGAACTGGCTGACTATTCCCACAGCATAGGTGATATCGGGACGAGTAACAGTAAGATGAATAAGCTTTCCCACAAGACGTCGATAACGACTCGCATCAGAAAAGATCTCTCCTGAAGTAGCATCCAACTTAGTAGAGGGATCCATAGGAGTGTCAGCAGGACGGGCGCCTAGAAGACCAGTTTCAGAGAGTAAATCCAGAATATACTTGCGCTAACAAAGAGAAATACCTTGTGATGAGCGGGCAATCTCAATTCCGAGAAAGTAGCGAAGGCGACCAAGATCCTTAATGTGAAACTGAGAGGTAAGATACTTTTTCAATTCCACAATACCCGAACTATTGTCACCAGAGATAATAATATCATCCATAGACAATCAAGATAACAATGCCTGAAGATGTACGACGTATAAACACAAAGTGATCAGCAGCAGATCGAGTATACCCAACATCAATAAGGATAGAGCTGAAACGATCAAACCAAGCTCGAGGAGACTGTTTCAGACCATACAGGGCACGCCGTAAGCGGCACACAAGATGCTCATTGCCAGGAATGTGAAAACCAGGGGGATGATCCATATAAACTTTCTCTTGAAACTCACCATGAAGAAAGGCATTCTTAATGTCAAGTTGATATAAAGGCCAAGAACGACTAACAGCAACAGCAAGAAGAATTCGAACTGAATTCAGGCGAGCAACAGGTGAAAAGGTCTCAGAATAGTCAACTCCATATGTTTGAGTATACCCTTTGGCAACTAATCGAGCTTTAAGACGCTTAACTGAACCATCCGGAAGATACTTAACAGTGTAAACCCAACGACAACCAACAGTTTACTTTCCAACGGGAAGAGGAGTGAGTTCCCACGTCTGATTCTGATGGAGAGCATACATTTCTTCATCCATCGCGTGTTTCCATCCTGGAACTGATAAGGCCTGTTTATAGGAAGCAGGAATAGAAATGGACGACAAATCACAAACAAAGGAGGACAGAGAAGGGGAAAGGCGATGGTAAGAAACAAAATTAGTAATAGGGTGCATAGTACAAGTACGCTTACCTTTCTGCAAAGCAATAGGCAAGTCAGAAGAAGAATCAGGTACCTCTGACGGAAAAGAAGAATCAGTCGGGGAAGTAAGGATCACTCTTCGATTGCGATCACGTTGATAGATCTGTGGCAAAGGAGCAATGGAAGGAACAGTAGGAGCAGTGGGTGGAGTTTCCAATTGAGCATCAATGTCTGTAGTGTTTAAGTCAGGAGATGAAGACTTAGACAAAGGGATATACACTGAGGACATAGGAGTAAGAAGAGTAGGAGAAGTCACCCCCTGTCTAGAAATGAGGTCAGTTGACAGAGTATCACCATCAGAAGAATAGAAGGCAGTGGATTCAAAGAAGGTGACATCAGCACTTACAAAATTGCGACGAGACTCAGGATGATAGCACCGATAACCTTTTTGTGTGCGAGAGTATCCCAAAAATAGACACTTACGAGAGCAGGGTGATAATTATCAAGAGCTGGATCAAGGATATGAACAAAGGCAACACAATAAAAAATACGAGGTGGAAGAGAAAAAAGTGAACGACCTGGATAAAGGATAGAGAAGGGAGATTGGTTTGATAAAACTGGTGTAGGCACTTGATTAATGAGGTAACAGGCAGTAAGAACAGCATCTGCCCAAAAAGACTTGGGAACATGCATCTGGTACATCAAAGTGCGTGCAACATCTAACACATGACGATGTTTACGCTTAGCAACACCATTTTGCTGAGAAGTTCGAGGGCAGGTTGTTTGATGGATAATTCCCTTTTCAAAACAAAGTGTCCACAACAGTTTGAACATATTCCAGAGCATTATCAGATCGAAAAATTTTGATTTTCTTATCAAACTGAATAGAAATTTCATTATAGAAACTAGAAATGATAGAAGGTAATTCAGTTCTTTGTTTCATTAAAAAAATCCAAGTCATATGAGAAAAATTATCAATAAATAAAACAAAGTAAAGGAATCCATTGACACTTTTAACTCAAGAGGGTCCCCAAAAATTAGTATAAATGACAGCAAAAGACTCAAACTCACGACTATTGAGACGCCTAGAAAAAGTACTACGACGATGTTTGCCAAACTGACAAGCCTCACACTCTAAACTAGAGACAGAACTCAAATTTGGCACAATAAGTTTTAATCTAGCTAAAGGCGGATGATCTAAACGACAATGCCACTGAAGTGGAGAGATAGTAGTGTGGAAAGCAATAGATGGCAAGTGGTCTGGAGGGCGATCACAATTGAGATAGTAAAGTCCATCCTTCTCATGTCTCGAACCAATCGTCTTCTTCGTCTTGATATCCTAAAAGACACAAGAGTTTGAAAAAAAAGGTTATGGAACAATTTAAAGCCATGGTTATTTGACTTATAAACAGTAAACTAAAAGGAAATTGAGGCACATAAAGATTAGAATGTAAGTTTAGAGATGATAAGGGACGAAGAGTCCCTCTACCAGACACAGGACGAGAAGAGCCATCGGTTAAGACAATATTATGATCAATATCACTGAGGTTAGAGAATAGGGAGGAATTACCAGACATATGCAAACTGACTCCTGAATCAATAATCCAGGATGGAGAAGAAGAGGCCACAAGAGCTGGGTTACTTGAGTTTGCCAAAGTGGCAGCAGAAGTAGAAAGAGTAGAAACACGCAACAACTGAATAAACTCTTGAAATTGAGATGCGCTCAGAGTGTATGTCTCTTGAGAATCAGATGTGGAAGTACCACTGGGAGCCACTAAAGATTGTGTAGAATTTGGATCACCAACATGATGTGCCTGATCTGGTTTACCAGACTTCTTCCAACAGAAAGGTTCTGTATGATTTGTTCCTTCACAGAAGTTACACTTACGATCGCCTCTATTATTAGCAAGTTTGCCACTACCTCGAGATCCACCACGAGATCTATGAGAAGAACCACCACGATTGTGATGACTAACAAGGGCAGATGAATCAATAGTTGACACTGGTTGATCATTGGCAGAATAATGACTGCCTAAGGACGATCTCTGTATGCGAGCATAGGCACCAGCAGCGGTAGGCAAAGTCTCGCTTGCTAGGATCTGATCCTTAAATCCTCTTAGAGTAGGATTAAGTCCAAATAGAAAATTAGCAATCATAAATTCTTCCTAGTATTTCTTCTGTTGTGCCAAATCAGTGCTAAAAGGCCGATACTACAACAACTGTTCCCATAAACTCTTCAAGTGGCTATAATACTCTGATAATGATCTTTCTCCTTACTTTGCAGAAAACATTTGCTCGTATAATTCATAAACTCAAGAAATATTGTTCTTTTGTGAATAAGATTCAGCAAGATAGTCCCATATCTTCTTAGAAGAATCACAAAATTCAACAGTACTGGCAACAGTGTCCTCTAGACTGTGCCACAAGAGGCCCATTACAATCGCATCCTCACTCATCCAAATAGAATATTTAGAATCATTGGAGGGTGGTGGTTCATCAGTAATATATTGCAGTTTTCCTTTACCTCGAAGAAAGGTTTTAACTGCATGTGCCCAACTCAGATAATTATCACCATTCAGTTTCTTTGGTGTAATGGAACGAGGAACATCGTCCACTTTAAGAAAGATTGATTGGTGCAAAAATTGTTCAGATGAAGATTTCGAATATGACATCCTTAATAACAAGAATAATTCAAGCTAGTATAGGAGCCTTCGAAAAAGACGAGAGAAACACAATAGCCGATTAATCAAAGACGGCAAGCAGAAAACGAGATCAACCAACAATAAAGGCTAAACAATAGCAGAAATTGCAAAAACAGAGAGGACCAAAGGTCACTCCAGCGTCAGGCGACTGCGAAGGCTCCAACGGACGTCGATCTCAGCAAATCATCAGAAGGCAAACAAGAAGGGCAGTGCTTTACATCAGGCGACTGCCGTCAAAGAAGGCCGGTGAGGCTCCAGGAAGCCACGCGCCGAAGGAAACGAGGCGCGTGAGGACCTGAGCAGTAGCGACAGGTAGCGCGTGAGGGCGCGTCTGGACTCCTCCGGCAACGATGTCAGGCCGGTGATGCTCGCCGGCAGCAGGCAACTCTCCCGGTGCGGTTGAATTCCAACTTTGATGGACGAAAGTTGTTGGGTTGCAAGGAATAGTATCGGGTGAAGAACAGACGACTAGCTAGGGTTTCTTTTTTTTTTTTTTTTTTTTTTTTTTCTTTTGGGATCAGAATTGCTCTAATGCCAAGTTGAGAAATAGAATAAGAGAATAAGAGGAGGTTGAATGAATTTCCCTCTCCTCAGTGTTTGTATTTATAGATAAAAAATTCTACAATCAAAGTCAAAGAAGGCCGGTGAGGCTCTAGGAAGCCACGCGTCGAAGGAAGCAAGGCACGTGAGGACCTGAACAGTAGTGACGGGTAGCGCGTGAGGGCGCGTCTGGACTCCTCCGGCAACGATGTCAGGCCGGTGATGCTCGCCAGTGACAGGCGACTCTCCCAGTGCGGTTGAATTCCAACTTTGATGGACGGAAGTTGATCGGCTGCAAGGAATAGTATCGGGTGAAGAACAGACGACCCGCTAGGGTTTCTTTTTTTTTTTCTTTTGGGATCAGAATTGCTCTAATACCAAGTTGAGTAATAGAATAAGAGAATAAGAGGAGGTTGAATGAATTTCCCTCTCCTCAGTGTTTGTATTTATAGATAAAAAATTCTACAATCAAATATGGAATTTACAAAGGAATATGGAAATAGAAATTATACGTAATAGCTGTCACTACAAGAAAGGAAACTAGAATAAAATCAAATTCTTGTATATTCTAACAGAAACAAAGATGTGAGCTACTCAGAGTATAGTTGTTGAACTGTAGCACCATCTCACCCAAAAATTTAAGCTGTTAGGGAAGGGGTAGCTTTATTATTGATATTGTTTATTTTCTCTAAATACATGTAGCCGACTGACTTTATTTAAGTGTTGAACTCTATCCATTAATTCTTTAGTTAAACCAAAACCTATATCATGATAACACCCTTTTTTTCCCCTATTCAACATGAAAATATTTTTTGGATGCTTTGGGCCTGTCACTACTTAGTTTGGGATTATCAGATGGCTTATACATTTGTACAAGCATTCATTTATTAATGAGGGATAAATTGGGATATCAAATGACTGAAAAATAAGATGATACCAACCAGAGAAAGAGAGAGAGAGAGAGATAATAGATTTCTGTCTGAGGTATTGCCATTTTAATCCAAAAATTAAATAGATCATGGTAGTAGCCTCCCTCGCAATATGACATTGGAGTAGTAGATGGTTCACACTAGCACTTTTGCACATAAAAATCAACACTAGTGGACATAGTGGGTGGCCAACCCCCGTACAACCAAAAAAATAAAAATAAAAATCCTTTTATAGTTCATTGATTTTTTTTGAGTATTTATAATTGTAAAAAATATGCTGGCCACCCATCATTATGAAAATTTGACCTTGGCCCCCTACTCACTCAAATTAACAAGAGATGGGTCAAAGAACAATAATAACTCCTCAAAAGGTTACTATCATCTATTTAAAGGTAGCCTTACATATGAGTTTTAAGTGTTCTGATCATGTGCTAGGGAAGCTTGAAGTGGAAATCTCTTGAAAGTGAATCCCGAATTGACAATTAACAATGTCAATGCTGTATGTTGCTTGATCAAGAAAAAGTAGAATCAGATGTGTGAAAAAAAAAAACTTATAAATAAAAATAATAAAAATAAAAAGACTAGAAAATGAAACAAAGATTTGAGCTGCTCAAAATATAGTTGTTGAACTGTAGCACCATCCCAATTAAAAATTTAAGTTATTAGGGAAGGGGTAACTTTATTATTTATATTACTTATTTTCTCTAAACACATGTAGCTGACTGACTTTATTTAAGGGACTGAACATGTGGGCTATTGAATTTTTTTTTTTTTTTTTTGGTGGCAGTAAGGTTGAAAAGTGAAGAAAAATAATATTTATTTTTTCAATTTCTTGTGCTAATACAGGTGATCAATTGGCAATCGCAAAGGAGACAGGTCGACGGCTTGGCATGGGAACTAATATGTACCCCTCTTCATCATTGTTGGGACGTGAAAGGGATGAACACGAAGCTCTTCCAGTGGATGAGCTCATTGAGGAGGCAGATGGATTTGCTGGCGTATTTCCTGGTACTTAAAAAAATTACCTGTCTAATGAAGCATCACTTGACATAGACTTCCTATTTTGTTTTTCTAGAACCATTTTATCTTCTTTTGTATAAATGAACTTGAAGAGGATGATTTTTTGGCAAAGAGAAAAGCATGTTCTGTGTGCAGAAAAGTGATCTTAATATTTGTGAATATAAATGTACTTAATGAATTTCTACATCTTCCATTTCTATAAACCCAGACTCAGGAGTTTAAAGTCTTAATCCTATTTTCACATTCTACTCTGTCTAAAAATTTTTTCAATAATGACAATCATGTTAAGATTTATGTGTCCAATTCTTCAGTGGATTAAGCTGCAGATGCACTCTTGCACTAACAGCTGGAGAAACAGTGGCCTCTCTTGGACACCTCTGTTCAGCCTCAGCTACAAAAAAGCTTCACAACATCTGCTCTGAAACTATTTCACTAGTCATATTGTCTAAAATCATTGTCAATGTTCTTTGTTGCTTCAAGCCTCAAGCATATTGCTGAGAAGGGGATTGCCTTCCAAATATTGTTTGATTGTGCCATCCCCTGGCCTGATTCTAGTTATTACTGCCATGCAATTTTCAGAGCATAAATACGAGATTGTGAAGATTCTGCAAGAAAAGAAGCATGTTGTTGGAATGACTGGAGATGGTGTGAATGATGCACCTGCATTGAAGAAAGCAGATATTGGAATTGCAGTGGCAGATGCTACGGATGCAGCGAGGAGTGCTTCTGATATTGTCTTGACAGAGCCAGGGTTAAGTGTGATTATTAGTGCTGTCTTAACCAGCAGAGCCATATTCCAAAGAATGAAGAATTATACAGTTAAGTAATAATCTTCTCTCATTGCAGTAAAATTGTAGTAGTTTAACCAAATAACGTTCTTGTAAAACTGTTAGAGAGCTACAGAATCCTGTCCAAAGTAGTAATCCACCCATAATACATCCTGAGCTAATAGGGATATTTTCCACAAACTAAATCCATATGTTTATGACTTTGAATGAACAACTTTTGCATGACCGAAAAACCGTAAACTATATATTTGAGCTAGATGATTTCATGTTGTTTGGGAAAGAAAGTTTTGGGTGACCTCAGTATGATGGCCAAGATCAATAAGCACTCACGCCACATCAAAGAACCTATGGGACCACAAATGCACTCTTTTGTATATACATGTCCTTACTGTAATTCATGCTCTGATTAGTGTTACAATACTTATTTGGGTTACTAATGTCTACGCAGATATATGCTGTCTCTATAACAATTCGGATTGTGGTAAGTTGGGAGTATCCTATGTACTCTAATTTTGTTTCAAATCTGACACATGCCAATCAATCCAGAAGTTTTCTTTTGCGTGTTGAATATAACTAAATTTTGAATATTAATCTTCGTGCAGCTTGGCTTTATGCTCTTGGCATTGATATGGGAATATGACTTTCCTCCTTTCATGGTTCTGATTATAGCAATATTGAATGATGGTAATGTTTCAAATGTTAGTCTTTGGAATGCAAGGCGTGATGCTTAGCCATCTGGGAGAAACTTGGTGTATTGTGTGTGCTAAAGTATGTTTATCTTTGTTAACAGGGACCATCATGACTATTTCCCAAGATCGGGTTAAGCCATCTCCAAGACCTGACAGTTGGAAGCTTAATGAAATATTTGCAACCGGCGTTGTCGTTGGCACTTATCTTGCTTTAGTTACCGTCTTATTTTATTGGGCTGCAGCAAAAACTTCTTTCTTTGAGGTCTAATCATAAAATTGCTTCTTTATTGTGTTTGTTAGTAGTTCTGAAGAAAGAATAAAAATACGTAGTGATTTCATTTTCTGTTCCTGATATTGGACTTATTATATTACCAATTTGGCTTCAGACTCATTTTAATCTGAGGTCATTGTCCGGAAATACTGAAGAGCTTTCATCAGCTTTGTATCTACAAGTCAGCATTATCAGCCAAGCTCTAATATTTGTTACCCGCAGTCAAAGTTGGTCATTTTTGGAAAGGCCTGGGACTCTCCTGATGTGTGCATTTGTGGTGGCTCAATTGGTAAGGTTTATTTAACTCGGACAGAAGCTCCATATTGGGTGGTCTTTTTTTCTTTCTTTCTTTTTATTTTTCCCTAAAAAAATAAAATTATCTATACATGTTTGACTTTTAATATGTGTCTGTACTCTGTAAATATGCCTGACTAAATGTTCAACTTAATATTGGACTTGCCGTCTTGTTGAATGTACCCTTACAGTCTTACATGTTAAAACTTGATTGTGAAAGAACTGAGCAGAGGATGCAAAGCTCAAATAATTGGTTGATTCTTCTTTTGTCATGTAGGTTGCTACTCTGATTGCAGTCTATGCAAATATTAGTTTTGCTTCAATTAGTGGCATTGGATGGGGCTGGGCAGGTGTTATATGGTTATATAGTTTGATATTTTACATTCCCCTTGATATTATCAAGTTTACAATTCCATATGCTTTGAGTGGAGAAGCCTGGAATCTGCTATTTGATAGGAAGGTTTGTGGACTTTCTTTTCCTTTCCTTTTTTTTTTTTTAAAGTGTGTTAACCTTTTTTGGGGAACATTTTTTCACACACTTTCTTCATCAGACGGCTTTCACAACTAAAAGAGATTATGGAAAGGAAGACAGGGAGGCTAAGTGGGTACTTTCTCAAAGAACACTACAAGGATTGATGTCTGTAGAGTTCAAGGCCTATGGAAGGCGTCCACTGATTGCTGAACAGGCCAGGCGTCGTGCTGAAATAGCTAGGTGTGGCAGACTTTCACTCTCAGGATTATGTCGTTTGATGTACTATATTAATATTTGGGTTTTCTCATTACCACCTGTCCCCTAAAACAATATTGCCTTGTTGAAAGTCAGTACATGATCCTTTACTTTGCAGGCTAGGAGAACTTCACACTTTGAGAGGACATATAGAATCAGTGGTGAGGCTTAAAAATTTGGACTCGAGTGTGATCCAGTCAGCTTATACCGTCTAAAACTTTGGACTTGAGGACTGTCATTAACGATACTCTAGCAAAGAAAATTTAACAGTGCTGCAGTTGCTGACTTTGATAATACTGGGTATGTTTTACAACAGACATGCCAAGGCGTTGCCCAAATGATATTGGTGATCTATACGGCTAAATTCCTTATTTTTTATTTATTTTTTTTTTTTGGGATTCCAGGGCTTTGAAGTGCATTGATCTGGAACGGGCCTTTCACAAATAAATCATTCTTTTACCTATTATGTATTACATTTTTTAGGTTAGAGGTATGGGCCTTTTTCTGTGACTTCTTTGGAAATATTTAGGTTCTGATTCCAGGGATCTTTATGTGAGGAACTGACCATTCTTAAAGTAATAAAGCCACCTAACATGGTGGAAATTTCTGTTCTATAGCTACCTATCTTGTGCCAGTGTGGATATATATACTGGAATCATTATACCATCTGCAATGTATCGAACACTTCATTTAGGGCTGGCTACAACTATGCAAAGGAGCTAAATTCTTCTATTTTAAGTGTCGTTTTAACTATATTGTTGTAAGGTAAAAACATTCAGCTTTTGTAAAAACTGGTGATAAAATTCCTCATTTTTCCTTTGGCCTTCATCTATTGTAGCATAGAGAAAAATAGTGAACAATTGATAAGAAGTCATGTGCCCAATTGTCCATTCTGAACACATTGTCATGTCATCATTTCATGACAATCAGGGGCGGATTTAAAATTTATAATCAATGGTGGTAAAATTATATTTTTAAATTAAATAGAGACAAGTAAAAAGACAGTGGGAGCAAAAATGTAATAATAATAGAAAAAATAAAATTTACTAGTAAACGAGAATAAAATCAATAGTTTTTATATAATTTTTAAAATCAGTGGGAGCAATTGTCATCATTGGGTCTCTGTTCGGTCCGTCCATGACAACAGAACCTTATTACATGAGAACATAACCTTATTGCAAAAACTTTATCGAGATGAAAACCATCCAAAACAGAACAAAGAAACATCTTTGGTAAGTTAAGGTATGGCTATGTTGTCTTGCAATGCATAAGACAACGCATTCCAAGCCTTACAGAGTTGATGTAATTTGTGGGGTTGTGTGCTGAGACACCAGGGAATACCAGTCCTGCTACCCTTACCAAAACAGCCACCCATCCTTCCTTGTACTCTGGTCCACTAATGTATCTCGTTATGAAGGTTCTAATTAACTCCCAAACAGCATTCAAATGCATTGGGATGATGTACTGCACCCCAAAATGATTTTTGTTCGGCTCCTCATCAGGTTCCTTTGAGAAAAAGAAAAAGAAGGAAAAAAAAAAAAAAAAAGCTTTAAATTCAGTGGGCTGAAAAGTATCAAGCATATTGCATCTACTTGCTCACAAAATGTGGTGGAAACAAACGACAAAAAAGTGATGGAAGTGTAAACAGGTAGGTTAGAAGACCTACTTGCTCAATGTAGAGGCTGTTATAGTAGAGGCACACCCCAAAATGCTTGTACAGGAAGATCTTGTCGTCGAAAGGCACCCTTGGCACCACATCATTGCAGTAGACTACCCTGAAGTACTTGGGGGATGGATGATTGAACCAGGCTCCCATGATCCACCCCAGCTGATTGTTCCCAACCCTCGGTTGTCCAAACGTGTACACGCCCAACATCCTTTTCATTAGTTCTGTCTGCTCATGCACCACCAGCATTGTCGGGAACAATATGGCCAGCGCCCCTCCCAAGCTATGGCCAGCGACTACGAATTTCGCTTTCTGGTGTTCTTTGAGCAAACTCTTGAGTTTACTTCCTATGGTATAGTATGCAGCCATCTCCTCCTCCCTTTCTGGAATGAACGTCTTCTCGCCATTTAAAGAGGTGAAAATTTTTGTGTCCTTGGCTCTGAGAAGAAGATTCTGAAAGGTCGAGATGTCGGCCCTGTTGCCAAGACCTAAGGCTTCTAAAAATCCCATGTGCACCTTCCCCACATATGGTTTCTCGTACCAAGAATAGTCGAAATCAGTGATCCAGTCGTAGGCATTGAATGCCTCTGTGCCCCGGAAGGTTATCAGTATCAAGTCTGCATCTTTTGGCTTGTCACATACTATGAAAACTTGGGTAGACCTCATCTTTAGGTGATCTATCAACACAAACATGTACTGAATAATTCGATTCAAAAAAAAAAAAAAAAAACCAAAATAGAGGGATTGCATAGTTCAATGGCACAAACTCATTTCGTACCGTTCCAGCAGTCGTAGAAACCCACGAAATGCATCTGCTTATTACAGGAAGAATAAGTTCGGATTTCGGTAGAATCAAATTAGTATAAAAAGGATTGAGAGAGAGAAAAGAAGAGAGAGCATGCCTTCCAGTGATTGTTTACGACATTTCTAACAACATTGGCGTTCTCATAGGCGAGCTTGGCCGCCATGATACAGAGGTCCATGAGAGCCCGGTCTCTGATATCTCCCAGAGAGTTGGGCTTGTGTAGATCAAATCGCCCATCTACTAGAGCAATTATGGATAAGTAAGTCTCTGAGCCTTTACATGGAATCACCAACTTTCCTGCATGTCCTCAAAAATTGAATTAATTTGGCAGGAAGATATTGCATATCAAGGTGTACATATATATATATATAGATATATATATTTCTATGAGATACATGATAAGTTACCATGGATGAGATTGTAGATTAAGCCAGAGAGGTTCCCATTATTGGAGAGAAGATTTAGACTGAACTCGACCGAGTTGCCAGTCCACGCCAAAGGCTTAGCGGACCGGGCTAGAAGCTTGCGAATTAAAATCGATAGAAATATGATCCCCCGGCGGTGAAGCTCCGCCACACCAACGCCGCCGCCACCCAGAAACTCCTCCACCGCCACCTCATCGGAGCTGTCAAGGAATTTAGCTACACTTGCCTTGTCAGCCGATACCAAGAACCATAAAAGGTCTCTGATTCCACCATTTTCAGGGCGAACAATAAGATACCTCGAACGTTGGAAAGAGTTACCCACATTACCACCCTCTTCACTACCCATTATAGGAGAATTTGGAGCAAAATAAAGTGTGATAAATTGAGAGTTCGTAATGCGTATAGTAAAAGAAAAATATGAACGTGATATAAAATTAATAGAGATTTTTGGAGTTTGTTTACAAACCAAACTCACCCTATATTAATCCTCACTCTCTACCCCGCTAGTAAACTCAACTTCTACTAATTACATTAATGTGAAGAGGATGGGATGGAGGGTGACAATTTATAGCTTTCAAGATCAGATAAACGACAACCCAGAGAAAATCTTCTGAACTGGGATACTAAACTGATCCCCGTAAAGTGACATTAGTGTTTAGTTGACTAAAAAGTATAGTAAAATAAAAGTATTAAAATTTGATACAAAAATAATACGTAATGAAATTTAATTGAAATAAAGTATAAAAAAAAATTAGTAAAAATTTGTTGGTTTTAACCAACGAAACACCTCTTATCTATACTATAATACTAAAATAATGTATGTTTTCTCTCTTCTTCACCTTCACTCTAATATTAGGTGGCATGCCTCTTTAATCTCCATTTCACTTTTTTTTTTTATAAAATTTTAAATTATTTTTTAATTTCCTTTCTACTCTCTTCTTCTATACAATTTTTTTTTTGGTAAGTATCTATACAATTTTTTAATTCACAGAAGTTTTGTTTCTTTGTCCCGTACCGCCAAAAGACTAAAGTTTCACTTTTTCTTTGACCTATAAAAGCTTAGAATTGTGTCATGTGATTTTAATAAATTTAAATCAACAAATGAGTTTTAAAAAGGGATCCACTTTCTGGGTTCCAAAAAGGAGATTTACTTGATTATAAATTTCATATGATTAAATTGTGAGGTTCCAAACGAGGATCCACTTACTTTAAATTTATTTTAGTTGTAAAATATATATATTTTAAATATATTAGTAGTTAAATTAAAAATACAAATAAAATTAAAATTAAATTAAAAACATAAATAGAAAAAGCTTAAGAAATAATTAAATTATTTCTTTCATAATAACTTTTTTAATATTTTAAAATTTTAAAAATACAAAAATAAATATTAATTAGGTTTGAGAGTAATTATTTTTTTAAATTTTAACTTTAAATTTAAATTAGCCAAAAGCACGTGTGATTAATAATAATATTTTTATTTGAGTTATTTTTATAAAATGAATTAAAAATTTATTATCAAATACTATGCGGTACACTCTATATTTCATCATTCTATATTTTTTAATTTTTACAAATCATCGAATAAAATTAGTCTTAGGGGAGTGATTTTTTTTTTTCTAAATTCTAACTTTAAATTTAAATTGGTAAGATTGATTATATTTTTTTTAATAAAGTACACGTACGATTAATATTAATATTTTAAATTAAATTTATTTTTATAAAATTAATAAATCCATATTCACTATTCTATTTTTTTATTTTTACAAATCTTTGAATCAAATACAATTTTTTTTATACTTTTTGTTCTTATTCACAACACAATTACTTCCTTTTGTCTCATATCACTAAATGACTATAACTCTATTTTTTTTATTTGTCTATAAAGTTAATATAATTGTGACATATGATCTTTATCAATGTACAGTAAACTCATGGGTTTCTTAAGTAAAATTTATCATTTGGTTCATTATAGTTGTAACATTACTAAACAATCAATTTGGGTTAGAAAAATATTTAAAAATAATTAAATATTAATCAAATTTAAAAAATATAACTTCTCTTATAATAATAACTTTTATTATATCTTGAATTTAAAAATACAAAAAATGCCAAAATATTGCCGGGAATAATTTTTTTGTTTTGAAAATTTTCTAATTTTAAATTTAAATTAGTCATATCAATAATTTTTAACTAATTAATAATACTCAATATTTGAGTTTTTTTTATAAATCTATATTATTTATCTATCTATCTATAATATTAAAAGAATATATTTTCTCACTTCTTTTTTCCTTCACTCCAATCTAGTATAACATACCATTTCATTTTCCCTTTTTTTATATATTTTTGAATTATTTTTTAAATTTATTTATTCTTTCTTTTTTTCTCTATTTTTTTATTCACAAAAACTTTTATTTATTTATCCCATATTACTAAAATATTACAACTTTATTTTTTTCTTTTACTTATAAAAGTACTAGAATTGTGGCATATATTTTAATAAATGTAAAAGAACTCATGATTTGAGGGACCCACTTACTTGAGTTTTGAAAAAAGACCTACTTGCTTATAAATTTCATATAAATAAATTCATGAGTTTTAAAAGTGAATTTACTTGCTTATAAATTGAATATAGTTGTAAAATTTATATATTTCAAACATCAGTGATTAAATTAAAAGCACAAACAAAAAATAAAAATATTTTGTTTAAAAACACAAAAAAACATGTATATCTTAAATTTGTCATATCTTCAATTTAAAACACAAAAAAAAAAAAAAAAAAAGTTTGGGAATAATTTATTTTTAGAAAAATTTCATACTATAATTTTTAACTGATTAATATAATTAAGATTAATAGTATTTCTAACTAAATGCAAAATGAATCAAGAATTAAAAAAATGTTTATTAAAATTAACAAAGAGTGTAAAACAAAAAAGAGATAAGGTTTATTAGGAAAGTTTATGATTTAATATATATTCTAGAGCGAATCTTATTTTTTAGGATTAAATCTAATAGGATCGAAATTTGCTGAAGTATAAATTTTTTGTATTTATATGTAAATATGATCAACTCTATTGAGCACAAATAAAAATATAAATATAAAAAAATCACTCTTAAATGTCCTATGAAACTATGTAATTTTGTTAAAATATTTTGTAACGTATTTAAAATTTATATTTTATCCATGAAAAATATTATTCAATTTTGTTTATCACACAAGTCAATACTAATATAGATATATATAAATATATTATTGGTACAAAAATAATCCTGGACACGTGACAATATCCCCGAACATATATGCACCAAGCACGTGACAATATCTCCGAACATATATGTCCCAAGCAAAGAGGTGCTCGGCATTGGGCTCATTTAATCCCTAATTGGGCCCACAGTGAAAGGTGTAAATGCTATTTAATTATGGCTATAAATGGTATCATGTAATAAATTCAGTTTATTTGTTACATTTTTTAATCTAGTCAATTTTTTACTTAATAAGTGCCAGACACGATGTGACATTCAAACATTTTTTATTGTCACATTCCACTTAATATTTTAATAGCCATCATCCGCATTGAATGCTAAGTGACAAACATCAAATGCCAAATAAACATATATGTACAAGGATTATAATAATATTAATTTTTTAGTTATTTTTTCAATTATTTAATTATTCTATCTTATTATAAATACCACACATAGTCTAGAAAATTAATATGCTTACCATTATCAATTGAATATTTGTATTTCATCTATGTTTTCTCTTTAACCTTCTATGACTTTAATTGGAGAATTCTTGGTCGAAAACTCTCTCCGGCTAATTTCTTTGATATTCTCTTACTTTTCAGGCTCTTTCTGGCAAGCTTAGTTGACATGATTATTACGCGCGAACATATTTTTTCTCTTCACACATATATAATATGAACGTACAATCGAAATTATCAAATCAAGCAAACTTTAACAAACTGGGATCACAGTGATGACACCCATAAGAATTGAATATATGGGTAAAGGAGACAAGTAGTAGGTCATCCATGGATTATACCCAAACGGCTTGCCTTTAATTCAGTTTTAGTGATCAAACATCTACATTTCTTCTAGTTCTAGGTTTGCAATGGGAGGAAAACGAAAGAGATGATCATTCCTGTTTGGGAAAGCTTCCTAAACTGAACAGACCAACTTCTAAGCTAAAAAACACTTGTGAAAATGGCATTTTGACTTTTTTTTTTTTATTATTATGATTGAGTAGACTTTAACAATCAACTAAACCACGTGTCGTTTCAAAATAAATATTTAAATAATTAAAAAATAAAATTTCCCTACATGAATTCAAAGTTATAATAATACAATTTGAAAATAAGTTATGGAAAAGCTACTTTATAGGATTGCATACTCTGAAATAAGTTTTTCAAAATTTTATAAAGACAAACAATTAATTCTTCCATGAAATTATTATCATTGTTGAATGAAGACAAACTTTTCAATATAGTACTTGACTAAGGCATGAATTTTTAGATAAAGTTTTGAAAAGGAAAAATAGTGTTTAAAAAATAAAATTTTATATATAGAGATTGTGTTTGAAAGATATATTTTATGAGATTATATACATATATATAATATATATAGTTTGAAAATAAGTTGAAATCATTACCTTTTAAGCAAAAAACTAAAATGTACATGAAACTTTCCTTTCATTTTTTATTTTCCTCTATAAATTCATGTTTCATAGCATAAAAAATTCATTTTTTCTTTTTATTTCCATATTATATTTACAACTTTTTGTAAAATGTGAAACTATAAATCCTATGATTTTTATTTTATTTTCTAAAAGTTTAACATCGTAGGTAGCAAAAGCGTAACGGTGTGTTTGAAATTTGTTATTGGCTTGGAAGACAAGTAGGAAAAAGACAATTAAGGAAAGTAAAATAAAAATATATATATATATATATTAAATTTTTGATTGTTTAATTTTTTTTTTAGCCGAGCTAAAAAATGAGAAGAAAAATACAAAATGACTTATATATATATATATATATATATATATCTTCTCCAAGATTGATGCTTATTTATTTATTTATTTACTTTTTTCTTTTTTTACGATGACTCTTCAAGACAGTAAGACCTAAATTCAACTCAACCCTAAAGTCATGTCCTCCCTGAATTTGCGACTGAGTACGCCGTACACCACTAAACTACCTTTAACACTGAGTATTGGTTGTTAATTAAATTGAAATCCTATTTATAACCACATAAATTGAATTGGACATATATAAGATGGGATAGATTCATGGTCGAAACAACCTTTTATGCGACTAAGGGTGTGTTTAGAGTTATGTAAATTTGTATAAATTTATAAACGTTAATGTTTCGTACTTTGTGTAATAAGTAAAAATTTAAATTTTATAACCTCGTAATTCGTTTTTATAGAGATTTGTAAAATTTTATATTTTTTTGTTTAACTCTAAACAGTGCCTATGAATATACAACTGTTCACCTTCTTGGAGGGAACAGATTTAGAAAATGTTTGGAGGGTCGCTTATGGTTTGATCACTGCTTCAAATGAACTTGTTTAGGAGAAGCTGAATGTGTTTGAAGTTATATAAAATTATAAAAGTTAGTATCTTGTGTTTGTACAGTGAGTAAAAAATTTAAATTTTATAATCTCGTAAGTTATATTTATAAAGATTTATAAACTTTTACATTTTTTTATATAGCTCCAAACGCTGCTAAAAATATCTTTTCAACTAAAAATCGATTCGCGCTTATATGATAGAGATTGGATATATACTTTAATAATAATGTGTTATGACTCCAAAGTCGACCAATATTCTACACATTGTTTTACTTAACTATTTTGGCTGCAACGTTTGGTTGTGCTTAATTCCATAGGTGGTATTGGCAATGTTAGGTCCAATGGAAATGCGTGGAAGCATTCAAAATGACAAAAGGTATACGCACAGCTCGTGCCGTGTCTGCAAGGTGCGAACCTCATTGTAAGGGGAAAAGAAAAAACAAGAAGAAAACAAAACTAAAAAAGTTAAGCTTGTTATGATGTCCTCCGAAGAAAAAATCCTCCCATTTTTGGCGTATTTGGATCTCCAAAAATATCCCCAAAAAAATTTAATTTTTATTAATTTTTTTCTAATTTTTTAATTAAATTTAATTCACCATTTGTTATTTTTATACAAGTAATGCTACACTTACACCTTTTTATTTATATTCTACTAATCATGACCAGTATAATCTATTCAAAATCATCACAGCCATTAGATGCCACCTTCTACGTACGGCTGTGATGATTTTGAGTAGATTATACTGGTTATAACCCGTCATGACCAGTAGAGTGTAAGAAAAGTGTAAACAAAATGATGTAACTGTAACATTACTATTTTTATACTAACTTTTAATTTTTACTTTTTTTTTTTTAACAGATCAACCACCACCTATTTGTAGGCCATTTGAAGTCTCAAAAAAGTTTAGACTCTCAAACAGAGTGGATGCAGATGACATCAAAGAATCATACTGTGCTTTGAGTTTTCTTCCATACGTATTTGGTGAGTGGTTAATTAACCACAAAATGACGTAGCCTCCCCATGCATTTTAACATTTTTCTTCCAAGAAAAATGTTCCCACTGGTTGCCGGCCAAGCTTATCTCCACTATTGTTTTAAATTATTCGGCTACAAGTGCATCAATAAATAAAATATTTTTATTGATAAAATAGTTATCCAAGACTTACAATATCACTCTAAATTTGGAGTCACCCGTTTTAATACGTACTACTCTCGCCCAAACATACTTAAAGGGTGTTTAGTGTGATGAAAATTATTAAAAAATTAAAAAAATCTTTAAAATTTTCGAACACATTTGTATTTCTTATACTTCGTAAAATTTTTATAAATTTATAGGCTCCGTTTGGTAGCAAACAAAATAAAAAAAAATCTTACAAATCTCTACAAACACGAATTACGAGACAACAAAATTTAAATTCTTCACTCATTACACGAATTACGAGATATTTACTTTTACAATTTTATTTTATTTTATACACTTTTATACAACTCCAAACACACTCATATATATTTACATATCCTAACAACTTTTTACAAACTCCAATAATTTTTTTACAAACCCCGATAACTTTTTTACAAATCTTAAAAATTTTTAACGATTTTTAATAAATTCTGACATAAAATCTTCCCAACAGACTAAAAAAAATTGTTCGAATGATTTTTTTTTTAAACTGACACAAAAATTAAAAAATTTTACTATTCATTTATAGAAAAACGTAATTTGTTGGTTGAGCAATAAACATTAAAAATTTATTATTTTTCGTTATTTTTCCTAACTCCAAATTCACTCTTAATTAATATGAAAATTCTAATAAATTTTGGCATCTGCATGCCATTAAAATGCTTTAAAGATAAATGCAACATATCTAATATTTTATTTTAACCTGCTCAAGTGATGTGGAACACACACGTTTCACCGCGCCTTGGTAGCAGCTCACTGAAATACATGTCTCGGCCAAACTCGCACCACTATTGGTTCATCGCAACAACCCTTTTACGAGTCCTAGGAGTCTGAGCATTTCTGAATATTCGTACACTTATTACGGGATATGGGATCAAGGATAAGTCTGGTACAATGCACTGAATCATACATTTATATATCATTGGATTAAACAGTAACCTTCTCTTTATTATGACTTATCCTATGATAACTACTCATAATATAACAATTTATAAAATAAATTTTTAAGGAAAAATGCAAAAGTACGTTTGTGGTTGTACGATGTCAATTATTTATATATACAGTTCATCACACATGTAGGGTGTGTTTGGAGTTATATAAAAGTATATAAAATAAAATAAAATTATAAAAATAAATGTCTCATAATTCGTACAGTGAGTGAAAAATTTAAATTTTATTATATCGTAATTCATATTTATAGAGATTTTTAAAATTTTATTTTATTTTATATAGCTCCAAACGGAGCCATAAATGATTGAGACTGCATAATGGTGGTGTTTAGCAATGTAACTTAATTAATTAACAACTTTAAAGCAAGGGGCTAGACCAAGCTCCCCACTTTCACATATTCGGGTTCGAGTTTGGGAGGAACATTACCCCTTCGGCCTTCCCCCTTTATGTGTCTGGATATATATATATATATATATATATATATTAAAAATCAATAAATTTATCAAATATTAAGAGGGTGTTTGGTTGAAAAAAATTTGATAAAAAAGAATAGTAAAAATACAAAGATTTGATAAAAAAGTGATATGTTGTAAAATTTAATTGAAAAAAAAATATAAATTTTTTATAACTTTTGGTAAGTTTTGATATTTGGTTGGAGGTCAAACAGTCACTAAGAGCATAAGAGCTTGTGTATGAGGCCCAATGCATAATTGATTGGGCCAGGCTGTCACTTGTCAGAGGCTCGGAGTTCAAGGATGTGTGTGGGCCTAGTCCAAAATCCAAATAAAATGATGTCGACTTTGGTAGTTAATCATCAAGAGTTTGCTACATGAAGCTTGAACTTTGCGAGATGTAAAAGGAGCACGTGTACCAATTTTTTTTTCTTTTTTTTTTTTTTGAAATATTTAGACTTAATATCAAAACAAAATCCATCTATGACATATATTTATAGAAAGAGACTCAAAAAAAATAAAAATAGAATTAAATTTAACAATAAATAAAAGAGCATCTTTAATTGTGTAATCCTTTTTCTTCTACAACGAGTATAGAGCTCAAATCAAATCAAATAGAGTTGAGTTTCATCAAATTAAAAAAAAAAAATACTATTAAGCTTATTTAAACCAAAAACTAAACCTATCATCTTATAAATCCAAAACAAATCAACTAAATAATCATTAGATCTATTTAGCTGCATGGTATGACAACTAGCTTTTGTAGAAATAAGCATGCAATGATCTAATGAGGTTAGTTCAGATTAAAAAAAATACATTAATTCAAAAAATCAAACTAAATAAATTAGATTAACAGTTTTTAAACTCCAAATTGAGCTAAACTCGTAATAGAATCCAACTAACTCAATTTTAGAATCTTTCATTATTTTTAACTGTTCAAACACTTCATCCTATCGACATTTGACTTTACTGTAAACGACTTTTTTTATGTTTAATGGTGAACATGTAACTCACGTGTGAGTTGAATTAAAGGGAAAATTTGATTAAAAAATGTATTAAACTAATTTAATTTGTTCCTCAAGATTCAAAATTAGTTAGAGGAAAAATATTTATACAAAAATAGATAAATAGAAGTCTATTTTTATATTAAAATAAAATATTTTTATTTTTTAAATAAACTACGATATCTATTGCATAATTACATATAATGTATTTGGCATGTGAAACATAGTCTAATTAAATTTTAGTAATTCTGTCAACTTTTTATACCAATTTAAATTACAAAAAAAAAAAAAAAGTGTTTATGTTTAAGTCACGTGCGTTTTGGGACTCAATTTGACTAAAGTTGTATTTGGTAGCCGCTATCTACTAGTTAACTTTTAATTATTCAGATTTTTTTTAAATGATTAAATTTAATAGCTTGTATTTTAAATTTCTTTTAAATTATGAAAGATAAAACTATCAAAAACTAACAAAAAATTAAAAAGATAACCACTAAAAAGTTAATTTTTTTTGAAATATAAAAAAAGCTATTTTTTTTCAAACTCTACCGAAGTCTAACATTTTAGTTTTTTTTTTTTTTTATATATAAAAAATCAAGGAAGAAAAGGCCGCATCCACCGACGGAAAAGCGAGGACTAGCGCGTGGAGAAGCAAGTAAGCGCGTGACAACCTTTTCATTGGTGTCTTTGTGACGTGGCGAGCTCAACCCGTATACGTGACCGCCTTCAAATAGGCACCCCCAATAACTTGTCAAACAAACCTTATACATTTCCTTTTTCTTTATTCCATCTTTGTTTCCTATTCGTGTTCGACTTTTTTTTTTTTTTTTTCGGTCTCTGCTTGACACGTATGTTCTGCCGACTGTGACACCTGTCAATACATACATATATATATGTATATAATATTTATAATAATTTTAATTTATAATAATGATTCTCAAAAATTAGGTCAGCATCACCGCCTATCTACATTAATTATTGTGTGTGAAATATGAATTATGCTCGTCACCCACTTTGCCTTGCGGCCCGAATATTTTTTTTTTTTTTTATTAATTACATTCCAATGGGTGTGAAAGTTTAGGGACGAAGAAATCATGCGTGGCTTCGAGGTAATTTTGATAAAGACAGTTTGGAATTATTAAATTTCGATACTTACAATTAACAAACCCCAACGTGGTTTGGAGTTAATGGTACAAGTTAAGCTTCCGTTTAGAAATTTATTGCTGATAAATAAGACTACCTAATGTAGACAACAACAGCAACAACGAGCACTACTTAAGGTTCGTTTGGAAAAAAAAATTCAAAAGTTTTTAAATCTCCCAAATTAAATTTTGTCACATATCATTTTTACATCACATCAATCTCATCTTTTGATTTTTTTGATTTTTTTTAGACTCCAAACGCCCCCTTAATAGAGTTGATAGTGATTTCTGTTGTTGTGTGGAAATATAAAGAAAGCTTAAGTTGAGAAGTAATCTCAATTAATTAAAAAAAATATGACACATTGTGATATTTATATAATATAAATATTGTAATAAAAAATTAATTAATTCGTTGCTCTGTTTCATATTTGTATCGATGCAATGCAGAGCTACGTGGTGCGAGAATTTTATATAATAATTTTTTAGTTACAAAAGGTAATAAAATTAATGAAGGTGAGCTGCTTTCATTTATTTTTTTTTCTTTTTTTTAATGAACTAATATTTTATTATATTGAATACTAAACATTTCTTCCCTAAAAATTACATTTCAAGGTTAGTCTAAAGTTTAGTTTGGGTACCTTGCTTTATTTGGTATTGGTTTCAAAAAATTACTTTTAAAGCCATATCTTCAGAAAGTGTTTTGGAAAATATGTTTGTAATTAAAAAAATTCCTTGGGCGATCATATTCAAAAAATTAATTTTAAAAAAGATATAGAATAATTAAAATATAAGTATAAATAGAAATGCAAATAAAATATAGGTAGATAATTTAATTGCATGTTAACATGCAAAAAAAAAAAAAAAAGGAAAGGAAAGAAAAGAAAGAAAAACATAAATTTCATTTCAAAATCTTTGAAACTATCTTTTAGATTTTATTAGATTTTTAATTTATTTATTCTTATTTATAAAAAGTAAGACAAAAAAATTGAATAACCACTTATGCATGCAGAGACAGAGTTGTGAAAAGGTTATGGTGGCCTATAACCTGAATAAAATTTTGATAAAAAAATTTTTTTAATAAAAATATTTTAGTTTAATTGTTCATAGTCCTAATAATACTGAGCTCATAGTCTAAATATATTTTAAATTTTAACCTAATTATTTATAAATCAGGAATACTTTGACTCATAGTTTAAATATATTTTACAAATAAAAAATAAATTAGTAACTCTAAAAGTTCAAAAAAATAAAAAAAATTAGGACAAAAACCAAGTGTACATACCCTAATGGGTAAAACTTCTAATTCTCGGGTAAGTGTACATGCCCTGGGACTCTCCTGATGTTTGCATTTGTGGTGGCTCAATTGGAAACGTTTATTTAACTCGGACAGAAGCTCCATATTGGGTGGTCTCTTTTTCTTTTTTTCTTTTTATTCTTCCCTAAAAAATAAAATTATCTATACATATTTGACTTTTAATATGTGTCTGTGCTCTGTAAATATGCTTGACTAAATGGTCAACTTGATATTAGACTTGCCGTCTTGTTGAATGTACCCTTACAGTCTTACACGTTAAAGCTTGTTTGTGAAAGAACTGAGCAAAGGATGCAAAGCTCAAATAATTGGTTGATTCTTCTTTTGTCATGTAGGTTGCTACTCTGATTGCAGTCTCTGCAAATATTAGTTTTGCTTCAATTAGTGGCATTGGATGGGACTGGGCAGGTGTTATATGGTTATATAGTTTGATATTTTACATTCCCCTTGATATTATCAAGTTTACAATTCCATATGCTTTGAGTGGAGAAGCCTGGAATCTGCTATTTGATAGGAAGGTTTGTGGACTTTCTTTTCCTTTCCTTTTTTTTTTAAAGTGTGTTAACCTTTTTTGGGGAACATTTTTTCACACACTTTCTTCATCAGACGGCTTTCACAACTAAAAGAGATTATGGAAAGGAAGACAGGGAGGCTAAGTGGGTACTTTCTCAAAGAACACTACAAGGATTGATGTCTGTAGAGTTCAAGGCCTATGGAAGGCGTCCACTGATTGCTGAAATTGCCAGGCGTCGTGCTGAAATAGCTAGGTGTGGCAGATTTTCACTCTCAGGATTATGTCGTTTGATGTACTATATTAATATTTGGGTTTTCTCATTACCACCTGTCCCCTAAAACAATATTGCCTTGTTGAAAGTCAGTACATGATCCTTTACTTTGCAGGCTAGGAGAACTTCACACTTTGAGAGGACATATAGAATCAGTGGTGAGGCTTAAAAATTTGGACTCGAGTGTGATCCAGTCAGCTTATACCGTCTAAAACTTTGGACTCGAGGACTGTCATTAACGATATTCTAGCAAAGAAAATTTAACAGTGCTGCAGTTGCTGGCTTTGATCATACTGGGTATGTTTTACAACAGACATGCCAAGGCATTGCCCGAAATGATATTGGTGATCTATACAGCTAAATTCCTTTTTTTGGGGGTGTTCCAGAGCATTGAAGTGCATCAATCTGGAATGGGCCTTTCACAAATAAATCATTCTTTTGCCTATTATGTATTACATTTTTTAGGTTAGAGGTCTGGGTCTTTTTCTGTGACTTCTTTGAAAATATTTAGGTTTTGATTCCAAGAATCTTTATGTAATGAACTGACCATTCTTAAAGTAATAAAGCCACCTAACATGGTGGAAATTTCTGTTCTATAGCTACCTATTTTCTGCCAGTGTGGATATATATATACTGGAATCATTAGACCGTCTGTAATGTATCGAACACTTCATCTAGCGTTGGTGATTCCAAGTAAAGGCTCAGAGACTTATTTATCCATAATTGCTCTAATAGATGAGCGATTTGACCTATACAAGCCCAACTCTCTAGGAGATATCAGAGACCGGGCTCTCTACCAACGCCGCCGCCACCCAGAAACTCCTTCACCGCCACCTCATCGGAGCTGTCAAGGAATTTAGCTGCGCTTGCCTTGTCATCCGATACCAAGAACCATAAAAGGTCTCTGATTCCACCATTTTCAGGGCGAACAATAAGATACCTCGAACGTTGGAAAGAGTTACCAACATTACCGCCCTCTTCACTACCCATTATATTATTCCTCACCCTCCACCCCAGTTGTAAACTCAACTTCTACTAATTTCATTAATGCGAAGAGGACGGGATTGGGGGTGACAATTTATGGCTTTCAAGATAGGATAAACGAGCACCCAGAGAAAATCTTCTGAACTGGGATACTAAACTGATCGCCGTAAAGTGATAACCGGTGTTTGGTTGGTCGAAAACTACGGTAAAAACATTAAAATTTAATATAAGAGTGATACTTGAAGAAATTTAATTGGATGAAAGTATAAGAAAATTAGTAAAAGTTCGTGAGTTTTTATTAGTTTTAGTCAACCAAACGGCTTTATCCATACTATAATACTAAAATAATATATTTTTCTCTCTTTTTTACCTTCACTCCAATTTTAGGTGACATGTCTCTTTGATCTTCATTCCACTTTTCTTTTTTTTAATAAAATTTTAAATTATTTTTAATTTCCTTTCTTCCCTCTTCTTCTCTTCTATTTTTTAATTCACAAAAGTTTTGTTTCTTTGTCCTACAGTGCCAAAAGACTGAAGTTTAGCTTTTTTTTTTTCTTGACCTATAAAAGCGCTAGAATTGTGTCATGTAATTTAATAAATTTAAATCAACAAATGGATTTTGAAAGCGGATCCACTTTCTTGGGTTTGAAAAGTAGACTCATTTGATTATAAATTTTTTATGATTAAACTGAGAGGGACCAAAAAAAGGATCCACTTATGCGTTCATTTTAATTGTAAAATTTATATATTTCAAATATATTAAGACTTAAATTAAAAATACAAATAAAATTAAAATTAAATAAAAAAACGTAAATAGAAAAGTTTAAGTAATAATTAAATTATTTTTCTCATAACAATTTTTAATATTTTTAAAATTTAAAAGTACAAAAAATGAATATTAATTAAGTTTGAGATTAGTTATTTTCATAAATTTTAATTTTAAATTTAAATTAGTTAAAAGCATTTGTGATTAATAATAATATTTTTTATTCGAGTGATTCTTATAAAATGAATTAAAATTTTATTATCAACCTATAAAAACACTAGAATTGTGCCTGTGATTCTAATAAATTTAAATCAACAAATGAATTCTGAAAACGGATCCACTTTATTGGGTTTCGAAAAGTAGACTCGTTTGGTTATAAATTTTATATCATTAAACTGAGAGGTGCCAAAAAAGGATCCACTTAAAAATACAAATAAAATTAAAATTAAATTAAAAATATAAATAGAAAAGTTTAAGTAATAATTAAATTATTTCTCTTATAACAATTTTTAATATTTTTAAATTCTAAAAGTACAAAAAAATGAATATTAATTAAGTTTTGAAGTAGTTATTTTCTTAAATTTTAATTTTAAATTTAAATTAGTCAAAAGCATGTGTGATTAATAATAATATTTTTTATTCGAGTGATTTTTATAAAATGAATTAAAAATTTATTATCGACCTATAAAAATATTAGAATTGTGCTATGTGATTTTAATAAATTTAAATCAACAAATGGGTTCTAAAAACGGATCCACTTATGCATTCATTTTAGTTGTAAAATTTATATATTTCAAATATATTAGGAACTAAACTAAAATACAAATAAAATTAAAATTAAATTAAAAACATAAATAGAAAAGTTTAAGTAATAATTAAATTATTTCTCTTATAACAACTTTTAAAATTTTTAAAATTTAAAAGTACAAAAAATGAATATTAATTAAGTTTGGGAGTGGTTATTTTCTTAAATATTAAATTTAAATTTAAATTAGTCAAAAGCCCTTGTGATTAATAATAACATTTTCTATTCGAGTGATTTTTATAAAATGAATTAAAATTTTATTATCAAATCATATGTGATGCACTTTATATTTCATCATTCTATTTTTTTTTATTTTTACAAATTATCGAATAAAATTAGTCTTAAGGGAGTGATTTGTTTTTCCTAAATTCTAACTTTAATTTACAGTGGTAAGATTGATTATATTTTTTTAATAAAGTATATATACGATTAAAAATAATATTTTAAATTTAAGTTATTTTTATAAAATTAATAAATTCATATTCACTATTTTATTTTTTATTTTTACAAATCTTTGAATCAAATGTAATTTTTTTAACTTTTATTATACTTTTTGTTTTTATTCACAACACATTTATTTCCTTTTATCTCACATTAGTAGATGACTACAACTTTATTTTTTATTTGTATGTAAAGTCAATATAGTTGTGACATGTAATCTTTATCAATATAAAGTAAACTCATGAGTTTCTTAAATGAAATTTGCCATTTAGTTCATTATAGCTATAACATTTACTAAACAATTAATTTGGGTTAGAAAATTAAATATCTAAAAAATAATTAAATATTAATCAAATTTAAAAATATAACTTTTCTTATAATAATAATTCTTATTATATCTTAAATTTAAAAACACAAAAAGGCCAAAATATTGCCAAGAATAATTTTTTTGTTTCGAAAAATTTCTAACTTTAAATTTAAATTGGTCATATCGACAATTTTTAACCGATTGATAACACTCAATATTTGAGTTTTTTTATAAATCTATATTATTTATCTATCTATAACATTAAAAGAATATATTTTATCTTTTCTGTTATCCTTCATTCCAATTTTACATGACATACCATTTCATTTTCCCATTTTTTATATATTTTTGGATTATTTTTTAAATTTATTCATTCCCTTTTCTTTTTTCTCTTTTTTAATTCACAAAACTTTAGTTTATTTATCCCACATTACTAAAATATTACAACTTTAATTTTTTGTTTTACTAAAATTGTGGCACATATTTTAATAAATGTAAAAGAACTCATGATTTGAAAGACCCACTTGCTTGGGTTTCAAAAAAAAGAGCCACTTGTTTATAAATTTTACATAAATAAATTCATGAGTTTTAAAAGTGAATCTACTTACTTATAAATTCAATATAATTATAAAATTTATATATTTTAAACATATTAGTAATTAAATTAAAAGCACAAACAAAGAATGAAAATATTTTGTTTAAAAATACAAAAAAAATGTAAATATTAAATTTGTTATATCTTAAATTTAAAAACACAAAAAAAAGCTTGAGAATAATTTACTTTTAGAAAATTTCAGACAATATTTTTTAACAAATTAATATAATTAAGATTAATAATACTTCTAACCAAATGCAAAATGAACCAAGAATTAAAAAAAAAATGTATATTAAAATAAACAAAGAGTCTAAAACAAAAAGAAATAAGGTCGATTAAGAAAGTTTATGATTTAATATATATTCTAGAGTAAATCTTATTTTTTAGGATTGAACTGAATAGAATCAAGATTTGATAAAATATAAATTTTTAGTATTAATATGTAAATATGATCCACTCTATCAAACACAAATAAAAATATAAATATAAAAAAATCACTCTTAACTATCTTATGAAATTATGTAATTTTATTGAAATATTTTGTAACGTATTTAAAATTTATATTATATTCATAAAAAATATTATTCAATTTCGTATATTGCACGAATCAACAGTAATGTGTAAATTAATTGTTGGTACAAAAAAAAACTTAGACATCTGGCAACATCTCTCAACATATTTGCACCAAACAAAGATTTCCTTGGCATTGGGCTCAATCAATCCCTGATTGGGCCGACAACAAAAGGTGTAAATGCTATTTAATTATCATGTAATAAATTCAGTCCATTTATTATATTTTATGATCTAGTCAATTATTTATTCAATAAGTGGCAGATATGATGTGATATTCAAATTTTTTTTATTATTACATCGCACTTACTATTCTAATATCCATCGCGCGAATTGAATGTTAAGTAACTATATTAAATATAAAGTAAATCATTTTATACGTGTATATATATACAAGAATTATAATAACATTACTTTTATATTATTTAATCATTCTATTTTATTATAAATATCACACTTTGTCACAAAATTAGATATGTTCATCAATATCAATTAAGCATTTGTATTTCATCTATGTTTCTCTAGACCTTTCTATGACTTTACTATTGGAGAATTTTTAGTCGAAAGCTTTCTTTGGCTAATTTCTCTGATATTCTCTTGTTTTTCAGGCTTTTTCGGACAAGCTCAGTTGACGGCCATAAGAATTGAATATATGGGTAAAGAAGACAAGTAATAGGTCATCCATGGATCATACCCAAACGGCTTGCCTTTAATTCAGCTTTAGAGGTCAAACATCTACATTTCTTGGTCCTAGGTTTGCAATGGGAGGAAAACAAAAGAGAAGATCATTCCTGTCTGGGGAAGCTTCGTGAACTAAACAGACCAACTTCTAAGCTAAAAAACACTTGTGAAAATGGTATTTTGACTTTTTATTATTATTATTATTATTATTATTGAGTAAACTTTAACAATCAACTAAACCAAGTGTCGTTTCAAAATAAATATTTAAATAATTAAAAAATAAAATTTCCCTACATGAATTCAAAGTTATAATAATACAAACAAAAATTTTGAAAAGAAGTTACGGAAAAGCTACCTTATAAGATTGCATCCTTTGAAATAAGTTTTTCAAAATTATATAAAGACAAACAATTAATTCTTCCATGAAATTATTATCATTGTTGAATGAAGACAAGCTTTTCAATATAGTGATTGATTTAAAAATGAATTTTCAGATACAGTTTTCAAAAAGGAAAAATGGTACGTTTAAAAATTAAAATTTTATAAAGATTGTGTTTGAAAATTATATTTTATGAGATTATATATATATATATATATATAGTTTGAAAATAAGTTGAAATCATTACCTTTTAAGCAAAAAAACTAAAATATACATGACACTTTTCTTTCATTTTTTATTTTCCTCTACAAATATTTCATGATTCATAGCATACAAAGTCCATTTTTGCTTTTTATTTCTATATTATATTTACAAATTTTGTAAAATGTGAAACTATAAATCCTATGATTTTTAATTATTTTAGTTTCTAAGAGGCTAACTTCGTAGGTAGCAAAAGCGTAATGGTGTGTTTGAAATTTGTTATTGACTTGGAAGACAAAGTAGGGAAAAGACAACTAAGGAAAGTAAAATAAAAAAAATTAGATTTTTATTGTTTATTTGTTTATTTTTTTTTTTTTGGCGGAGGTAAAAAATGAGAAGAAAAATACAAAGTGACTTATATATGCAAGTCAAAGTTTTGATTTTTATTAAATCAATTAATAAAAATTGGCATAAATAAATCAACAATTTCATTTCTCTTTCATTTTTTTCTAACAAATTCTTGAATTAAACACAATAACATAAAAATTCTTCTCCAAAATTGGTGCTTATTTATTTATTTACCTTTTTTTTTTCAAAATTGGTGCTTATTTTAACTCAATCCTAAACTCATGACCTCCCTGAATTTACACCACTAAACTACCCTTAAGATTGAGTATTGGTTGTTAATTAAATTGAAAACCTATTAATAACCACATAAAGTGAATTGAACATACATATATATATATAGAGAGAGGTATTGTTTGGACTTATAAAAAAAATATAAAAATTTACAAATTTTTACAGATACGAATTACGATACTGTGAAATTTAAATTCTATACTCACTTCACAAAATACCAGACACTAACTTTTACAATTTCATATAATTTTATACAACTCTAAACATACTCATAAAATGGGATAGATTCATTATCATCGAAACGACCTTTCATGAGACTCTATTTATACAACTGTTCACCTTCTTGGAGTGAACAGGTTCAGAAGATGTTGGGAGGGGTGCTTATGGTTTCATAAAATTATATTATGATAACATTAAAAATATAATAGAGCATTTTTTCGAAAATATTATAAAATATTTTTATTGATAAAATAATTATACAATACTTACAATATCACTCTAAATTTGGTGCCACCTGTTTTAATATATACTACTCTCCCCCAAACATACTTAGGAGTGTTTGGTGCAATGAAAATTATTACAAAAATTATGAAACTTCTAAAACTCTCTAACGTGTTTTACACTCTTCGTATTTCGTAAAATTTTTATAAATTTATACGCATCTACATATTCTAACAAATTTTTACAAATCTTAATAAATTTTTTACAAATCTCGATAACTTTTTTACAAGTCTCAAAAACTTTTTTAACGACTTTCAATAAATTTTGACATAAAACCATCTCGACAAACAAAAAAAAAAAAAAAAACCGTTTGGACGGTTTTCTTTCTAAAAGCTGACACAAATGTCAAAAGTTTCACTATTCATCTCCAAGAAAATGTAATTTGGTGGTTGGATGCTAAATGTTAAAAGTTACTTAAATCACGTTTTTTATTAAATTTTTTTACTCTAAACACATCACCGATCTAAAAATTCTTATAAAATTTGATATCTGCATACCTTTAAAATGCTCCGGAGATACTAAATCACATTTGATAACGTTTTTGTTTTCTATTTTTCTGTTTATATTTTAAAAATTTGTAAACTGGTAATAGAAACATGTTTGTTAAATCTGTTTACGTTTTTTTATTTTCAAAAAAATGAAAACTTAAACAGAAAAGCGTAAACAGAAAAAAGGTTTTCGCTCTATTTTCTTTTTCTGTTGCAAACATTTTATCAATTCTAATATTTTATCCATTTTATTACATTATATTAGAATAAATTATTTTATTCAAATATTTTATTAAATTAAAATTATATTTAATGAATAAAATAATTAAATTAATATATAATATCTATTATTAATTTATTTCTAATAAATTATTAAATTAAATTAGTTAATTTAATTAATAAGAAATATATATTATTAAATTATTTTTAATAAATAATAAAATAAAATATATTAATTTAATTTAATGAATAATTTAATTAATATAAATATATTTTTTAAATTATTTTTAATAATTAAGTTATTTAATTTAATAATTAATTTAAAATAATTAATTTAAATAATATCAAATATATTTTATTAAATTATTTTAAATAAATATTGTAATTAAATTATTTAAATTATTATGAAATATATTTTATTCAATTATTTTTAGCAAATGATATAATTAATATATTTTATTGTACTGGATTAAATGATATAATATTTATATTTTATTCACTTATTTTTAATAAATAATATAATTAAATTAAATTAATATAAAATATATTTATTAAATTCAATTAATATTTAAAAAACTAATAAAATTAATTATTTTATGAAAATTAAAAATTAATAATTATAAATAAAATTATATTTTTAAACGCAGTTTCAGTTTTTATTTAAAAGAAAAATAATAATAAAAAATATAAACATATAAATTTAAATAGAAAAATGACAGCGTTATTAAATAGTATGTAAATGTAATATATATAATATTTCGTTTTATCCTAGTCAAGTGACGTGGAACACAAGTATTCCCCGCACCATGGTAATAGCTCACTGAAATATACGTCTAGGCAAATTCGCACTACTATTGGTTCATCCCAACAACCCTTCTATGAGTAGTAGTAGTCAGAGCATTTCTGATATTCGTACGCTTATTATGATCCATACCATGGTAACTATTCATAATTAACAATTTATAGAATAATTTTTTAAGGAAAAATGTGAAAGTACACCAGTGGTTGTACGATGTCAATGGTTTATATTTGTAATGTGAAAGTACAGCAGGAGACGTTTGACAACGTAATTTTTAGTAAAAAAATTATCAATTTTTAATTTTTGAACGTTATCAATTTTTATCACTTTACTACTCTATTACAGTAACTTTTCAGTTCAAAAGTTATTAAAAATTATCAAAAGTTACTTAAAACTTTTAAAAATTATCAAAAATTACCAAAAATTTTACTAAATACTCAAAAATTATAAAAAATTACTAAAAATTGTTAAAAATTATTACTTGTTTTATCAAATATATCAAAAATTACAATCAATAATTTTTAATAAAAATATCAAAAATTACAAAAAATTGTACCTCCAAACGTTCTCTAAATAATTAAGATTGCATCGTGGTGGTGTTTAGCAACGTAACTTATTAATTAATAACTTTAAAGCAAGGGGCTAGACCAAGCTCCTCACTTTCACATATTCGGGTTCAAGTTTGGGAGGAACATTACCCCTTCGGGCTTCCCAATATGTGTCTGGAAATATACATATTTAAAAAAAAAATCAATAAATTCATCAGGTATTAAGAGCATAAGAGGTTGCATAAGGCCCAATGTATGACAGATTGGGCCAGGCTGCCACTTCTCGAGGCTTGGAGTTCAAGGATGTGTGTGGGCCTAGTCCAAAATCCAAATAACATGACGTGGACTGTGTTAGTTAGTCATCAAGAATTAGCTACATGAAGGTTGAACTTTGCGAGATGTAAAAGAAGTACGTGTACAATTTTTTATCCTTTTTTTTTTTTCGAAATGTTTAGACATAATATCAAACAAAATCCATCTATGAATTATATTTAGAAAGAGACTCAGAAAAAAAAATTAAATTTAACAATAGATAAAAGAGCATAATTGCATAATCTCTTTTCTTTTACAATGAGGATAGAGCTCATATCAAATGGAATCGAGTTGAGTTTTATTAAGTTTAAAAAAAAAAATCTATTAAGCCTATTTAAACCAAAAACTATACTTATTACTTACCCAAAAAAAAAAAAACTAAACATATCATCTTATAAATCCAAAACAAATCAACCAAATAACCACTGGGTCTATTTAGTTGCATGGTATAAGGAGTGGCTTTTGCAAAAATAAGTATGTAATGATCAAATGAGGTTAGTTTAGATTGAAAAAATATATGTTAATTCAGAAAATCAAACTAAATAATTTGGATTAATGATTTTTGAGCTCTAAATTGAGCTAAACTCAGTAATAGAATTTAACTAACTCAATTTTAGAATATTTCATTATTTTTAAAAGTACTGACACTTTATCTTATTGAGATTTGACCTTAGAGTAAACGACTTTTTCCATGTTTAATAGTTAGCATGTAACTCATTTGTGAGTTGAATTAAAGTCATAATTTGATTAAAAAAAACGTACTAAATTAATTTAATTTGTTCCTCGAGATTTAAAATTAGTTAGAGAAAAAATATTTATACAAAAATAGTTAAATAAAAGTCTATTTTTATATTAAAATAAAATATTTTTATTTTTTAAACAGGCTACGATATCTATTACATAATTACATATAATGTATTTGGCACGTGAAACACGATCTAATTAAATTTTAGAAATTTTGTCAACTTTTTATACCAATTTAAATTGTCAAAAAAAAAAAAAATAATTGTTTACTTTTAAACCATACAGTGCCATATGTGTTTTAGACTCAATTCGACCAAAGTTGTATTCGGCAACCGTTAACTATTAGTTAAATTTTAATTTTTTTTATTTTTTATTTTTTTAAATGATTAAATTAATCTCTTATATTCTTTTATATTTTTAAATTATGAAGAGTAAAAATATTAAACTAACAAAAAATTAAAAAGACATTTACTAAAAAAATTAATTTTTTCTTTCTAACATATTAAAACAAAAAGTCATTTTTTTAAAACTCTACCGAGGCCTAACATTTTAGTTTATATATATATATATATATATATATATAAATCAAGGAAGAAAAGGCCGCATCCACCGACGGAAAAGCGAAGACTAGCGCGTGGAGAAGCAAGTAAGCGCGTGACAACCTTTTCATTGGTGTCTTTGTGACGTAGCGAGCTCAACCTGTATACGTGACCGCCTACGAATAGCCACCCCAAATAACTTTGTAAAACAAACCTCATACATTTCCTTTTTTTTTTTTTTTTTTTTTTTACTTACAAAAAAAAAAAAAGTTCGACTTTTTTTTTTTTTTCGGTCTCTGCTTAACCCGTAACTCGCTTGACACGTATGTTCTGCCGACTTTGACACCTGTCAATACATACATATATATATGTATATAATATTTATAATAATTTTAATTTATAATAATGATTCTCAAAAATTAGGTCAGCATCACCGCCTATCTACATTAATTATTGTGTGTAAAATATGAAAGTGTGTTTGGAGTTGTATAAAAATATATAAAATAAAATAAAATTATAAAAATAAATGTTTCGTAATTTATGCAGTGAGCGAAGAATTTAATTTTTACTATCTCGTAATTTTAATTTGTATTTGTAAAATTTTGTAAAATTTTATTTTATTTAGTAGAACTCCAAACAGGGCCTGAATTATGCTCGTCACCCACTTTGCCTTGCGGCCCCAATTTTTTTTTTTATTAATTACATTCCAATGGGTCTGAAAGTTTAGGGACGAAGAAATCATGCGTGGCTTCGAGGTAATATTAGGAAATTTTGATAAAGACAGTTTGGAATTATTAAATTTCGATACTTACAATTAACAAACCGCCGCGTGGTTTGGAGTTAATGGTAAAGTTAAGCTTCCATTCAGAAATTTATTGCTGATAAATAAGACTACCTAATGTAGACAACAACAGCAACAACGAGCACTACTTAGGGTTCGTTTGGAACTAAAAATCAAAAAATTTCAAAAGTTTTTAAATTTATTCAATCAAATTTTGTCATATATCATTTTTACATCACATCAATTATACTTTTTGATTTTTTTTTGAATTTTTTTGAGACTCCAAACGCCTCCTTAATAGAATTGATAGTGATTTATGTTGATGTGTGGAAATATAAAGAAAACTTAAGTTGAGAAGTAATCTCAATTAATTAAAAAAAATATGACACATTGTGATATTTATATAATATAAATATTTTAATAAAAAATTAATTAATTCGTTGCTCTGTATCATATTTGTATCGATGCAATGTAGAGCTACGTGGTGCAATAATTTTATATAATAATTTTTTAATTACAAAAGGTAATAAAATAATGAAGGTGAGTTGTTTTCATCTTTTTTTTAAGAATTAATATTTCATTATATTGAATACTAAACATTTCTTCTCTAAGAATTACATTTTAAGGTTAGTCTAAAGTTTAGTTTGGGTAACTTGCTTTATTTGGTATTGTTTCTCAAAAAAATATTTTTAAAACCGTATCTTCAGAAAGTGTTTTGAAAATATGTTTGTAATTAAAAAAAATTCCTTGGGCGATCATATTCAAAAAATTAATTTTGAAAAAGATAAAGAATAATTAAAATATAAGTATAAATAGAAATGCAAATAAAATATAGGTAGGTAATTTAATTGCCTGTTAACATGCCAAAAAAAAAAAAAAAAAAGGAAAGGAAAGAAAGAAAAACATAAATTTGGTTTCAAGATCATTGAAACTATCTTTTAGATTTTATTAGATTTTTAATTTATTTATTCCTATTTATAAAAAAGTAAGACAAAAAAATAATAAATAACAACTTATGCAGGAACAGAGTTGTGAAGGGATTATGGTGAGCTATAACTTAAATAAAATTTTGATAAAACAGTTTTTTAGTAGAAATATTTTAGTTTAATTGTTTATAGTCTAAGTAATACTTAGCTCATAGTCTAAATATATTTTAAATTTTAGCCTAATTATTTATAAATCAAGTAATACTTTGACTCATAGTTCAAATATATTTTACAAATAAAAAATAAATTAGTAATCCTAAAAGTTCAAAAAAATAAAAAATTAGAGCAAAAACCAAGTGTACATACCCTATATTTTGGTAAAACTTCTAACTTTTTATCTTTTCATATCTCTCCCTTTCTCATTAAGCTAAAGTTTTGAGTCTACTATCGTATTTTTTTTTTTCTAAAAGACAGCAAAAGACTACCGCCAATAGAATTTTGATTCTTTAGAAAGCAAAGGTACTTAGATCTTTCATATAATATATATTATATATTATATATAAAATGTTTGTTGGTAAATTTATATTTGTGTATTGAGGGGATGTTTGATTGCTCAAAAAGTATAACAAAAATATAAAAATTTAATGTAAAAGTGATACGTGACAAAATTTAATTGAAAGAAAATATAAAAAGTTGACAAATGTTGATGGGTTTTGATTGGTAGTCAAATATCCTTTGAAAATGTTTGTATATTTAGATTGAATATTTTATAATTAAGTTGACAAATGTTTGTATTAGATTGATAATTATTCATGTTGGAAATAAAAAATCATTTCTACGTAGTGCAGGGCAAAAAAAAAAAAAAAATTCTAGCTCCACGCTTGTGCTTATAAAACTAATTATCTGATCAAGTCTGTGAAGGTTAATTAATGCTTCATTTGTTTTAATATATAGTATTTTCATGTTTTTAAAAAGGAAATTCAAATATATGAAGTAAAGTAATTTTTTAATAATGTTTTACATTGAAATAAATTTAGTGTAAATGAGATTAACAATGAAATATATATATATATATATATATTATTACATGCGAATTAACAAAATTTGGTCATCATACATATAAATTCCAATTCCATTAATGCATGGCAGCGGGGACTGAAAGTTCTCAAGTTGTTACCAAAACGGAAGGGAAGAAATGGTCATGGTCAGTGCTGCTGGGCTGTCACTTAATTGGTAGTTTTTTCGAACCTTCTTTCTACCAACACGACGACGCGGATACGAATACAATACATACATCACTTTTGGATTCGGTGGGAAAAATTTAATCATTACAAGTAACTAAAGTCATTTTGACAATTTTAATAACATTTGTAGCCAATAACAAATAATCTAAACCAAATATATAATTATTACAAATGTTTTTTTTTCCTTCCCTTAACACAGACCATTCCTTAAAGAAAACACAAATACCTAATATTTTTTTTACGGCGCACGTGGCCAGGCTTTTTTGGGTCATGTTCCAATCTCTGTCCAGTTGGAATGACTTTTCGTTTCCATCTACCAGAAAGCAACCTGAGCGGTAATTAATGTAAATTAAAGACATTTGCGAAATTCAAATATCTTATTGTGTAGTGTTTAAAGTGACAAAAAATAAAATAAAATAAGATAATTGGTGAGTTTACAATTAGTACAATAAATTAAAAATAAATAATTGTTAAAATTTTTTAAAAATTTTAAAAAATTTATAACGTTTTTCAATAAACGCCAAACGCATTCTAAATTTGGACTCACAGAAATCAACCATCCATTCGAACATATCAGTTTTGACTAACACTCGGAAAAAAAATAAAATAAAATAAACCTCGGATTGATCATAAATATTATCCCTATAAAATTTTATTTTTTTTTCTAATTACGTTGGACGCTCACTCGTCTCATCAGTGTGCTTCGTGAAAATTTACATTTTTTAATATTTTTCTTCTTAAATTAAGTTTTAAATTTTCATCAGAGTGGATAAGAGGGATGAAAAGTGACAAGAATTGTGAGTTTATCAATAACATTTTACCGTTAATTTTTAAGTCCTTAGCAGATGGAAAAGACAGCGAACATAGTGCAGAAAAAAAAAATATATATATATATATATATTTCTTCTTTGTAACCTGGCAACACAAAATAAAATTGTTTTTTTATTTTCTTTTTTTTGTCTTATATAATTTTTAACTAAATTTTAATTTTTCTTTTATTTTTAATAGCTCTTAGGTAGACTATTCATATATATTTAAAAAATCGTCAAAATAATTAAAAATAAAAAAATCATACACGGGAGAAAATTTAAATTTGTTAATAAATTAATTTTTCACCGGTATATAAATTAGTTTTTTCATCCGTATAAATTTTCTTTATTTAAGTATTTTTAAAAATATGAATAATATAGGTTAAAAAATTCAATAAAAATAATTAAAATTTATTAGAAAATCATATAAAATGGAAACAAAAAATGAAAAAGAGTAGCCTAAACAATGTGAAACTTCTGGTACGAGGAAACCCACAACTGCTACCGTAAGAGTGCATGCTGGGTGAAACTTGCCCTGTGACCTTAACCGGCAAAGAATCACAAAGGGTAAACCAATCTAAGCAAGCCCTGGCTGACCGGCTCAACCGAGAAGACTGTTAGATGACCCTTTACAATTAGAGAAAGAACTGCCCTCGGAGAGGAATCGAATCCGGGACCTATTAATCTCAAACCCTTCAGCTCGCCATCCGAACTAAATCAACTACCCCTTTGGAGGCCTAAACAATGTGAAACTTGGTGCATGTCTTGAAAGAGTAGGACTTCTAACTACTCAATTTTTTTGGCTTTTCATTAAAATAATCAAATTTAACTCTTACATTTTAATTTTTTTTTAAATTATAAAGTGCAAAAATATAAAATTAATAAAAATTTAAAACTAACTACTAAAACGCCAGATGGGAGGGGTTGAAATTACTTTTGAACTTTAAGCTCTTAAATTTAAATCTTATCCATTAATCAAAGTAAGGTTGAAATTTGTGTTTTTAAAATGGAGGGTCATATCATTAATTAACATATAAGATTTAACTTCAACAACTTAAAGTTTAAAAATAACTTCTATCCCTCATTATTCCTAAAATGTTAACTTCTTCTTTCATTTCCAAACACAAAAAAAAAGTAAAAAAATAAATTTTTAATAATTAATTAGTAACTATTCACAAGAAAATTATTTTTTTTACTTTGCAAAACCAAGCATTATTTTTACCATATTATGGGTGCATTTAGAATGATAAAAAGTGAGATAAGTTAAGGTAAAGTAGAATAATTTATGAATTCGTAATTCGTGAGATAAAAAATAAATAATTTTTAAAAATTTTAAATTTTTTTAATAATTTTTAACCAACCAAACGCCCCTAATAAAATAGTATCGGGGAGAGTCAATGAAGTGATAAAGTGTTAAATCTGATTTACCAGTGCTACCTACCTTGATAATCATAGAATTGGAGTGACCGCGAACTTGGCTCGCCGAATGGGGCCCGCAGGGCAAGACAAACTGGAGCAAAGCGAACAAACAGTCCCTGTCAAAGAAGCAAACCATTGGCGATGGCTTTGACGATCGCCAATGATTCCTTTCCACCTCATAATTCACAAACCTCCTGATTTCGTACCGCAACAACGGTAACAATACTTTTGCAACCATTGAAAGATTGAAAAACTACAAAAGCAAATTTGAGTGGCCTGGTTGGTGGCCATGTCCCACTCCAAATTAATATTTATTGGCTTCCCTAATATATAATAACTGTTTATACAGTAATTTTTCGGTGTATAAGGAGTGGAAAAAAAATGAAATAAAATGAGATAAGTTGTGAATTCATAAAGTGAATATATTTTAGAATTTTTTAATATTTTTTATTATTTTTTAAAATTTTTTGTCATTCTAAATAACACTATAATATGAAATTTCAAGTGAGCCGATCCAATTAGTGGCATCTTGCTAGGTTTCGAATAAAGATTTGGCAATAAAAAAAAATTAGGGGGGAGTTTCAAACTTTTTTTTATTTGAATTTTGTTGGAAAATGGAGTAGAAAATGCATGAAATTTTAAATTAAATTAAATTAAATTAAAAATTTTTAAATATTGACGAACATCTTTTATTTTATTTTATTTTTCTTCACCAAATCCGCATTTCATATGTTTCTTTATTGATGATATAGTTGTTAATATTGTATTGTAATAGTAAATTAATTGAACATAATGTAAAAAAAGAAAAAAATATGCATGATTATTTCAACAAAAATCAAAGAAATATGTAGTGTACATGTATGGTTATTTGACTATGCATCTTTGATCATTTACTTGATCGGCTCACACGCATCAACAATGGAGATTTGACTGTTTTGGTAATATTTCTCAAAATGAAAGGCATAAATGTAAAATTTTTGAAGCGAAAAAAATTAAACTACAAAGTTGATTAGTGGTAATATCTATCTTTTATTTTTTTTTATTCGCTTAAAAAACCGAATAAAAATATTTATTTATTTATTAATAAATTCGAAAAGTCCAAACACACTATTATTAATGAGGGGTTGTAAGATTGTTCAGATATAATTTGAAATTTTAACTAATTTTAAAATTTGATTAAAAATTTCCACTCCATGTCAAATTGATTTTAATTAAATTTGAATATCTTGCTTTTTTTATTTTCACAACTTTACAATGATTAAAGGGTGGTATTTAATTTGTTTTTTTTATTTCTTTGTTTTAAGGTTTTAGAACATGAAACACGTGTTACTGAAAATATAAAACAGAAAAATAACACAAATGACACATAAAATTTTGAAAATAGTGTAACAATAAAAAGTAACGCATTCAAAATAATTTCTAATTGTAAAAATATCGTCACTTGGTAATTATTAATTCATTACAATATTAGAAAATCATTATTTTACAACGAAATTTCCTTAAAACTGAACAACATTGTTGTTCCATTTATTCATACCTTACAGCTGAAAAGGAGAAAAAAGGGGGTCTCCGTACAGGATTCCCGTGATCTACTACTATTACTCACTCTCTCTCTCTAAAAGTTATTTTTCTCACTCTCTATATATATATATATATATATATATGTATTATATACAGTAACGCATATTCTGTCCCTTACGTAGGGGCCAAAAGTGAAGGAGTCAAAAGTAAAAAATTGTACATCTTTCTTTCACTCTGCCCCCATCGTATCACCAATGTGAAAGCTACTTCTTATATCCAATATGTTTTAATTAATCTGGCGAAGGGCAAATGCCAGAGAAGCGAAGGGTTTGATAATACGTCAAAGCCGTGTTTTCCCTTGATTTTCACTGAAATAAATAAATGTTAAATAAAGTAAATTGACAGGCACTGCCACTTATTAGTAATTACTCCACACGATTATATTCATATGATATACTTATATATCTACGTATGTAAAAGAATAAAATAAATTGATAGGTACAGCTGGTAATTAGTAATTACTGCACACAATTATTCTATATATATATATATATATAACAGTTAATAATTATATTATCACAGAAAATTTAATTACTGCACACAATTATTTTATATATATATAATTGTTAATAATAATAATAATGACAGAAAATTAAGTGAAAGTAGTTAAAACTAAAAGTGTATTTATTATTTTCTATATATATATAAATATATAAATTGAGTTTTATGTTCTGTGGCTTTGGATTCTTCTAGCGGATCGTGCCTGCCAGCTTTGCTTAGGAATGGGTACACAAATAAACTGGGTTTGGAAAATGACTAGAATATACGATACATACATTATTATATAATTAGAAAGTAAAGGAGGAAAGAGGTTGATTGAGCTAGATTTTGTTGGTGAAACGAGGAGGGACGAGATTGGGGGAGGGCAGAGAGAGAGAGAGAGAGAGAGAGAGATTTCGGAGATGAGAGAGGTGACGGCGGTGCTACTCGTCGGCATTCTGGTGTGGGGGGCGAGCTCCGTCAATGGCGACACAGATCCGACTGACGGTCAGCACTTACCCTTTCAGTCTTACCAACTACTTTGCTTCTAACAACTTCTCTCTGTGTCACAGAAATGCAAATATGTATCTATATATATACAGTTTTTGTGTGTGTTTATTTGGCTTTCTCTGATTTTGGTTGAAATTTGATCGGTTTTCATAGATTGATTTATGTATATTTGTAGGATATTGTATATGTTTTGAGCTTTTTATGTCTTACAACCCTGATTCAGCTGGAATGGGAAGGTTCCGTTGGATTTGCTGTTATTCATTTTGTGATTTGATTTCAATGTACCGACTCAAAGTGTAAACTTCACTGGAAGTATTAATAGCATAGTAGAGCTACTCTGCTGTGTCTTTTTCCCGTTTCTGTTTTTCCTTTTTGGGAGTTTTTTAAGTCGGAGCTGTATTTTGTTTAATTTTGTGTGAGAGTTAGTATATGATGACGGGCATTCTGTAGCTCTTAAGGAGTTAATGTTTCTAAGAGATGTTTCCCAAATTCTCCATTTTCAAGTAATTAGTCTGCTGAACCCGCTCAAATCAAGAGGTCTGTTTGAGCATCGTTCTTTTTTCTTTATAACTTTTCTGTTTATGTTGGATTGATGGCATTGGAGCTTGAGTTGAACAGCAGCCTTGGGGGATTCAGTACCGGGTCCATAAAGGTTTACTTGAAGATTGCCAAACACTTTCTGGTGCCCGAAGCTGGCAATTGCTACGTTGAGCATAGACTTGGGTAAATCTACGCATAGAGTGCTAAATTGGTTAGGGGTATAACCAAAACCTAGAATCTGTTGCTTGAGTAGCTCTCTAGAAGGGATAAAACACACACTCTCTCTCTCTGTCTCTCTCTCTCTTTTTCATTTTATTTTATTGTATGTGGTACTCACCTTGGTCTTTCCATACCTTCTCTATTTGTCCCTTCTCTAAAGAGGAACTCACAAACCTTAGGCATTTCCTTTACTTGATAAAGAGGAATAGCTAGCTTAGTATCACCTGATCTTTAATAATCCAGCATTCTCGTTATGACAGAGGAGTTGGCTGGAATCAGAACTCATCAATTTGTGATTGTCAGTTTCACATCCTTCCTTTGCTCTCCTTCCATTTCCTTTTAAACAAGAAAGAGTTTTTCCAAGATAGTTGTAAGTTTTAATTTTTATTTTTATTTTTATCCTCTTGTTCTTCTCCATTTAGGGGAATATGGAATCTTTTCTTGGTGACTCTAAGGAAGATAGATCTTTGCAAATTTCGCTCGCAGTGGATAGCCAAGTATAACTTTTGTATGTGGAAGTGGAACCTTCTATGAGCAAAAGTGTTTTTGGAGTTCTCTGATCAAGCATATTTTTCTAAAATTTGTTTGTCTTTTTGTTTATGCTATTGATCTGTGTTGCTTTGATTGTTTTATGAACCACTGGTCTCTATAAGCTCAGAGAATAACCACACACATAAACACAGGCCTTAATATAAGCTCATCCTATATATAACCGAAAAAGAGAGTAGTTGGATTCAAGTGGCGTTGGTCATTTCTTAGTACAAGTGTCATACTAGAAGTTCCATTTTTGTTTCTCTCTGTGTGATCAAACTTGATAACTGGACACCGAATATTGAAGTACAATAAAAATGAACATATATTACCATGTAATGACACTAATGTTATAAGTTCTTTTATGACATTTCATTCTTTCCCGTCTCTTGCAAAACAATTGCGTTGTTTAGTTTTGGGAACTGCATATCAACTTGCTATGAATTTCTTTCTAGATGAATTAATCAAATGTCATACTGATTGTACCAATAGCATGTTTCATTTGCAGCTGCTGCACTTGGGGTCATGTTTAGCAGTTTAAATTCACCACAGCAGCTAACCAATTGGAAGGCAAGTGGCGGTGATCCATGTGGGGAGTCTTGGAAAGGCATTACCTGCTCAGGCTCAAGAGTCACAGAAATGTAATTTCCTATTTCGTTTCATTTTCTTTGGACAATTTTTTTTTTTTTTGTATTTTTTTTTTTTTGGGACATTATTGATGCTGCTGACCTCTGAAAGATATTCTGCTATTTATTTTCTATTAGCAAAATATCTAATCTTGGACTTACTGGGTCAATGGGATATCAGCTGACAGATTTGAAAGAAGTTACCAATTTGTAAGATCAATAGCTTCTAAGATGATTTGCTGGTGTTTCTTCTTCTGTTTTAATATATTGATGTGCTCTGTCAAAATTCTGCAGTGACATAAGCAATAATAATCTTGGAAACCAGATACCTTATCAGCTTCCTCCAAATGTGCAGCAATTGTATGCTTCATATGTGCAGATTTTTGCTACTCTTCTATTTGTTCCCTTTAATTTCTTCGTGCTGTTTTCACTACAAGTTCTCTGATAATGCAGAAACCTTGCTGGAAATGGCTTTACTGGCGGAATCCCTTATTCTATATCGCAGATGACTTCACTAAAATCCTTGTCTGTAAAAACAATGCAAAATGTTTTTTTTTTTTTTTTTTTTTTCTTTCTGGTAACATGTATTTAAAGTTTACATTTAATTACTTTTTTTTTTTTTATTTGATTGTAGAAATCTCGCTCACAATCAACTTCAGGGCCAACTGAATGACATGTTTGGAGGGCTTTCAGCACTCTCCACATTGTAAGTTCTCACTGAATCATCCTTCCACCATTTGGAGTTATCTTAATTCTCCATAACATGCAATGCTCCAGGCATCAACAGCAAGACTGTTGCATAAGGCTGTACAAGGTTAAAAAAATAATCATATATTCTTTATTTTCAATTCCTAAACACTTTGGTAGTCATTTCTTGCCTTGCCACTTTTTTATGTTATTATGGTCTGTTTTGGGAACAAATCTATATTGGTTCTTGCAGCATCCTTTAGTATGTAGTTTAGAAAAATTTAAAGATGCTGAGTGCCTCTTCAAAAGGTGAGATGGGGGTACGTCAACTTCTCTAAACTTTTCTCCATTCCCTCCTTGTGGGGCTGAATGCATTCATATTGATGAAATGGATGGTACAGTTTACATATGTGATTGTGGTGTTTTATTTTGCATGAATGCTACTAACATTCATCTATTTCAATGTTGTAGGGATCTCTCATTTAATTCTCTAACTGGTGACCTGCCACAAAGTTTCAGATCCCTTTCAAGTATGAACAGTATGTAAGTATATTAAACAATTTGTAATGTTGTACTTAGTGGGTGTTTGGTTGACAAAAAGGGGCAAAAAGTACAATAAAAGTAGAAAGATGTGACATAAACGTGAAATGTGAAAAATTTTGATTGGAGGAAAGTACAAAAAATAGTTAAAGTTGGTGAGTTTTTGTGGTTTTTGGTGGTGCCAAACAGGGCCTTAACGTTTTATTGTGATCTTCCCATGCTTATCATTTTATCATTGTGCAGGTATTTGCAGAACAACCAGTTTACAGGAACAATTGATATCCTTGCCAATCTTCCCCTTGAAAATCTGTAAATGATTATATATTTAAGATTCGGAGAACTTACAGTACAGTTTTCTGAGGAATATTTATGCATGTCCTCATTTTTTTTTTCCTCAGGAATGTTGCAAATAATCACTTTAGTGGTTGGGTTCCTGATCAGTTGAAGAATATAAATCTCCAGTAAGCATTTCACACTGCACTAATTATTACTTATAAATTTTTATGGAAGTAAAATTTTGTCATTTAAGTATGAATTTCATGATGCTCTTGACAGAAAGGATGGTAACTCATGGAACTCAGGGTCTGCACCCCCACCTCCACCTGGCACGCCTCCAGCCAGCAGGCCCAACCGAAACCATAAATCTGGTAGCAATAACAATAATTCTGATGGGGGTGGTAGTGGTGGCGGAAAAAAATCAGGTATAGGGGGCGGAGGTGTGGCTGGAATAGTAATATCCATTTTAGTTGTTGGGGGAGTGGTTGCATTCTTTATTATGAGGAGAAGGTCCAGAAGGTCATCCACAGATGTGGAGAAGCTTGACAATCAGCCTTTCGCTCCTCTTGCTTCTTATGGGGTGCAAGGTACCAATTCTTGATATGCCAAATATTTTTGGAAATTCTCTCTTATCTCTTTTTTATTTTGGCTGACATTAAACTGTTTCATGAGATTTTTTTAATTTGTTTGACAAATTCAAATCACATGAGAAATGAATCAAAAATAAATATCTCAATTATTCACAAGCTGTGTGAAATCCAATAAACAGTGTAGGTCTAGCTCCTCCCTGGCCTAACAGCTAAACATATATAATACAAAACTGAGAAAAAAGAACACTTTTCATCATATACATTGGAAGATGTCAATCACCACACCTTTCTTCTTTTATCAACTCAAGTGCCCCACCAATCTTCAAGGACCCACTTATTTCTCTAAGAAAATATCGGACATACCAAAATATGATAAAATTGATTTTCAGTTGTTTAGCGAATGAGTAGTGAATAAAAAGATGATTAACAAATTTCCCATCCTATTTGTGTAAACAACATCAATTCACTATGATTCTTCTCCTAGTTATGAGACTATTAATGGTAAGGACCCTTCCGTGGAATACACACCACATGAAGAAAGCAACTATTAGAGGAATTCTAAACTTTCATACACTCTTCGTTGCGAAATTAACATTTCTACCTTCTATATCCTTATGCAAAGGCTTAACATAAAAACTTCTAGATCTAGATACTTTTTAATTAATGCTCTCCACCTTGGCCCATCTCTAACATTTTTAGAACGCAACAATTAAAGAATATTAGAAAAGCGTCAACTTTTCAGGTTATTAGGGGCTGAAGTGCTGTAGATCAATGGTCTTGCCATGTCATTTGGAGATCAAGGCCATTAAGTGAACTAGAGAATTAGAACATCTAAAGAGCGCAAGAGGCTTTGCTCACTTGAATACTTGGAACTTGAATCCATGGATCCTTACAAACAACCCTATATTCTTATTTATAGTCTTCCAGCTCCTCAATGGACGGTGGAGATTATTCCAAGTGGATGGGGGAAATTTCACCTCTAGCATCCCACATTTAAGCTTTCAATGGAAGCCTCCCCTATATTCTAGAATAGTCTAATATTTTGTCATTTTTTTACAATTATATACAATGTTCTAGAATATTCATGACACCTCCTAGTAACTTCACTAAGTTGAGGGTGAGCATCAGTCGGTCTAGTTCGGAAATTATAATTTTTATAATTGAACTGATTAATCTTGAAAATTAGAAATGATAATCAATCCAACCAAACAATATGCACTAACTGAACATTAACCAAACCGAATTATATCATTTTGGTTACGGTCAGTTTGGTTATATAGGCTTATAAATTTAAATATATTTTTTATAATTTAATTATAAAGATAAAATAATAATTTTTATATAAGTGCTACTTGAGACTTAATATTATAACGATTTGTTGATTTCCCATGGCATTTGAGATTTCAAAAGACAAAATCATTGATAGGAGTGGATATTAAATTTAATTTGGTTATTTCGGTTTATTTGTTTTTAGAATTTCAAAACCATAAGTATAACCAAAACTGATAACCGTTATTTTTACAAAAAATAACCGAACCAACCGTTACTAAACAAATAACTGAACCAAATTTCTTAAATTTAGTTGGTATGGTTCGAAAACCAAATTGTGCACACACCCCTAACTAAGTTCTAAAATATTCTAGAGAAACCAAGTGCACTTGAGTGGCTTCTAGAAAATTCCACCATCTAGAACACTCCAGACCATTCTACGACATTCTTGAACACCATAGAGAAATCTAGACTGCCCTAGGTAATTCTTGAATGATGTCATGCCGGTGTCTAAATTAGTGTTTTCAAGTGTCCACATGATCTAAAGTAGCAGGACGTGACAGCTCGGGGTAAAGAGGGTAATTAGGTTCTCTAGTTATGTGGTTCAACCTGTTGAACCCAAGTTGGGTGCTTTGACTTGTTTCTTTGAGCTTGTATGGGTAGATTATTATTTCTTTATCAACTATTATTTAACCAAAAAAATAGAGTTATTATTTGAAGACATACTTAATTACATGCTATTTCTTTATCAACTATTATTTAACCAAAAAAAAAAAAAAGTTCTTATTTGAAGACGTACTTATTACTAGTAAGCAATAGAAAATTTTAGGAATTTACAGAAGCTGTAATCAATAACATATAAAAGTTGTCCTAGAAGAACAAGTCCAAGCCAAGTTTTACTAGATAGTTTGAGACTCTACTCCGCTCTTGGAATATGTATTTGATTTTTAACTGCTCCTTGCACTCCTCTATTTTTAGGTCCATTCCTTCTATCTGTGATAGAGAGCTAAATAGATGGCAGCTTTTAATGATGTTTCTTTGTACCCATATTTATCTGCTGTGAAAACCATCATATTACCATTCCATGCCTGCTGTTAAAATCATTGTTATGTCCCTTCGTGGGTTCTTTGGGCTTACAACTTCTTTGGTATCACCAATAGAGCAGGGTTCATGTGGCTGATCACTAAAACACAAATTAGGCTTTATTTGATATAGCACGGGCTATATGCTTTTTGAATTTGAATTTTGATATAGTGCAGACTATTTGGGTTTTGAATAGATTATTCAAATTCTGTTTGTAATATGTAGAGTTGACTAGTTAAGTATATGAATATTCTAAATGCTAACAAATTGATCTCAAATCTATAATTTGATACACAATTAGATGCAGGTCTCCATGGTCTATTCCCCTCAAAGTATTTGAATTTAGATATGTCAAACTTTACCACCAGCAGTCAGTCTATCTTAAAACTAGTGTTTGTTAATGAAACTCAGATGGACTGAGATATTTCTTTATCTTAATAAGGCCCGAATCTTGATGCCGTGTAAATAAATTAAATTTAACCTAGCACACGCGTCATGTGCGCGAACACACAAGAGAGGGGAAAAAGGCTAACTTGCTCTTATCTTGTCTTGCTAGACAATGTTACTTGTATTGCCATTTGAAACTACCACTCTCTATTTAATTACCAGCCTGTGGCGTTGTTTTTGCAGAAATGAAGTCTATTGAACCTTCGCCCACAGTCAACACAAAAACGTATGAAACTTCAGCCTCAATAAATCTAAGACCTCCACCTATTGATCGGAATAAATCATTTGATGATGATGATTTCTCAATGAAACCCATTGTTCCCAAGAAAGTCCGTACATCTCCAATAAATGCGATATCATATTCAGTGGCAGATCTGCAGATGGTGACAGACAGCTTTAGTGTTGAAGCGCTTATTGGTGAAGGGTCCGTTGGACGTGTTTACAGGGCTCAGTTTGATGATGGAAAGGTATTCTCGGGAGTTTCAAGACCAAAAAAAAAACAGAAAAAAAGAGATGCACTCATTACTGGTTTCCCTACTAATATCCTGCACCCTGCTCCCCCTTCTTTCTTATCCACTACTCCTGATAGGCATCTGATAAAAGCAGTTTGAAAGACCTTAGCTTATGTTTTCACAGAGCTTGCCTCATTTGCAACCCAACAATCAAATGATTTGCTTAATGATCTCATCTGTCTCCCTTTTTTTTTTTTTTTTTTGGTGTGCTCACCTTTGTGTATTTTGGTGATGCTGTAGGTTCTTGCTGTGAAGAAAATAAATTCATCTGCTCTTCCTAATCATTTGTCTGAAGATTTTATGGATATAGTTTCAGACATATCCCAGTTGCGTCACCCAAATATAACAGAGCTGGTTGGTTATTGTTCAGAGCATGGACAGCACCTGCTGGTGTATGAATTCCACAAAAATGGTTCTCTGCATGACTTCCTGCATCTCTCAGATGAGAACGGCAAGCCATTAACATGGAACAGTCGTGTCAAGATTGCTTTGGGAACTGCCCGTGCACTAGAGTAAGTTGATTGCAAATGGGATATAATCTTTGATTTTTCCATCTTTTAATTTCATTTCAAGAGTGATATTAGTAGTTGATTTGCTTTTATTTCATGTCATATAACACCACTAATGCTGCATTAAAGATGAGTGATTTCGCCACTCATAGAGATTTTTTTTCCCCTTATTTCATAAAATGTCAGTTGGATTTACAATGATTTTCACTTTTGCATCATCTCTTTGAAGCTCTCCTATGAGGCTATCTTGAGTGATATAAACCATCATTGCAATATCAAGTTATAAGCAACTCAATCAATTCAAGTATACTAGTTATGCATTAACAAGCAATGTGAGTGATGCATATTTGGAATGAGATTTGGCCTTTGAGGCTACAATGGTATCCATAGGTTTTCATGAATTGAAGCGAAGGAATCCTAGTTGGAAATAATGAATAAACATGCAAGAAAAAATAGCATTTGGCCGAGTCTCTTGTTTCCATAAGTTGGAATAGCAAGATTTCACTTGAAATCTAAAGAGTTAATTATTAGTTTTTCAGTACATCTGGTGAAATTAATTAGTTGGTATTCACCAAACCAATAAATCTACTTAAACAACTGTGTAACTACATAGATGTATGTATGTAGGTAAGTTATGTCTTTTCCCCTCTCTTGAATAGATATGCTGCTCATTGCAGTTCATTGGATTTCCTTGTGTGATATATATTTTCATTTCTTTTCTGCTCACTGAGATTTTTTTTTTCCAGGTATTTGCATGAAGTTTGCTCACCATCTGTTGTTCATAAAAATTTCAAATCAGCCAACATATTATTAGACACAGAACTGAATCCTCACCTATCAGACTCTGGGTTAGCAAGCTTGGTCTCTGATGCAGATCAGGTAGATCCCAGGTCTCATGATCAATCCTAATATGTTTAATGTGAAATATATAGGGATTACTTGGTTTACAGAATTATTATTGTGCACCTAATTTATCTATCTTTGCTGCACACAAGTTTTTGTTTATTGGATGCATGGTATTGTTGCGTTATTATCGTTGGTGACAACAAAGATATTTTATGAAAATTGAAAATGAGAAAGTCGTGCAATTGCTATTCTACTTCTTTGACAATTTTTCCCAATGCTGAGAACTCTTTCCAAATTAGATCCAGCTGTATAGAACATCTACATTTTATTTTTGTATTGACTGCAGGACATCTCAAAAAGTGATAGCAATTTAGACATATATTGGCAGAAATACTACTCTGTATTAGCAATTTTAAGATGGGACCACTGAATTCACACTCGGTGGTAACTTATTTGGCTTTCAATCTCAATTTCAGGGGCTTCGGTCCCATTGTGCCATGCAACTGACAGAAAGCAACCTATAGATCGTTGCTGATTCCCTGTTAGTCTAGTCTTCCCCAGCAAGACTTCTTGGCAGAAGAAACACAAATTTTATAAATTTTTAACAACAATAATCAATACCTGGTTTTTTGTGTGTGTTCCCTGTCTTCTGCAGTCATTGAACCATAATGCTAGGTCCGGATACAGTGCACCTGAGGTTGACATGTCTGGTCAATATACCATAAAGAGTGATGTCTACAGTTTCGGTGTGGTCATGTTGGAACTTCTTTCTGGACGGAAGCCATTCGATAGGTAAAATTTGTTCCTTAAAAGACTTTTGAGGATGAATTAGATATATATTGCTATCTATCTGATTGTTGCGACTTCTTTTTTTTTTTTTTTGGGGGGGGGGGGGTGTTTTTTGGGGGGGGGGGGGTGGGGGCGCACAGTTCAAGGCCAAGAGCTGAGCAATCTTTGGTTCGATGGGCAACACCTCAGCTCCACGACATTGATGCTCTGTCTAAGATGGTTGATCCAGCCCTCAAAGGGCTCTATCCTGTTAAATCTCTGTCGCGATTTGCTGATGTCATTGCTCTCTGTGTCCAGGTAATTATTTGAATTTTACATGGTTAGCAAAGCAATATCAGTCTCATACTTGTATCACCTCTAGAGCAATTATGCAATGGTCTCATGATTCTCATTTCGATTTTTTTTTTCCCTTTCCCCTTTAATTTTGGGCCAGCCGGAACCTGAGTTCCGACCACCAATGTCAGAAGTGGTTCAAGCATTGGTCAGGCTGGTGCAGCGAGCAAACATGAGCAAAAGAACATTTGGGAACGACCAAGGTGCAACCAGGCAGACAGAGAATCCTGACACGCAAGATGACAACAGTATTTAAAAGCCTTCTATGTTTTTGTTTACCTCTGCCACTGACATATCTTTCACCTTCTTATGCTCCTGGTTACTTCTTGTGGTATTCGAATACGGAGGAAGTCTTGAAGATTGGCAGAAATTTGTCTATATTAAAAAAAAAAAAAAAAAGAAAACAATTGTAATGTTTTTGATTCAAACTTTCTTGTGGCTTGAAAAGTTATTTAGGGATATCTTTGGTATTTGAGGATATCTTTGGGTTTTAAATTTTTAATGGATGCCGGTATCAGATGTATATGTACAGCCACTTGCAGTGTCTTCCTTGTGATTCATCCTCCAATAAAAATTTGTGAGAACTAAGCCAACTGGGTGTACATTATACTGCGATGCTTTGTAATTACTGAAACTGGTGATGACTCCCCCCCCCCCCCCCGGGGGGGGCGTGAACTTTGAAAAACTTTGCACGTGACTTTGTATCGAAAACCTTAATATATCCATATTATCTCTCCCCCAATGCTTATACATGCACAACTTTTGTATCATATTTCTCTCAAAATTTGTGTTGTTTCAAAAGATTTGATATACAGAAGCCAATAGTCTAATTTTTTCCTTATATTATTTCGCATCGCATTTAGTATAAAGGTCATGCCGAGCATGCGTGGTGTGTCATTGCCGTCATGAATGAAGGTTCATAGCATAGGAGTTTCAATCGAATTCATATATTTATATATATATATTTGATTTGGATTCCTATGAGTTAATGAATTATTGAACATGGATTATGGTACCAATAATATTTCATGTGGTAACTATATGCTCTTCGTTACATGATGATAGCACATCAGTTTGCACTGCCAGAGTGAAGAATATAATCTCTCAGCAGAGTAGAAGGAATCTTCTGACTAAAAGCTAGTGGGCCGACAAGTTTAAAAAGGACAATTTTGGGCCTTTGATCCATTACGTAGCATAAGGTCACATTTGGTCATGAATAAAAATCTGAAAAAAATTCAACTATATTGTTAGAAATAGTCTAAACAATTAAACAAATACTGAATAACCGTCATTAGATCTTTGGGTCATCACGATGCAGATTTATCAGCCACATATGCACAATTAATGGGTGACAAGTACACAACTTTGTGCCAAAAGACGCACAATTTAAGGACAAAGTTCGCACAATACCAAGCTTCCCCGCTGGGAAATGAATAATTAATGAACTTGTTGACATGAAAATGTCCACAATTAATGGACAAAAGGTGTAATCTTTCAGGCTTACCACTGGCGGATGTTCTTTGCAAACGACGACACGAGACATCGACGCTCCATTCCGACGGAACCTATTGATCCCCAAGAATATTGTTGACTCAAATGTGGTTTAAAACCTAATCCATTCAGTTAGTTTCAAATCGTTCGTTGCAGATTATTATTTAAACATAATAGAAGTTAACCAGAGAAACTCAAAAGCTTACACACACACACACACACACACAAATATTCTCTACATGATCCCCTGTTGTATTCTTAGAAGCAAAACCCCGAACTTCACTTCAGAAAAGGGAAACATTGCTCAATCAATTGTAGACCATGTACTTGGGTGTGGCGCTGAACTTCTGGTATCCCTTGATGACTTTATTCACAGCATCAAGGAAGTCTTTCTCTGTTACTGTTTTCCTCCTTGCTCTAATGGCATACATTCCAGCCTCTGTACACACGCTCCTTATGTCGGCTCCTGCATAATAAGATGATCCCATAGTCAACCAAAAGGCTAAAAAACCACTTTTCGAGACAAGGAAAACTCACTAAAGGAACATAACATACAAAATTTAATGGCATTGATAACATTATTACAAGAGAGGCGGCAAATTAAAGATGAAGTCTTCTAAAAGAATAACTTGTACCTGTAGAATTTGGGCACAGTCGAGCCAAAAGTTCAAAACGAATATCCCTTTCACAGTTCATTGTCCTCGTGTGGATTTTAAATATTTGTGTTCTACTCTCCAAGTCTGGTAGACCAAACTCAACTTTTCGATCTAACCTTCCAGGACGTAACAGTGCTGGATCCAGTGTGTCTGGACTGATAAGTGGTAAGCATGCAAACAATATCCAAGTTTAAAAATAAAAAAAATAAAAAAAAAGAGCAACAAAAATCTAAAAATCAAACTTCCTTTTGCAGAAATGGATAGGCACACAAGGGAAACAAAAGTCAACAAACTAACCGATTTGTTGCCATCAGAACTTTGATGTTTCCTCGAGCATCGAATCCATCAAGCTGATTCACAATTTCAAGCATTGTGCGCTGAACCTCATTGTCTCCCCCGACACCATCATCAAAACGTGCCCCTCCAATTGCATCTACTTCATCGAAAAAAACAATACAAGCTTTTTTGGAACGTGCCATCTGCCATAATTTAAAAAGAAAAAAGTTCAGAAATTAAGATGACTGTAAAACAAGTTTTGTCACTATCCTAACATTAGACAGCTAGTACCTGAAATAGTTCACGAACCATACGAGCTCCCTCCCCAACATATTTCTGAACAAGCTCACTTCCAATAACACGGATGAAACACGCATCAGTTCTATTAGCTACAGCTCTAGCTAAAAGTGTCTTACCAGTACCAGGTGGTCCATAGCACAGAACACCCTTAGGAGGGTCAATCCCAAGCTTCACAAACTTTTCAGGGTGAAGCATGGGAAGCTCAACAACCTGCAGCAAAAATTACAGACGCCAATATTACAGAGAAACAATGCATTCAAACTGAAAGGAATGCAACCAAATCCGGTAATCCAGTTTCAAACAACATCTTGCAGAAGAATCATTGTATTTACAAAGTGTAAAATCTGCACATATTGATAGCAGAGAATTTTTCTAGTAAAGTAAAACAAAATATATGCATACATATACACAATACAAACCTCTCGCATCTTCTCAATCTGCTCCTTACATCCACCAACATCATTGTATGTCACATCTGGTTTTTCCTCCACTGTCATCATGGTTACGCTTGGATCAATTTTTGGAGGCAATGGAATCTGAATTTGGTACTTGTTGCGATCAACACTGCATCCAACAAAAGATCAAACTAACAACAATTCATGAAACAACAGTATTATTTATCAAAAGTACCAAATTCAGCAAAATTGCAAGATGATGAACAATTAATATTGCACATATGTAGACGTATTTGAAGTGTTCAGCGCGTGTAAATTCTTACTCTTGGTCTACTTTTAAAATAAACATATTACACACTTGTATTCTTGGGTGTTTTACCTTTTCAGGACCTTAAAGAGGTTAATTAAGGACTCAAACATGCCCATGATTTCGAAGGAGAGTAGCCAAGAGGAGAGGAGCTGGGAAACAGAAACGGCCCCAACGTAAGGACGCCTTAAGCAACCCTCTGGACGTGATTGAGAGCCCCAATTCTCAACTCTCAATATCTCCTTTCCATCTAGATGCCCCCTTACACTATCCAGAACTGATTGAACAAGGCCCTTGGAGTTAGTGCAGAAAAGGGGATCAGGTCTAGTCCAGGTGCCTCTTCCCAGACATTAGGACGTTGAAGGAAAATTTAGCTTTTTGGGACTATTTTGGACATGATTTAGAATTTGTCATCATTTGCGCTTCATTTTAAAGAAGTCATCACAAGACAGCTATGACAAGCAAGCCAATGTTCATACAAGGTAGCTACGTTCCAATGGCCAAATGCAAATCAGCACCCGGTTTCACAAACCCCATTTCTTTTCCTCAGCAATGCAAATAAGACATTCAAATTGCTTCATCAGTTTAAGTTAATTCTCAAAGGGCAAGGATGAGGCACTTGGGCCCCGGGTAAAAGTAATTCCGGCCAAAACACCTAAAGAATAACAAATCCAACTTTTGGAGATCCAAAAACAAACCAAACTATAACTCAAGTTACTTTTCATAAGGCCATAGTCAATTATGCTCACTTACATAAAGCACACACTTACTAATGAAACATTCAACATCATCAAAAACACCTCATGCATTTATTGACAGGAAATGTAAAATGTGAGAAATTGCCAAAAGATTCTGTGAAGCGTGGCCATAAAATTCTCGCTAGCTTATTCAAATCTCCAAATCAAACAAGGAGGAAGCGTACCCGACACGCATGCCTTCTTCAATATCAGTTGGGGAAACTTTGTCACCCAGCCCAACAACAAACTGCAATTATGAAATTAAAACCAAAACAAGAACAAAAGCAAAACAAAACAAAAAAAAAAAAATAAATTAGTCTGAAGAAATGTTGTATGTCTCTACAAGTTTATCTCTGTTTGTTTCAATATATTACAGGTTAAAGAAAATGTCTCATGCTAAAAAGATAGAATTTTATCTCTACAAGAACATGGTAGAACATACATAATTCCGCAATAAATCAGTTGTTGAAATTACACATCTATTTAGTGATCAGAACTTAAGTTAACGAAGTCCACCAAGAGAGAGAGAGATAATGCTTTCAATGTGGAAACCTTAATAATACAATAAACATGATTTGTCTAGAACTTATCCACAAGATAGACAAAGTACTGAAAAGTAAAAAGTTGCAGCGATTAAAATATTTTTTTCTCAGAAAGAGAGCAAATTGGTAACTAGAAACCTCCATCAATCCTTAACATTTCAACTTTTTAATCAAAGAGCTTAGAAAGAATTCTGGATTACAATATTATGGCTTAGCATAATTTTTTTTTTTTTTTTTTTTTTTAATGAATAAAAACAGCTTAGCATAAAAAACTTGGGTTGAATAAATATATATGGAAACACAGGTATAGAAGTAAATGATTGGCTGAAAGGCCGTATGAGAAATATACCTTTGCAATTTGCTTAACATTGATAACATATTTCGCATCTTCAGTGTTTGGATTGATGATCTTTGTACACCTAGCCACCTGATTACCAAAATCATTAATGATTATAAAATGAAATATTTATAAGTAACAGAAGAAATTCAGTCCAAAAATCGATAGACAACAGCACCTGCAGGGGCTGCTCCTCTTGCATCATTTGCTTATCAGATACAAGATCCCATTGGCTTGGTGCAGCTAAACCAGTGTCAGACTCCTTGATACCTACAGTAGGATAAAGACCAAAACTGTACTTTCAGAATATTCAGGTAAAAATGCCTTCAATCCAACATAGACATCCATAAGCAATAAGATAAAACTGTTTGTCAAGGAAGTAATCGTGAAGCATACAAAGTGGATAAAAACAAAGAGACAAACATAAAAGGTGGTAACTTTACATAATCACCTCTTTTAAGAAAACCTCACTTGGAATGCATTATAAGACCAAGCCTTAAAAGAAGCATAAAAGCAACAAACCAAAATTACTTTCTGCGTCAAAACAAATTAAAAGAGAGTTCAAATCAAAGGGATAAATAACTTAGAAGTTTGTTTCAGAAATACATGGCAAAACTCTCCCCCCAGCTTAGTTTATCTAGAATCTGACACTTGGTGAATTATACAGTCCACAAAAGAAGACATACCACAGAGATCATTGACCTTCTTAGCCATTTCCTTAATTTCCTTCTCCACTTTCTTTATACCAGTAGAATAAGGCCCCAACCCCTGCATATATGATTCCAATGGTTCAGTTAAAGTGGAAAGATAATACTACTAATAATAAGCTTTTTTGCAATGTATGGCCTGTTTGTAGGACACAAAACAACATACCAACGAGAACTCACGGCAAAGAAGATGCTACAGAAGCAACTGCTCATTATGGTCAATGAAGCACCTTTTATATATATTTCTTTCTTTCATTTTATATGTTTCTCCTTAAATTTCAAATAAAACAGCAACTTCAAACAATATAGAATATGAAGTGGCCCGTACATTGTACCACAAGCAGTAATCCTGCAACCAGCATTAGGGAAACAGGAAATCCCAAATGTTGATGGAAAATCCAACGAGATCAGAAGTCCTATTGCTAATTCTAACAGACAACACCAGACAGATATCAGCAAAAAAAAAAAAAATCAGAATATAGTATTTGGTTTGTATTTCTATTTTTATTTTCTGTTTTTTTGTTTTGAGGTTCATATTTTAAGAAGACTAAAAATGTATTTGGTTTGATATTCTGTTTTTCATGTTTTGAGATTTTCTTTATTTTGAGTTAAAAATACTCAAAATGACTTTTAGTTATCTTCCATTTTTCGAATTTCTAAAACATATGTTAAAAACATGAATGACCAAGTGCATGTTAAACTATTTTTCTTATTTTCATAAAGGCATGGGCTCAAAACAATTATATCAAATGGCACATAAATCACTATGACACAAATTTGGAGAAGAACCAGCACAGCCCAAACAATTCACCTCAAAATCAGCTTATCCCAGTATAATTAGCACAATCTAGCTTACTAATATTTCCCTACCTAGAAACAATTTTTCACTCTGTCAAATCAGTTTCCCGTGTTACCTAACAGTGGATAATAAGATTGAAAAGAAAGAGAAAACGAGGCAAGAAATCGAGTAGTCCATAATCCGAGGAATACATAAACCGAGGACGAATCAATCGAGCAAACAAATATTAGGGTTTTATGTGTGTGTGTGTGTGTGTGTGTGTGTGTGAGAGAGAGAGAGAGAGAGAGAGAGAGAGAGAGAGAGGGAGGGAGGGAGAGAGAGTCAGAGTGTTTACATAAGTTTTGAGAAGAGCGATGTCATCTTCGTCGAGAGGGCGAGGGTTCTTCTCGTCCTTGATCTCATCTTCGGGTTCAGGCGCCATCGATTATTGCTCTTCCACTTTGCTAACTTTCTCTCTCTAGAAGTGCTTTTCTTGCAAAACAAACCAGCGATGGAGATTCCGACTACAAAATTTGGATACAGAACAAAGTGCCGAATTGCAGACGGACAGCGGGCTGATTTTATGGAAGAAGTTCCTGTGGTTGGACAAAAGTGCCCAGGTCCGTCAAGCCCGGCTCGACCTGCTTCAAATTTTTAGGGTTTGGAATTGAGTATAGAGCCCAACAACGGCCCACCCGGGCCAAAAGTTTTTAAAATATTTTTTTATATATTTTACTTGAATTTTATTATAAAAATTGAGTTTTCTGTTTTGGACATTGAAATATGAAAAATTAATTGTCTTAATCCATATTAATGAAAAATTACTAAGTTGGATTTTACAGTATGAGAACTTTTTCTCTTTTTGAAATTATGTGCCAAGATGCACTAGTGCCAGTTAAGGGTGGAAACGAACCAAGCTGTTTGCGAGCTCGGTTCGAGCTCGATTCGTGAGTTAAACAAGTTCGAACCGAACTTAGTTTTTGGCTCGTTTTGGATTCGAGTTCGAGCTTAAAGAAATTCGGCTCAAAAACTCACGAGCAGGTTTAGTTAAAATAATATATATTTTTTTAATAATATTTTTATTATATTTTTTAAATATATTATTTTTAAATCAAAACGATGTCGTTTTGGTTTAATCGAACTATTCGCGAAATTAATCGAGTCTAAATTCTTCTTTATCAAGTCAAGCTCGAGCTTGTATAAAAACTCGAATCGAGCTTGAGCTCAATATAAAAAACTCGAGCCGAGCTCAAGCATGTTAAAACTCGACTCGGCTCAGCTCGTTTCGTTTCCACCCCTAGTGCCGGTGCATACTACATCATATTTATCAGCAAATTAGTCGATTGACTTCCCTCATAATTTAAGGACCCCACCGCCATTCTCCTATTACAATGACTTGCTCAGTTGAACTTTTATGATCACTTCACAATGTTTGTCCAAATGCAGAATTAAATGTCAAGATATTTGCTTGATAAATTTTCCGAAATTTAGTTAAAAAAAAAACTCAAATAATATTACAAAAGTCATAGAAGAATCGCAAGGGTCAGGACATTTCAAGTGTGAACATCATTACCAATCTTTAGAAATAGTAAAATAAGAAGATTGGATATGGACTAAAAGGATGTCTAAACTAATAAAAAGTTAAATAAAATAAGATAATTTATGAATTTGTAATTCATACAGTGAGATAAAAATGAATAATTTTTAAAAATTTTTAGAATTTTTCAGTGTTTTTCAAACGTCAAACGCATTAAAGAAAAAAAATTAGAATCAACGGACTCTGAAAAGGTTCTTGACCTTATACAAAGCTGTTTTCATGTGCCACCAGCAGCATCTATGAATCACAAACAAGCCACAAAGAGATCACAAAGCAATTTGGCAAAAACCAAGAGGCTTCAGAGGAAAAATCAATTTCATGGATCTCCAAACTTCTTAATAACTGTAAAAGCAGTCTCAGCTAAGAGATGCACAGATCAAATCATTTCTATTATTGAAAACTTCTAATTTTCCAATGCCCAGTGCATGTTGAATTTAAGCCAACAAAGACCAAGGGAAAAGAAAGAAACAATATTGCTTTTGCATTAGCAAAACCATTTGATCTCCTTCTCCAACTTGCCAACAATCTTTACGTTGAATCTCTGTACTTTAGAACATCCATTGCATTCAAATGAAAGATCTTGCAAATGTCTGATATACTACAATTGCTGAGACCATCACGAGAATCTCCACGTTGAATAAGTATTTCAAGCTCCTCTGATGGCTGCAACACCTACTCATCAAAACGAAAATTGCATCTTAATAAGCAAACAAGTGGATTTTGAAAAAACTTACCTTTTTGTATTATAATAATATGTTGGTGCAAGTTTTGGAGGAGAAACAAGTCCAACTCATCTTAGTAAGCAAACAAGTCAATTTCTTCAAACACATGCAAAGGAAAATAGAAGGAAACAACAGAAATACTCCTATATCCCTCAGAATAAGATAAAAGTAGAACTAAAACACACACACACATAGACGTCCAAATCCCCAACAAGCACAAACAGATAATTTTTTTTTTTTTTGATAGGTAAATTAAAGATTTTGAATTAAAAGCATCAAGGGATGCTAAAGTATAAAAACATTGCAGGCCATTGGCCGCATAAAACACACACACACACACACCAAACCTACCAAAATAGTAATTTCCATTTCACTTCCTAGTAATAATTCAATGTGCAACTTATGTGGAATCAAATACCACTGGTATTAGAGCAAATGAGACAAAGCATGGCCCTCAAATGCAAGGCCATTTTAATGATAACAAAAATATGGCTTGATGAAAATGAAAAACTTCATTCATGCCAAAAATATTTTATTTCTTGCTCAAAAGATTCTATGAATAATATCACATACCAACCAACAGCACCCTCCAATAATCTCCAAATAATTCAAGATGGTATGAAATTCCTTACCCATGAAGGACCAAGTGGATTATGGATTCCACATTCAGATTGATCATGTGAATTTTTACTCCCATTTGGTCTTCCAACAGAAGGGCTATGCTTCTCCAATGAGTCCGAGACTAGCAGAAGTAGTTTCTCACTTCCCTGAAAAACAAAATTATATTAACAGATAAACAAAGCTAATAATTCAGGCACATGAAATTCCATGCAACAGAGGAGAAAGGGCGGAAGGAACAAAAAGGTGAAATGAAAGCTTCACACAGAAACTTACAGCATCGCACAAAAACTTTCAAGACATTTTACTCGTCACTCAAATTTACCCACTCTACTTATACTTATCATGCAGCAACTTACAGTATGGTTTTGACATTATCATTATCACAAGAGCATAACACAAGCCCAGTTCATGTCTGAAAACACTTCAGAGTTTATTCACCTTGAGAGCTCTCCAGTGAGAGTAAGTGCGGTATAGGATCCAAAAGAATGGGATGTTTGGCAAAGGTAGAACCTGAATGACATTAAGAAACAATAACATAAAAAGTCAATATAAATAGAAATACAGTTTACAAAAATAATGCGTGCGCAACAAGGACACAAGGAAAAAGTATCTGAAGAGACAGCAATAACAAACTAGAGAATTGAAAAAAATAACAAAATTTGAAGTTGTAAGTTTAATAGCAAACATATATACATACAGTGAAAACAGTTGTAAGTGGAAGCAATGAAACTGATCCGTAGAAGTATCTCCTGTGAATAATAGTTCCCCTGAAAATTGATGCAACACTTGATATATGATCCATTTCTTGAAACTATAACAACCATGAGGAATTGATATAATAACCATACATAAATCAATGATAAATAGATCACATTAAAAAAAAAGACTTTGCAAAACCTTACTAGTGGTCGATCATGTGAATCCAATTAAGTCAATCTATGTCACTCAAAAATGAGCCCATGAACAACAACATTCTCAAAATCATCCAGCAGACAATCAGTTATTTGTCATGAATGACAACAGCGTCTCTCGCTGTTGGGCATCTTACAGAAAACATGTTCCTTCTTAATGCAATTTTTTTTTTGGGGGTACCTTTTATAGGTAACAAGTATTTATCTGATCTCATCCTTCAATATGTAATCTACCAAGTCCTTCTATGATCCATGGTTCAAGAAAGAAAACCATTCCTTACTTCCCCTATTGACTTTTTAAATTCATGTCACATTCAGTGGTTAGGTCTCAACATTTATAGATGTGAATCCTAACCCATTTCAGATAAGATTTATCCCCGGACTATAAAGTATACAATATACAAAGAGCTAAAGGAATGTAAAAAGTAACTTTGTGAGTGAAACTAAATATACTGGGTCACCCCAAACTCTATCTAAATGAGACCAACTAAGCCACAACCAAGTGATGCAGCACAGCATTTAATAAAGAATAATGATCAACTCCTGAACTTCAGGTTTTAAATTCATGAAAACGGAAAAAAGTTACCTTTGGGCAATATGCCTTAACCTTCGGCGCACCAGTCGTGCATTTAGACTGCAACACAGCAGAACACTATTAAAACAGTCAACTGCAAGTAACCAAACCAAGAAAAAAGTGTAATTACACAAGCATGTACACGTGCACAAATGTTTCAGAGATGATATTTTCATTCATCCTGCATTTGCTCTATATACACGTGCCCCTCTATAAGGTCAATACAAGGTTTGGAACTTTGGATAGGATAAAATATACAGCACATCATTGTCATGCAGTTTTTGAGAAGTAGAGAATTCTAATTGTACACAACAGAAGGATATGCTAGCAAATCAATAACAATTTGAACACACTTGGCCAATAAAACAATTGGGGATGTAAAAAAGATTCAGGGTGGTGCCAAACAGTTTCAAGCATTTAAAACTTCATCAATAAACAACAATAATAATTCCAAATGTTTGATTGGGAAGCCAGACTAAAGCATGGGCCATACAGTTACAAAATTCAGCTTAAGAAACGTTTAGAAACTTTACCAAGATAACACAGAGCAAATGCAACATTCTCATGTGCAAAAATCCATTTCACGATTCTACTCTATTTACAACCATATCCAACGTTAAACCAAAGGTTATAACAATTTCTCTCAACACATCAAATCAAATTCTTTCTGCACTAGCCTTCGTCCACACATCCCCTTCATTTTGAAATACATCACTCCTTAGTTCTGCTGTTTTAGCAATCAATGCAGCAAGTTTGACTCAAGTCTTCCTTTTATATTATCCCAATTGCTGACATTTTCTACCTGCTCTATATTGTAGTAAATTATGATTCCGTTCCAAAGTTCTTATTATTATTATTTTTTCCTTCAGGGACTAGAGGAAAGTTATTAATTTTTAGAAGGCACCACACTCCATTCATGTGATTTACTTTAGTTTGAGAAAATGTTAAATGCTAAAATGCTGCTTCATAATGTATCCTCGTATAACATAAACTCATCTCAACTCTCAAGTCAATCCCAATTACTTGGCTGCGCTACATGGATCCACTTCTACTGGCTCTACCTGACTCTTAATCACTGTGTAATCTTGAAATGCTTATGTTCTTTATGTCACCAAATAATGAACTAGATTCCAACTCTTACATTACGTACCAAAATCAACAATATGCCTACTCTGAATAAAATTTACTCACTCACAGCATATCACCACCAATAATTTCATGCTCTGTGATTCTCAACTTCAAGCTGCAAAGTCAGACAAATCTCCAGATGGTCTTGTTTCATGTCACAGACTGTTTGAACCCCTCGCCACATGTTAACTGTCTCAACTTTTGATCACCAAGATTGCTAGAAACCTGCCCATTCATCCATTCTTTGGTCGAAAAAGTAACATTTGAGGTGGAACAGGGAAATTAAATGTTTGGACAAACAGCAAGGGACAGCTATTCCGCAAATTTCACTGTGCATTGTGTTAAAAAAAGGGGTACCAAGACATTGTGACTGATTAATTGCTTGCAACAAATGATTATCAATAAATTAAACAGAGGAAAAAAAAATGATAGGCCACTGTATTCCCCATAGAAGGGGCTGGAGGAGGGAATAATTTCATTTGAGAAGCTGTGGAAAGTTTAGAAAACCCAGGCACAAGAAAACAAACCTGGAGGGGAATGTGACTTCAACTCTGGTAACCTCCTTGGAAATAGATTGGAAGAAAATCTCAGAAGGCTTAACACGAGTTAAAAGGCGCAATCCCAAACTGACATCGAATCAGATTTATTAGAACAAAAAGAGACCCATTTCTGACTTCAAAATGATATGCAGTAAAGTTACCCATAAAGCTTGTTTTTGAAACTTCCAGGAGGGGCTTTCTCAAGACCCGTCCAAGCTCGATTCATCTATCAACATCCACCATTTCCAAATAAAGAAAGCACTTGTTACTCTTTCTGAATACACCATCTAGAAACACAAGCGCGCGCGCGCACACACACATATATGCACACACACAAAACGAATGGGAGATAAATAAGTATGAACCTTATCAGAAACGAAATCAATAAGAAGCTCAGCGTGGGATCCGGCGGACTTCCCATTGGAAGAGGATGAGATCTTCTTCCAGAGTTCTTTGAACGTGGAAGGAGTTTGGGCGGACTGTGAATCCAACGTCGAATGGTCAATCGATCTGCTGAAACACCAGTTTCTTCCTCTGATCGGAAACACAATTAATCTGGCTTTCATGATTGGTTTCAAAGACTTGAACCACTATAGCTGTCCCTCCTTCCTTTCCTTCCCCCCCCCCCTCTTCTCTCTCCTATATATAATTCGTACTTATTACAGAAGAACTCGGGATAATGAATGAAATAGACAACCACTTTGAAGGTACTAGTTACTAAACCCTAACGAGTGTATGAACAATCGTCAGTTTCCGATACAAGCCGGATGAGAATTATCAATTCGTTCGACAATACCAATGCAGCGATGGACGCAGAGCGGCGCGCATTTGAAGACTACAGAAAGAGATAGAGATACACTAACCAAAAAACAAGATAGAGATACAAAAAAGGTCGGATTTTTCACCGTAATAATAATATTAAAATAATTTAGCAAGATAAGGTAAAATAAAAGTATATACCAAAGTTAGATCAAAGTTATAAGTATCCCTTACAATTTCAATCCAATAGACTAATGGTAATTTGCTTAAAGTTATAAATGCTACTTATAACTTCGGCTAAAATCGTAAATGTCACTCACAACTTTAATTAAAATCATAAGTGCTACTTATAACTTTAAAATAAATTTACATTTTAGTTTATTTAAAATTTAATTTAATTAAAATTATTTTTAATAAAAATTAATATATTACTAAATATTTATTAAAATAAAAATAAAATTTTATTATTAAAATGACTTATTTAATTAAATTAAAATAATTTTTTAATAAATAATAATTACTTGTTAAAATAATTTATTTTTATAAAATAAAAATTGATTACCATTAAAGTAATGATTTATGAGTACATTATTATTTTATTAGATAATGTTTATTTTCTATCTTATTTTTTTCAAACCGTATCAAAATAATTGTTAACTTTTTTTTTTTTCAAAGATTGGAAGAACTAATAGCAAAGTTATATAAAATGGTGAAATTTTAATAATATTGTAACAGTGAGTAACTAAATAATATTTTGGTGTTGTATAATTATTATTAATACATAAATTAAATATTAATTAATTGTAAAATTAATTAATAAATTAAATTAAATAAAACATTATTTAATGGTAAAATCATTAATAAAATAAATATTTTACTCATAAATCATTAATTTAATAATAATTAATTTAATTTTATAAGAATAAATAATTTTAACATGTAATTATTATTTATTGAAAGTGCATTTTAATTTAATAAATAAGTGATTTTAATAGTAAGTTTTTATTTTAATTTTAATAAATGGTTTGATAGTGTATTAATTTTTATTAAAAATAATTTTAATTTAATTAAATATTTAAATAAACCAAAATGTGAACTTATGTTAAAGTTTTAAGTAACACTTACAACTTTAAACAAATTACTATTGGATTGAAATTGTAAGGTGATACTTATAACTTCATTAAAAAAGTTATAAGTGACACTTGCGACTTTAACTCTACTTTAGTAAATACTTCTATTTCATCTGATTTTGATAAATTGCTTTAATAGTATTATTATTGCGGTAAAAAACTCAAAAAAAAGTCCGTTTCTCTCTCTGGTACTCATCCAATTGCAACGCGACCGACCGATGTGGGTTACATGTGCAATTCTTGGGTTGACATGGTCCTCCTGCTGCGCCAAACACACAGCAGCAAGTTTTTTTTTTTTTTAATCTAAAGGCGATTGTTAATTTAAGAAATTCGATGATTTAAAATATATTTTAATTTTAAATAAAATTAATTTACTGTACTTATTCTCTCACATTTTAATCTTTTTTTCTATTTCTTACCTCTCCTCAACAAACTCACGTCCCTTTTAATTTCTTCGAGTTCGGATTTCAATATTTCAAGGACTCTTTAAGAAATAAAATATAATTCAAAGTCATTAAATGCTGTGAGTGATTCTAAAGTTCCCCCAGAGGAGTAAGGGGCTTAAAGTTTCTCTTTTTGAAATTCAATTGCTTAGTCAAATCGTACTTGTTGAAAAGATGCATATGAATCTCGAGATATCCTACACTTTATTTATGACAAATTCCTTTTTTTTTTAACTTTTAATAGTAATTTATGCATCATTTAATTAATAAAATTTACATAAAAAAAAAAAAAATCAATTTAGGTATTAAATTATAAGAAATATTAATAAAATTTATGTATCTCTTAAATTATAAGAGATATTAATTTAAATTAATATACATGATTCTTTTATTAAAAATGTAACTAAATTTTGTTTGGTTGAATTTAAATTTTTTTAAATGTTATTCATAAACCATAAATAAAATTTTATCTAAAAAAAACCCCTTATTTCTCTAATTTGATGTGAAATAAATACATATATTTTTTATTAAAATATTGTTTCTGTTACTTAATGTTGTAATGATAATTTAATACAAGATTGTCAATAACATTTAAATTTAGTAATTGGAAGGTGCAACAATTTTAATATAAATTTTTATTATAAAATAAATTTGTAAATATAAAATATAATTCTTAAATATATTTAGGTTGCATTTCCATTTATGAATTTTAAGTGATGAACTTAGAAAATGTTGAAAAATTAAATTTCATAATAAAATTTAAAATATTTATTATATTTTGTTATAAAATTTTTTATTATAAAATATATTATAATATTAAAAAAATTTAAATTCAACAATTTGAGTTAATTTGTAGAGGTTTATAAAGATTTGGAGTACTCCAAACGGTCCAAATGGTACAAGACTTAGACTCAATTAACAAAAACACCGGCATACAAATAAAATGTAAATATATAAATTAAAAGAAGAGCCAAATCATGCTTGTGATTCATAAATCCAACAAAATGCACGACAGGACCTCAGACTTATGTCCACTTGGATACCCAAATAAACGTGGCTATTGGGCACCATTGAAAGAATTGGCCAATCAAATTATTGTTTTTTTTTTTCTTTTTAGAAATAAATAAGAAAGTGATTTATCAGTTCCACACGAAGGTCAAAACTTAGCACCACCGATGTCATTTATAGTTCCCAACCCAACTTGTAAACTGAGGATTAGTGGAGAAAATTGGAAAGTAAAGGAAAAATTAAAATTATTAGGTGACATTTAGTTTAATTTTTTATTTTCTGTTTTATGCTCAAAATAAGAAAATAAAAGATACTTTATTTCCCTTATTTTGAAATTTTTTTTTTGTTTTAAGTTAAAAACGCTCAAAATGACTTTTGATTATTTTTCATTTTATGTGTAAACTCATTTTTTATTTTTTAAAATAAATTTTGAAGATACAAGTAACCAAATGCGTTGTACCAGTTTTCCTTATTTTTAAAAAGACAAAACGACAAATACATTTAAAACAGAAAATTAAAAACAAAAACAAAAAACAAAAAAGAAAAACAAACCAAATGAGCCCTTAGTTTTTGTAATTTTTGCAACCATAATTGTGTGTGTGTATATATATATATATATATCTAATTTTTAAGATATTTTCAAATCCTTAGGACATGTTCTGACTGCAATTTGTAGATTCCCCAAAAGGTTCCTAAATTTCTGAGTATACAAAATCCACGAAAACAAGAATATGATGACTGTCCCAAAGTAGCGATCACTGGTCTTACAAACCAAAGAGATGAATTTAGTAGTGGACTGATGAGTTATTTCATGTGTGGGGCTGAACTCACAAAAGAACTAACGAATCAAACAAAGAACAATCAATGGTGGCTTAGAAAAAAAAAAAAAAAATGAAGCAATTGTAAAGCACAAATATGAATACACATCCATCTAATTCAGGCAGAGCAAATCGTCCTCTGTGTTTCTTCTTCAGTCGCTATCTGCAATAAAATTTGGCAGTTCACCCTGGCAGAGGTATTCATCACAAAGTGACGCGGATCCCCAGTCCTTTCGGAGCCGGAGAATGTCATCCGTGAAAGTGGATCCGGAGGATCCAATGAAAACAGCAGACATCGCACAGATGGTTTTATCCAACATAGCTTCCACCTTCAAGATGAAAATTGAAGTGTAATATGAGTCGGTAATAATGCTAACCAATTAAAATATCCTTTGAGATGAAAATAGACGTGCAAAATGAGTTCGTAATGCTAAGCAACTAAATAAATCTCTATCAAATTATACTATAGGAAATTAAATGTTACCAAAGATGGAGCCTTATTAAGACAAATAAGACAAACGTAAAAACTCTCTCACATGCAAACCCAAGAACTAAGAAGAGCTGAACCTTGAATGAGTTAATGACACTTGAGAAATTATTCAACATCGGGTCCTTATAAATATCCCAACAAATATATATATATATATTTTTTTTTGCTTCAATGCCTCTCAACGATTATCAGACCAACAATTGGCAGTTACTTAGCTCTTTTCAAAAAAACGATTATCAGACCAAAATTCTAGTTTATGACAAATTGCAAAGCTCTATCATTCAGATTTTTCTAGAACAGTTGCTCCACTCAACCATCCCACAAATCAAGAGAAATGTGGACAAAATGATAATTGAATCAGCGTAAATTTCTACTTTTACAGAACCTTCTCCATAGCCAAGCACCACAACCACAACCACATAAAAAATGAAGAAATATATATACATAATGGTTTCCAGATAGAGTAACACTACAAATGCACACAGGCCTACCCACGAACATAGCTAAAAGTTAAAATATAAGGTGAGACTCTTGGTGGCTTTACATCAGTTCCCATGGAAAGTGGTGGACTGTTTAATTGACAAACTGACCTGCCTCACTAGTCACTAGACAGACAGTCATACATTCAACACTAACAGACTACTTCTCCGCATTAAAACTGCCCCAGTTGTTCAGTCCCATACAACCAGCTTATTTTCTCAAGGAGTTTTTCAGCTTTCTTCCTATGATATAGCCTCCGTACCTTAAATTTTCTTATTGCACTTACCCATATTTTTGAAGAAGTAGAAAGTAATTAAATACCAGCTATGTCCCCCATTTATAGGAAAGTCTTACACTAAAAATGAGATTGAAAAACAAATCAGCAACTAACAAGCTAAGGTCCCTGGATTGATAATAATAATGATGATGATGGAAGCCCTTTACTTATCAATATATTTATTAAAAAAAAATTAAAACATATTTTACAATAATCTGGTGATCCATCCACACACATCAAAGAAAAAAAACATTAGGTAGAATTTCATCACATAGGAACAAACAAATCATATTTGCACTTCACCAAAGGCAAACTCAACCAGAGAGCCATTTTCTAGACTTGGAGAATTTATTGAAAAATAAATCTGTAAGTTCCAGATTAGGTAAAGATGAAGATGCTTCAATTAAAGACTTGCACTATATGCATTCACCACGTCCATTCAAATATATAAGTATCTAGGATGAATCAAACCCATATTTAACAGCAATCAGCAATCCGAGATGCTACAGAAATTATAAACTTACCTGTGAATCTTCTTCAAGGCCATGTCTATATAACAAAGCATCCCATTTTTCAGCCGAATTACGAGCTGGACGCTTAACAAGTGGTACAGCTTTCTCATTAAATACAACTAGTGATTGCAATAAACTGGTTTCACTTTCTGCAGCATCTGTGGAGAGATATATAACAGGTGTATTGGCCCTTTCAACCACCCTACTAATGCAGTCTGCCGCTTGAGGTATGGGAAAAAAGCAACTTGGTTTTTTAGCATTACTGACAACATGAAAAGGAATTCTTAGTGGCGTAATTTAAAGGCAAAGCTTTGTCCACATGAAAACAGAGGCAATGTTGAGGACAAACACGCAGGCAACAACTTACAGTAAGCGATGATTCATAGCTATATATAGCTTTTTAAGCTTCTAAATTATTAAAACTGAGATGTCACAGTAGCGCACTTTAAAATATCGAGGTTGAAAATAAGGAAAAGTCATACCAGAACTTCAAGAAGCCATGGCGCCGGAAATGAAGGGCAACAAATCTCTCTCCCAAGAATGTTTGAATAAAACGCTGTGCAGTGAGCATGATAAGACGGCTTGGCTCAATCAGAGTCTTGCATTTGTGAGCAATAGGACCACCTGGCTGCATCACCAAATCTTGCTCCACGTCAGCAAAGAAGACGTCTCCTATAGCAATAACATCAGCATTAGAAGAAAACTTTGCCATAACATCTTGCATTGTCCTTTTTGTTGGCTTCTCGACATCCTCAACCCAAGCTGGCTCAAGCTTGTTCATTGAAATGCCCAACGACTTTAACTTCTTCACGTGTTCATCATCCATAAAACATGGTTGTGGCAACGAGAAATAACATAGAAACTTGTCTATGTGCAAGTGCTTTTTAGCTTCCGAAAATTCTTCAAATGTCACAACAACTTTCCTTCCCAAACACTTATTTATGTGATCAATATCTATCACATGATTGAAGTCATAATCAACTTTGGAGCTGGGAATAACTAAAACACGGTTAAGCAGAGCTGCAAAGAACATGTGCTTCTCTAAGCAAATCAAATGATTGGACATTTGCCCCGACACACAAATGGCAAACAAGAACTTATTCGATATCGGCTTCCACTCAAATGTTTTCCTTTCTGACAATTTCTGATCAACTTTTCTACACCTACCTAGACTGGCATAACTCCCAAGACTGGGATCCGTAACATTATCCTCCAAATTCAAAGAATCCCCAGATTGATGGGTTGACAAGAGAACTTGCTGGATTTGTTTGTTCAACGAAATCTGATTCAGCAATGCTGATTTGAGATCCTCCAACAATGGCGAAAGGAGATTCGAAGTAGAATTCACATGACTGACTACTGTGGAATTGGGATTTGTTTCATTCACCGATGCGTGGTTCCACAACTTGAAAAGCCCTGATTGTTGCTGCCTTAACAAATATAGAGCGCGCAATTCGGACTCACGCATACCATCAACAACAGAAGAATCAAACTTGACGCGGTAAACACCAGTTTGGAAAAGGGTTTTGATGTCCGTAGTGAAATAAATGATAACGATGAAAAGTGGGAGGAAAATGGCGAAGAGGTACCTCTTGTTGGAGGTGAATCTGGAGATGAGACGGCGAGCACTACTAATTCTGTCCTTGAACTGTTCGGCATCGTCAATGTGGAAGGTCGAGCGTTTAGGGGACTTGGTGGCTGGTCTTTCGTTCTGATCGATTAAGTTTTGCCTATCTTCTTCTTCGTCTGAAGATGATTCTCTACTGTCCATAGATACCAGAATAGAAGGTAACGCGTGGTTGTAGGAGTCACTTAATCAACCGGTGCACCGGGTTGGTTGAGACGCTGAGATGATTTGGTGCCGCTTGATGCAACTTTCTCTCTCACTCTCACAGACAGTTGTGGAAATAAGATCGGAAGAAGAAGAAGAGGTGGTTAAGCCGAGCGTGAATCAGAAGGAATTATTTGAGAAGCTCAGTCGGTGGGAGAAACGACTCCCCGCGGGGCCTATGGTTGTATCCAGTACCCAAACTACCACGTTGCGCCAAAAAACTTATTCCGCGGTTGGAGCATTTGACGAGATAAAAAGTAATAAAATTTAATAAAATTATAAATTTATAATTTGTGTAAAAAGACTAAAAATAAATAATTTTTAAATAATTTTTAAAATTTTTTAATACTTTTTAATAATTTTCAAAATCCCAAACAGAACCCAAGTCACTTGTTTGGGAAAAAAAATTTAGTTAACATTATAACAAAAAGTATATTTTTTTAATTATTTTTTTAATTAACTTTTTGATTATTTTTTTGTTGTTAAGCATTTGAAGCTTTACAAAAACTTTTAACTTTTTCTCACTTTCTTCAATTAAATTTAACTACGTATCACTTTTACACTAACAATTTTTTTTTTTAATTTTTACAAATCAAATAGCACCATTTCACATATTTATCCTTTTATGATAAGGAACAACTTAAAAATGTAATTTAATTATTTTATAAAAAACAAAAATATTAGAGCTATCAAAAATTAACTTTTTTTTTTAATAAAAAGCTCAAAGCGGAATCTTAGAATCGTGACAATATAGCTACTCATACATTAAAATCATAGAGATCGTGAATGGAATGGGCTTAGCCAGTAACAAACAAAGGCTTTAATCCACCATCCTCGACAAAGTCAACGTCCGCTGCCCCAGAGACTAGCAACGCTCCGCTCCATCACACTCTCAGCAAAGTCTCAAGCCTCCACATGGAACCACAGTGATCAAAGAGGCATCCATAAAATCGAGAACGGCCTTTTAGACCCATCAAATGTTCCAATCCACCATCCTCGATAGGATCGGGTGTGCTGCTTCCATCACCATTTATTTAGCATTATCTATTATTTTTCTTCCCCCCTAACGTTTGCTTATTTGTCAGAGATTCACGGGAAGTGAATAAGAATCCTCAAAATAAAGAAAAAAATTACACCAATAATGCTTAACGAACCCTCTGCTTTCAACCAGAATCTTAGTAAACCATGGAAACTGTTACTATGATATACATAATGGACTATTGTCTGGCTACACTTAACATGAAACTCACCTCAACTTCGGTAGCACCTCAATGTGAAAAGAGCTAAGCTGCAACTTTTGAGTAATCAAAACGAGAGCAGTCAATTGATTTGCCTTCTAACAGATGTGAAACTTGGCCAATTTCAGGTCATTTCTGTCACTAACCTATATCTTCCTCTACCACTTCAACCAGCCTCCCACGAACCCATTTCTTAGTGACAGTAATTGACCTATGGAATGTTTCCTCTCTCCTTGACTGAATTTGGACTCCATTTGGCAGAATATTTTGTTGATCTGTAAGGTTCGATTGTTTCATTATATTGTCCAGTTCTGATGGGAGCAAACCATAGTCACTGATGCTGCCTCTGACAAATTCCTCCTCACCATTCAGCAAACTGTGACCTCTGAAGCCTGCTGGAAGAACTTCATCTTCGCCATTAAGTAAATCCTGGAAGCTGAATTTACCTAAATTGAAGTCCTTCGTATCACTCTTACTTGATTCCCTTGCTTGGGTACCATTAATTTCTCCATGGTAAGTTTGGCTCAGACCTAGAATACCAGAATCATCTTCCTTCTCGGCGTGGTTAACCAGGTCCATTGATGCAATTGAGAGCTGTCTACTATTCTCAGGAGAGTCAATCTGTCCAGTTTCTATCGATTTAATTAATTGAATTGCTTCAGCTATGAGCTTCCTTGTTTCAATGAGGGAAGCCCGAGCAACAGGGCTCCTTATTGCAGCTGCCTCGAGTGCCTTTGCAGCCTTTTCAGCTTCGGTAATCAATAGCCTGCACAATGTCATAAATCTATGAATAGAAACCTCCAACAAATATCAGTAGTGTCAAAAGCTATCAAAACAAACTAATACATCAACAAAAACTCAATGCTCATAAGAGAGAGAAAGAGAGACAGAGAGGGGGGGCAATTCATTTCTCGATTCTGTCTATAATGTAATTCAGAGGTAAAAAAAGGTACTGCAAGAAACTAGCCAGCACATTTTTTATTTGGTAAGCCATATGACATGTTAACAACGTCTTGTGACCATTGATCTTCTTCAGCAAAGATTGATTGTCTACTTGAAATAGTTACACAAGCCAGCCATAGAAACATGGAGCTGGACGGTGGATTACATCCATATTATCCCATTCCAAGTTTAATGTATAGATTTACCCAATAAAACCAATGAAGAATTGGCACTTACTTGGCTTGTTCAATGGCTTCAGTCTTCTTGGTTTCTGCAGCTGCTCTCTGTGCTCTAATATTCTTTATCATCTCTAGTTTGGAGCTAGCCAAGGGATCCTTAAACAGGGGCACATTAGTTCTCCTTAACCTAGTTTCTTGTTTTTCGACTTCAGTCACATACCCTGAGGAATTATCTGTATTCTCAGCTTTCTTCTTTGGGGGACTATTTGTTCTAGTTTGACTTTCACCACTTGGTCTTCTCCTCAGCTTCCTTTGAGCTCCAACTGGTGTGCCATGGTACTTGGAAAGTGCAGAGCAAACCCTGTCACGGTATGCCTAGTGGGAAAGGATAAATTTTCTTAAAAATCCATATTTTAGTATTTAACACCACATAAAAAATTTAAACGGGTTGTAATGACTATCTTATAGTTGGGAAAGATAATACTACCCGTCTTTTGACACTCACTAACAAAACCTATAGATTATTGGTGTGAATTGCAAGTGAACATTTGGTCCGAACAAAAAGCCAACGTTCAATCCAATTTACCGACTGTTTCACGTTTCTCTCAAGTGTAAAGTTCTCAACTAATGAAGTCTGGTTCGCTGGGAACTTAGAGAAGGATTGATTTCTAGCTGGATATGGGTTGGGAGAAGGAACTGCATAAACAGATTTCGGCTCACCCATCCAGTCCATGAATGGAAGCAAAAGGCAGATTTTGGTAGGGTTGGGCACCATCCCAATCACCGAACATTTAGACACTAAACTAATGATCATTTGATGAAAAACCAAAAAAGGGAAAATATGGGTATGCCAGATTAGCATCATAGATCCACATGGAATAAAATATAAAATTTGCAACTATTTTGTAATCTCAACATGTGCTCTTACAGGATCAGCCCATTTAGCAGAAATAGCCTCTGAAATTTTCCTCCTTTGCTCAAGAGACTTGGGTGCTCGCCTGCAACCTTTTGGCCTCCGCATTTTTTTCCTTTGTTCAACACTCTCTAACCACTCCTGTTCAAGCTGTTCATCCAAGATCTTATAGGAATCCCACTGCAGCTCTTCCTCCCCAACAATGCCCCTTCTCGAAGCTTCTGCTATCCAATTCTGCCACTCAAAGTAGCAAGTTTCCTGCAACATCAGCTTTTCACGGCGCCTTTCCCAACCCATTCGCACACCAACCCCAATTTTAATCCTTGTTTCTTTGCTGCACAATCAATAAAAGAGTAGGGTGATAAAGTGATTACAGCAGTACATGGAAAATTAAAAATTGAAGGTCAAAAACTCAAAACTTCTACTGGAGTTCAAGAATGTCCCATTATAAGCCTACCACAGAAATGCCAAGCATTTAATTCTCTAGATCTTCCCAAATTCAAAATCTTGCAGTTGAAGAATAAAATGGAATACCATTCACAGTAGCAGACAAAATAAAAATGGAAATAAATCCTTACAGATTTAAGGAGCAAAAAGTTGATACAGTTTTCTAACCTTTTGGACTTTGTCCCTTAATTAAGATAATCCTAAAACATGCAGTCATAAGAGGGGGAAATTTGGAACATGTGAGTGCACGAATATTAGGTTGTTTGGGTGGATAATTTTGCGAGTGGAACCGTAGGTCTTGTGCACGACCATCACTTAGTTGGATGTTCAGGCTGGTCAGGCACAATGCTGACAGTTGTTTAAGTCACCAAATCTCCAAAAGATTAAGATGTTCACAAATGAAAAAGCAAGATTATCAGCCTACTCAAGAAAGCATTTTCCCAACCACCTGGGGCAGCTCCAAAAATGCCTCCTCACCATTTTGCTTTATTTAGAACTGCACCTACTTCTAATTCAATAGACACCGTGTCTTCTTACATCATCCGGCCCTTGTACTGGTCAATTTGATCCAAACTACTCTAGTTTCAAAGGTGTCATCAATCACCATTGCATATGACCAAAGTTCTAAAGCTGGCAGTCTCATTGTGTCCTCCATCATTGGTTCTCCTAGCTTTTTATGTATGCACAGGTTTTTTTATTTATCCATTGTTGTCTTCCATTCGCCCATCTCCATTTTCATTATATGAATATTGTTCTTGTTTGCTTATCATTCAGGCCTAAGATAGAACTTGCTTTATGGCTATTTGTTGATTGAAAAGGGAACAAATAGAGAAATTTGCTTTCTTTGGTATTGGTGGACTGAAAAAGATTGATGAATTCAATATTATTATATTCATCTGCCAATTTGATAAGAAATATCCTCATTGACCTTTCCCTCCTCTGATAACCAATCCAAAATAGCAAATAGGATAGCTTATTTCCTCCAATCATATGACTTTGATGTCATCTTCGCTGCTAAAACATCTTCCATTTCTTCTTTGATATATTGAATAAATTCATGTTTTCTCAAAGTGTTGCTACTATATACATATAATCTCAAAAGTGTTGTAATGTATACATTTCAAAACAATATTAATAAACAAATCTAGAGAGCAAACACATCAACCTCCGTAGCCACCATACAAGAATGAATTATTTAAGCTTAAATCTATATGCACAAAAAGGCAAGCTCCCAGACCATAAACAAGTAGAATATCAAGAAAGTTTATGAATGACCAATAAAGGCAAATGTCAAAATCAAAATTCTAAAAAACAATGTAGAATGACATGATGCTCTACCTCTGAGCATGTCCCAGGTTAACTAACTTCATCCTGACCTGCACAGCCAGATTCATTAAGACAATGAACAATTAGAAAAAAATTTGAATAACAAAAAATTAGAACAATCCTTGCTTCCCCAATATCATAACAAAAATTTAGAACAATCCGTGGTTCTTCAATATCATATACAAAACAACTAAGCTATTTGATAATTCAAATTACTCATGAACATTTCCACCTATAAAATTTTCCACTGAAGGGTCGATAAGTAATTACAAAATTATTATACTTACTTACCAAAAAAAAAAGTAATTACAAAATTCATAAGAAGTTGAAATGAAATTAGAAAATCCAACAGTGAAGAGAAAAACCCATGCCATGTGCCACAAAAGTAGGCCTGTCAAAAAGAATTGCTGTCTATGTGAAATGGTATATTTTTAGTAAATACCAAGTCTAGCATTTGATAATAACAACTCAAGTCAATTCTAAGAAATGGCTTCACAATGCAGGACTCACGTGGGAGTGCTTGACCCAGCTAGTTTACCAGGTCAATGGAAAGAGTGTTAAGTTTACTCATTCATGGAAGCACTACACTTCAGTATATCAAAATAATATTTTGACCCCCAAGATCCAAGATGTTGATTTAGTATTACAGAATCATTACACAAACAGTTAGTCGGAAAGCGTATAGGACAGATCACTATAAATGCATCAGCATTACCATCTCAGATCAGTGGCAACTTCAACAGAGGAAGGATGTGATTTCCAACTAGCCCAGAATCTGTACTGATTCACAATAAAATTCTACACTTAAGTAAGACAGGTTAAATGAAGAGCCTATTCTTCCAGCTATTTGTTTACCACACAAGTACATGGTCAATAAACATTACAAAGTTAGATTGAGTTATTACTGAAAGTCAAACCTGAGCACAGAAAGAGTGACATTACTAGCAGAATTGAATTTATTTAATCTTTTCAAGTTTTTACATGGCTTCACGTAAAATTATTCTTACATGACATCACCTTAGGGTCCTGCATTGCAAGCCTGGTTCTCTCTCTGATCCGTTTAGTGTTTCTGCATATAATTTAGAAATTTATGGGTATACCACACAAATAATCAAGTAAATGGCTGAACTAATCCAGAAACTAGCTCAAGTTACATATCCGATTACCTGCACTGTGTTTCTTGCCTTTGTTCCAAGGCTTGTTCCCTTTATTGCTTTGGAAATCCTCATCCGTCTCAACTTCTCTCTCTCTCTAAATCCTCTGTGTATTCCCTTGAGGATTGTTGCTGAATCCTTGAGGCACTTCTAGAATCAACACCTCGCTGTAGATTATCACAACCCCCATTGTCATCATTTGTCTGAACCGGACACTTAGGTTCAAGGGTGGCAACTGCCCTAATCACGAGTACACTCTGATGCGTCTCAATGGCCCCAACATTCAAGTTTTTTCCTTTATGGGCACTTGGAAATACTTCCATCCAGAGGCCAACCTCTTCTCATTTCCAAATACAATTTTATTGCGTAAGAGGGCTTGAGCCCCTAGGGTAAATGTATTATTTCGGAATGAAGGCTGTGCAGTAGCAATATCTGGCCAACAAAATTAGTAAATGTGTTACTGACACCCCCGAGCATGTATACTTCACAAAATACAAGGATTAAATAATTCAACGACTACCATAGTTCTACAAGAAAATAAAAGTAGAGTTTTTTTTTTTTTTTTTTTCCCTTCTTTTTTCCCCCTTTTTAAATTATCACCACCAAGAACACCCCACCAAACCTTTCACTGCCCCTCTAAACCCCCAATCCAAACAGAGTGTAAATAGTAGAATGAAGCTAAAATACGAACTAGCATGAATCTCCAAACACTGTTAGTGAAGAGGCAAGTTCATAAAGATTGTTCACAGAGGCAAAATGAAAACCCAGTTTGGAAACAAAACAGAAGTGAGATTGGGGGCAGTGCCAGAGTAAAATAAGCGAAACCCATCAAAATATGAGCAAAATGCCAAAAACTGGAGTTTTTTGATAACCTAGCAAAGGCATGAGGAGAGGGCGGTCATTCAGTCGATGAGCAAATCACACTAGTCAGATAAACGAAGAATCCGATTTTTGTGGAAACTCCATAGTCCTTCCTTCTATTGAATGGAATAACACAAACAAAGATATCTTTTGCTGCAAACAAGTGGCGAAGATGAGGAAGCAGGTAGATGCCGAAGCAAGCGCGAGGTTTGGAGAGACCCCCCCCCCCCCCAATGGCCTCACACGCTCACACGTTGTCCAAACGTTGCCAAAGCATGTATGAAATGAAAAATTAAAGAAAAATGGTGATCTTTATCAGCATTCCACGAGTCTCTTTTGTATTCTATTCTTTTTTTATTATTGAGTAAAATTACAAAATAAATCTTCTTAGTCAGCAGTTTTGAGGGCGTTTAGGGTGAGGGAAAATAAAATAAAATAAGATAAAGTTGTAATTTTATAATTTGTAATAAGATAAAAATTAAATGATTTTCAAAAATTTTAATATTTGTTATTTTTAACAAACTAAACAAGCCTTTATGGCCCCGTTTGGAGTAAGAAAAAAATAAGATAAATTGAGATAAAATGTGGTTTGGAGTTGATTTTGGTACTTTTTTTTTTCTGAAAATGCGCAAACTGTAGGAACGATTTTCCAAATCGTTCTCACGGATTCAAAAAAATTCACAAAAAATAGCGACAATGGTACTCGTTTGAAATCTTTCGACACGAAATATGATTGTATAAAAAATTTACACATTCAATTAACCTACTTCCAAATTTTTTATTTTTTAGTGAAATATTGAAATTTTTGAAATTCGTAATGGCGGAAAAATTAGAGATAGAGGAGTTGTTGGAGATTTATAGAGATTTATAGAGTTAGTTTGTGATGCCAAACGGGGCCTATGTATAACTTAAAATAATAAATTTTTGTTCTTAAATAAATATTTATAAATTTAAAAAACACTCTTATACTTAATCCAATACAAGAAAATAACAAATATTTCAAAAATTAAATAAATTTTATTTATATTTATTTTTAGCTTATTTTATTTTATTTTATTTTCTAAATTAATCAAATAATAAAATTAAATTTTTTCTTTTATTTTTTTAATAAATTTTTGTTGTCTAAACTTTTCTCACCACTCTCAAAATAATTTAGGAGGAGGGGTCTATAAAAACTATAACAAAATAACAAAATAAATAAATCAATGTATCAAAAAAAATGAATTTATCAAACAAACAATAAGCATTATTCTACAAATTTAATGTAATTTTTTATAACAAAAATATTTTGTAAAAAAATCTAAAATAGAAAATGTTCATCAGAATAAGGTTACTTACATGTCCTGAATTGATTTTTTTTTCTTTCAAAATTACGATAGTAATGATCTACTGATTAAAAAAATAAAAAAACTTAAAAAATTATTCTTGATAAGTTGCCTCTAGAATATTTTGTTTAAAAAATAATTTTTATTATAAAACAAAGATATTTAAGATATCACAATTATGCCTTTGATTGAATTTTCTACAAAGATGTTGTGACATTATAATTATATATAAATAAGGTGAAAAGAAATAAGTATAACTGTGTAATTTCATTATATGAAAGAGTAAAGTAAAGTATAATAGAAATTAATGAATTGCAAATAGGTTTATTCATAAAAAAAATAGATTTATGATTGAAATTATATTCTAATTAATTAAAAAAATTTAGATTGCATAACTATTTTTTAAGATAACTTATATTTTGGGTAAAATGAGTAGGGCTGAGCAAAATTTGATCAACCCAGCAATAAAGAAAAACTGACCAAATCACAAAAATCGAATCAAACCATCAAATTTGGTCCAATTTGCTTTCGTTTGGCGCAATTTATCTTTGTCTTTTAATTCAATTTTTTTATTTTGGATCGATTTGAAATAATTTATAACCCAACTGACCAAAAATTGAAGTTTATATTTTTTTTTTCACATTAAATTATATATTATCTTAGATATTTAATTATATATATTTTAAAATTTTAACAATATTATAGGGTGTTGTGCATCAAAAAATTTGCTCATTTTAAATCCTAAATATACCTGTAATTTAGTTTTTTTTTTTTTAATATTTGACTTGAAAGCGAACGGACAGAAAACGAAACAGAAACTCTTTGATTTTTTGATTTCAATTTTCTTTAATTTTTCGTTGGGTTCAATTAAGAAAAATAACTAAAAATAATTCGATTAATCCAGTTGGATTTAACTTTTCTTTGAGTGTTTTGTTGGATAAAATCTATCAAAATTTACCAACTTTTTATATTTTATTTTAATTAAATTTCATCATATGTTACTTTTACAATAAATTTTTATATTTTTTTTATTTTATTTTGTCAAATTTTGTCGAAATTAACCGTCCTACCCTGAGTTATCTTTTTCATCGGAGTTTTCAAGCTGCACGTCTATCCCAAATTGCCCTTTAACTACTAAATTTGAGTCATTCTAGTGCGGATTTTTTAAGATGAAATATTAAATATTAAAAACATATAAAAAATTAAAGAATGAGCTTATTTTTATCCCATAAAAGGCCTCTTATACTTCATTCTACTTTTTTTTTTTCATTGAACAAAATTAATTACAAAAAAACAATTTTTTGTAAGTAAGTATAGAATTTAAATTAATGAAAAAATTAATTACAAATTACTATTTTAGTTATTTATTCTTGTAAATAATTTTGAAACCTGATAATTGTTCTCTGTAAATAAATTTTTACAAATTTACCCAAACATCTTTAGTCTTAATTTGGTACAAAAAATGTAAAAAAATATTTTAGAGATTAAAATAAATTATATTTTTATTTTTATTTTTAACAGCATATTAAAAATAATTTTTATTTTATTTTATTTTATAACTTAATCAAATGAAAAAAAATATTTTCCTTTATTTTTTTCTTTATAAACTTTTGCCATTTAAACTTGGTCATCACCCTCAAGTTGTTTACTGAAGATATATATGAGCATTTAAAAAACAAATTACTAAAATAAATAAATCAAAAAAATAAACTTCAAAGAAAAAATTTACCAAATAAATCATAAGTATTATGATGCTAAAAATTTAATTTGAACGTTTTTATAATATAAAATATTTTATAAAAAAATTAGAATTGTAAATTTTTATTACATTATAATTTCTTGCATACGATAAGTGTTTTTTTCTTTTTTCTTTTTTTTTTTCAGAATTTGATTTGGCTGTTGGCCGCTTGTCAAAAACTATAAAACATGATCAAGGTTCCGTGTGAAGTGACAAAACAAATCTAAAAAATAATAAAAAAATGTTAAAAAATTTTAAAATTTATTCACTTTTTATCTCATTACACAAATTATGAATCCATCACTTATCTCACTTTATCTTATTTTATCTCACCTTTTGTCGCTATAAATGCACTCCCAGTTACCCGAAAAGTTCGGTATTTATTAAAAATTATCAACTTAAATAACCCACTTGTACTGTGCAGTTTATTCTCCGTTTGGTTTGAAAAATAAAATAGGTATTTTTTTTTACTAAGTTACTAACTAGTTAAAAAAGTTATTTTTTTTAAGAAGAGAAAAATATGACTTTTTTTAGTTACTTATTTAATTTTTATTAATTTAATATTTTATCTTTAAAAATTTTAAATAATATTAAAATAAGAAATAAATTTAATCATTTCATAAATAAGTAAATAACTAATTAACAAACAAGCCAAATTAACCCAACTTGCCAACCGCCGGTACCTAACATTATTCATTTTCAGTATTTATTTCCTGCTCGAGCACGTGCAAGACAGTCATATTTCGGTGGTTGAATTTTAATTCTCCTTTCAATTGTTTTAATGGAACAAAAACGTCATCGTTCATACGTTTAACCACTCGTGTACATCAACTGCAAGACATACGTTCACCGTACAAATTTTGTTTCTGAGCACATCAAATCAGTGCCAAACATAATTAAAACATTTATAATTTGTGGACCAACACGTGTTTTACACGTATCTTCCTATCAACCAAAACTTGGATAGTATCTACTTTTTTTTTTTTTTTATCAAAAGTTAAGATAATATAACAATGATAATTATGTAATAAAATATATTTTAACTCCGTTTGATTTGTAAATAAATAACAAAAAATTCTATAAATTATATTAATTTTATATCACATTAACTTTTTTCTTTCACTGCACGCATTACGAACTATCAATTTATTTCACTTTTTTTCACTCCAAACACACCCTTTAATGAATTGTTATTTTTAAAGTAGGGAAAACTACACCTACTTCCCTCCAACATTTGATATACTTACACATACCTCCCTTGGTAATTTATGAAAGTTTAAAAAAAAAAATCTATTTAGACCTTATATAGTTAGTAGAATTGTGAATTTAAACTTGAAATTTTAATTCTCTTACATATATATTCCTAGAGTTATTAAAAGTTATTTTCAAGCCAAGAGATCATAAATGTAAAAGATTAGACTAACTCCAACCCATCTTTAACCCACTGTTAGATGTGTTGAGGGCTATTTAGGCCAAATCTGAGCTTGTAAGTGAGGTCATTTAAGGATAAACAAATTGGGAATAGCTAATAATAGTAATAGAGGATTTTTATGTATAGAAGAAAACAGAAAGGAAATTTATGAACATCAAGTTCATGTTTCTGAAAAAGAACCTAGAACTTTAAATATTACTAAAACTTTAAATTTCCTAGTAAATAGTATGTTTGAAACTATAAGCACTTTAAATAAAATAAAAATAAAATAAATAGTATTAATCTTCCAGCAAATACAAAAACTTTGCTAGAGCAGATAGCCAACAAAGGCTATGGAAGTGAAACATCTAATCTTCAAACAAATAAAGATGACAAAATTCCTATCTTATACAAATGAGGAAAAGATGATTTGATGAAATCTTAATAGTAAAAATATCACTAAAGAAAAAAAACTTATAAAGATTTTTTCCAAGCTAATAAAAAATATTAGAAAATAGGAGATCCAGATATAAGGATGAAAGTGATGTAATAGAAAGAGATAAATTGCTCAACCAGATGCAAACTCTCTATAATCAACATGAGAACCTATTCAAAAAATATAAATACATTTTTATTTTACATTATGATTATGAAAATTTAGATGAAGAATACTGCGCGACCAGCATGATGAATGAAGGTTCATCTGATTCTGAAACTGAAATATCAGCTAATTTAGAACTAGATAAAGAGCTAGCAAAAAAGCTAGATAAAACTTTAAACCTAGATAAAAACCTAGAGAAGAGAAAAATAGGAATATTAGATCACCTAGATGAAAATTCATAAACTAAACCTGTTATTAGAAAAAAGATATTATTTTGAGCATATTTATTAAAAGAAAAAAGTGAATCTAGTTCCGATGAGATTTATGTTAAAGAATAACTTGAACCTAGTCCTTCTAAAAGAGAAAACTTAAATAAATTCAATGTTCCTGCTAATGGGATATATATAAACCTTAATGATGTACATCTTAGAGACTATTAAAGTACTATTGAAGAATGGGCACAAGTCATGTCCATTGTCATAACTGATTATAAAAATACATGGGATAGGAAAAGATTTCTAGACTATATAGTAGGAACATTACAAAAAAATATTTTAAATTGGCTAAAAGTTTGGGAAGGATCTGAAGATGGCAAACGAGAAAAAAATTTATGTTTAGCTAAAAAAAAAAAGAGAAAATGATTTTATAAAAATTCTCTTAAATTTTTCTACATCAACCAAAAGATTTTTGTGGAATAATATCTTCAGATGATACCAAAAAGAGATGACATATGTTTTATCAAAAATAAAACTTTGCGATATCTATAAATACACAGATTTTGTAAAGTTATATCAAAAATACTTTTAGATGTTAAAACATGAAAGCATGCCTCATTGGAAGGAACAAACTTTTCGTAAACTCCCAGATTCATGGGATGAAATATATAAAAAATAATATCCAGAACACCAAGAAAAAATTGGTAGTTCTGATTCTCTAGGATTAAGAATTAATTTCGGTTATAAAATAATGACTGAACACTGTCTTTAAAGAAAAGCCCAAAAACAGATAAAAAACCAATTGTCTAAATCAGTTGAAGGGAAGGCCTGCTATGTCAAAATCCTAAAAGAATATTAGGAAATTGGATGCTCTGTGAATAAACTATATCACAGACACAAGAAAAAACATTTTAAAACTAAAAAGTGAAAATATAGAAATAAAAGAATATTTCCAAAGAATAAATATGATAGAAAATTCAAGAAGAAAAATTTCAGAAAAAAGTCATTAAAACTTGCACTTACTATTTCTGGAACGAAAAAGGTCATATTGTACCTAATTGTCCCAAAAAAAAAAAAACAATAAGGTAGTTAAATTTCTATAAGAAAATAACCTAAAAAATTGTTTAGGAAATAAAATAAATTCAGAGGAAAAGGTTTTATATAAAATAGAATCTATTTCTTTTGATTCTACAGGACAAAGTGAAGAATTCATTTTCATGATGAAGGAACCTACTAATGGAAATCTGGAAACCTTTGAACCAGTTCCTAAAAATTTAAACCAAATTTATTAGAAAACATAATCAAAGATGATATAACAATTGAAAATGACAAATTAATTAAATACAAAGTTCTTAAAGCAAAAAAATTGTATATTGAATTCAGGTTTAAACCTTGATAAGCCCAACACTTCAAAAGATGTGAAGGAATAACAAAGACAAAATCCTTCTCTGATGGGTAAATCGAAATATAAATTTTTGATAAAGAAAAAATAAGAAAACTTAAACAAAAATATCATAAAGTAAGATTCGTTCACATTGGTATAATCCGAATAGAGATTAGGCCATTGTTCACTCATCAATTATATGTGTAGTCCAAGATAAAAGATTTTATGACCCTGTTCAATCATTAATAGAGTGAATAGAATCTAATCTTATTTTTTGAGAAATCCTCTTTAGAATATTTAGTGTCTATAAATGATAAAAAAATTCAAGATATATTAACATTGAGAATTCAAACTCAGAATATTAAGATGGACGGTAACACTAATTATCTAAAAATATCTTGGAAAGTTGTTCATCAATTAACCAGCGATACTGAAGTCAAAACAAACAAAGTTAACTTTGCTATGGTTGAGTTACATGAATCCAAACTTTTTGACACTAAAATCAAACCAAGATTGGTTAATATAAGATTTGAGAATACCAAAAAAAATGGGTATTTGAAAATTTTACGAGAGATCAACCAGAATTCTGTCATAAATCAATTGAATTTTAAGTATCAAGAAATGCACTCTACTTTAGAGATAACAAATTATCTGTAAGTAGAAAATCATTTAAAATGAATAATTTCAAAAATATTAAAAAAGGTTTCTTAAGCTCAAGTAGCTTTGATAGAGAAACTAGATTAAGACTAATCTAAGTTCTAATTCTTCTTGGAAGTTCTTCTAAAGAAAAAAACAAAAATCCATTATTTTTGAACAACTAATTATGGATTTAAAAACAATATTCTTTTCTTATAATCAAAATAAGAGAAAATATTGTTATATTGAGATCACATTTGAATTTGAGGACTATAAACTATACAGCATGCATGCACTTATGGATACTACAGCTACAATTGCAGTATGTCAGCCAAATGTCATACCCAAAGAATATTAGATTCAAATGAAAAATCTTGTCTTAGCAAAAACTGCTAATGACACCACCTCTATAATGGACTTTAAAACAAATGATATTTTATTTTCTATAAAAATAACTAAAGGTAAAAAGACTTTTAGGACCCCAAAAATATTGTGTTTTCCTTTAATGCATGGGGATATACTTTTAGGAAATAATTTCCTTGCTCAGTATTATCCTATGAGCGTATCCCATTATCATGTAACATTGACTAATAGAAACAAATCTTACCAGATTCCTTAGATAAAAACACATGATTCAATCGGCACTAAATGACTTGTTCAAATCAAGCATGGTGATAGTAGTCCAACTTTAATCAATTCCTTAAAATCAATTAATGAATCTCATTGGGTTTATAACAAATTAAGCCCCAATTCCTCAAAAGATCATTTAATGCTATGGAAAAAACTCTCATATATTGTCATCTAAAACTAAAAGATGAACAGAAAATAATTAGGGTAAAACCTATGGTCTACACCAAACAGGATATAGACGAATTTTAAGTTCAGATAAAAGAACTTATTGATAAGAGACTTATAGAACCAATTAGAAGACAACATTCCAGTTCTGCTTTTCTTGTAATGAATCATAGTGAAAGAAAAAAAGAAAAAACTATGATGGTCATTAATTAAAAAAAATTGAGCAAAAATTTAATCTTAGTAACTCAACTAGAGTACTAAAATATTTAGTAAGTTTGACTGTAAATTAGGCATTTGGCAAATCAAACTTACCGAAGAGTCAAAACCATTGATTGCTTTTTCACCTCCGTTGGCCATTACCAATGGACAATGTTACCATTTGGAATATGCCATGCGCCATAAATATTTCAAAGATGGATGGATGATATCTTTAAAGACATTAAAGATTTCTACCTAGTTTACATAGATGATATATTGATTTTCTCTTAAAATAGAGAAGAGCATAAACATTACTTAGGTATAGTTTGCAAAAAATTCCTTGATAATGGAATAATTCTCAGTCCAAAAAAGATTGAGATAGAAAAAGAAGAAATTGATTATTTAAATATTGTACTCAGTTCAACAGGTATTGTGTTACAATCTAATGTAATCACAAAAATTAAAGAGTTTCTTAAAAAACTAGAAACCCTAAAAGACTTGCAAAGTTTTTTTAGTTTATTAAACTATGAAAGACAATTTATAACAAAATCTTTCAAAATGGGAAAAACCATTCCTTGAAAAATTGAAGAAAGTTCAAAAGAATCAAAAAAATTTTAATATAAAATTGAATGGAACGAGGAAGATACAAGGAGATTAAAAGAAATCAAAACCTTATGCAAACCTAATTTAAAGGTTTATTTCCCTACAAAATCTGATCTCTTAATTCTAGAGACAGATGCTTCAGAAATATTTCGAGGAGTAATACTAAAAACAGTAAAGATAAAAGAAAAATCTGAACAAACAAATATATTCAAAATTCTTAAAAAACAGAAAGGTTCTAAAGAATTAATATGTGAATATAATTCTGGTAAGTTCAAACCAAATAAAATTAATTATAATTTTTGAAAAAGAACTCTTAGCCATAAAAAAATTATATAAAGAGATTTCATATCTATTTAGTTTTTGTTAAGTTTCTGATAAGAACAGATAATCAAGTGGTTAAAAACTTTCTTAAAAAAAAAAGAGAGTTAAATATAACTCTAGAAAAATTAAGTGATCCAATTATATTTCTCAATATTCATTTGAAGTTGAGCACATTAGATCTATTAAAAATATTCTTGCAAATTATCTTAATAGGTATTCAGATGGATATTAAAAACTAACAAATGTCTTTATGCTGCAGAAATCAGAAAAGCCAAATAAGACTGAAATGTCCAAGGCAACCAGCTCTAAGGTAAGGAAGTAATAGTAAACAAGCTCAAAATACTTCTTCAATCCTGGTTTGGAGAACAAACTTCATGATCCCCTAAATAAAATATGGAAAAGACATATTTCAAGAAAAAATTATGAATTCTGCAAAATAATAACCGAAATTGTATGCGAGCTAACAAAGCTCTAGGACAAAAATTAATAATTTAAAAGAGTTGTAAAAAAAATATGATTTCAAAATTTGTATTTGAGACTTTTTTGTTTGATTACCAAATGATTCATGAAAATTTTGGAAATTACTAATGGTAATTCTCATTTTGAAAAAATCAAAAGAATAAAGCTTTATGAAAATGTTAAACAAGTCATTCCTAAAGTAGTATTTCAATTGTTGATAAATATATCAATAATCAAAGGATTAAACCAGTCCTTCAAGAATTTTTTGAAAAACCAAATATGATCTTATTTTTCATATCAGAAAAATCTAGTTCGACCTTCAAGATGACAATTGGAGGTTCAAAGTAATTGATTGGGGTTTGGTCAAAAAGATCATATTCAATCCACTAGAGGCAACAGCCTATCAAGATTTTCCGGCACTGATTAAAAGCATGATCAACAAAATTTCCTATAGTTTTGGAAGAAAAACACATGGTAACTGATGGTAGGAGATTATTTGTATCTTTTACTTTACCTCCATTGATATTCCAAGCTACTGAAAAATAGAAAAAGAGCGTTCGACTTTTTAAACAAAATTAGTCGAATGAAAATTGATGCTCTATCAGAGGTAGCAATCTACCTCAATGATATGTATGAAAAATTTGAAGTAAAAATAAAATTAGAAGCCGCACTCTCAACTGATGAAACCCAAGCAGAATAAGATTATTGGGAAAATATGACTAAGGAAGAGTAACATAATATTAAAAACACGATGGAAGGCTAGCAAAAGCTATTCCATCATAGAAGCATAGTGGACCAACTCAGAATGTTGCTAAAAGAAACAGAAATGGGTCATCAACGATTGCACCCTTATCCAGCAATAACAGAGCTCATGTGAAGACCAAGTGAAGGAATCTACTTTAACCACAAGCAATTCCATAATTGTGTTACTTTTTTTGTCGTTGTTTTTTTCTTTTAGACCTTATCTTTTATTTTGTATGTTTAAGTTCTAAATTTGAAGTTCGAATTTGAGGCCTATTTAAAGGGATCTTGATGTAATAAGAAGACTCTAAAAATAAAGAGTGCTCTCTCATTCTCTTTGTAATATTTCTTATGTTCCTGCATAAGAGTGTTATCAATAAAAGTCCAAGTGTTTTACTACTTTCCTAAGTGTTCTTATTTTCTGACCTGAGCATCCAAGCTCAAAATTCTACTGGTATTAGGGCATAGACAATTCTGAGGCTATGAATTACCATCTTAATGAAGGTCAGTAACTTATGAATGATGATCTTAGAGCTTATCTTATCCATTCTGCTTTTATTAAATCTTTTTTCTTCTTATATATGTAATTATGTTGCTTCAGGAGGTTCTTTAAATATTTTATATGAACCATATATTTAATATTAATAGACTTATCTATTGATCGTAATAAAAAAATCATAAATCTATAAATTAGGGTACTAGGTAGTATGTGTAGATTTTAAGGGTGTGTTTTGTAAATACTAAAAAATTGGTAACTCGTTTCTGTAAATAGTTGAGTGGTCCCCAAGGGTTATTTTGTGATTTCTAAAAACTATGGGATTACGGGGGTGTAAGTGTAATAAGTTAAAATGTTTAAGGAGTATTAGTTTAAGTTACCCTTTTAAAGTATGTTGAGTACCAAAAAAAGCCATAATAGTTTAAAAGAATCGACTTGCCCAATTATCAATCATTGTTTAAGTAGACTTAAAGATACATAATATTCGGGAGTGTTTAGTGGGACAAAACTAATTAAAACTTACCAATTTTTTATACTTTTTTCAATCAAATCTTACTACATATTACTTTTATATTAAATTTTTATATTTTTATTATACTTTTTAACCAAATTTTTACTAACCAAACACTCCCTATATCTTATAGTGCAAGTTTGGATTAGAAAATAATCTGATTATTTTTTTTTTCCAAATCGGACTTGAGTTTCTATAAATAGGTCTTCGCCCACATATTTATTATACCGTTTTAGTAATTTTTTCTCAAAGTTTTTAATAATTGAATAGCGTTATTCTGTTAAGTAGTTAATCTCATCTCATAATAATTTACAATGCTTCAATTAACCCAGACATAGTCGGAGGGAGATGAAAAAAATAAGAATAAAAAATAATTAAAAGGAAAACATTTTGCGTGAATTATATTTTGAGCTGAATTTAAATTTTATCTATTTACTTTCAATTATACCGAGTAACTTTTATAATTACATCAAACTTTAATTTACTCATTTTGTTAATAACTATTTAAAAAAAAAGTGATCGATGTAAGGTACTTTTTATTAATAAAATATGAAAAAGAGAGTCGAAGTAAACCTCAATAAGTACGGTGGGTGGAGACAGTTGATGGTTATTTTCTATTTCCATTTCTCCACAAACCAAACAAAGGGTAAAGCCTCCGTCCCTAAACCAAGGCACACAGCTGGTTTTGAGCTGCCTCATCACCATCTACATACATATATACACACACATGCATCTATATTGGTTGCAATTTCTGTCATCGATGAAAGAGTACTACCTAGCCATGAAAGAGAAAATAGCAGATTTCGATGGAGAAGCCAGCAAGATGGTGGCCATCTTCGTCTTAGTGGCTGTCCCTGTTCTCTCCTTACTCCATTTACACGCTCAACATTCCTTGCCGTCGCCTGTTCTGTCTATCTTCCATCGCCCGCCGTGACAATGTTGAAGCAGCAAAAGCAGAAGAAGAGAGAGAGAAAAATGGGCTCCAAATTAACTGTATCGTGTGCCTCAGCCAAGTCAAAAGGGACGAGAAACCTCGGTTTCTTCCCTGCAACCATGGGTTTCATCTCCACTGCATCAATGGCTGGTTGCAGGCCCACCCGACGTGCCCTCTTTGCAGGTACCCAGTTGCTGATTTCGATCATGATCATCGTCGACGACCGAATCGTCTCTACCATGGTTGGGTAACTTGGGTTTATTCTTTTCTTCTCTCTGTGGAAAATTTCCGTCAGTGGTTGGCGAACCTCTCAGCCCCAAGCTCAGGTCCTCTCTCTTTTCGTGTTCCGGCGGCTTCCAATAGAACTGATTATGATAACGATGATGATTATTATTATTAATTTAGGAAAAATTACACTAATTTATATACTTATCGGATCAAACGGCACTACTTAGAAAAGTTTGGCAAAAATTTATAAAAAATTAAAAAAAAATTGATAACGTTAGTAAAAATTTGCAAAACGTTGAGTTTTAAAATAAATGCATAAAAACAAAAAATAAACAAATATTAATAAAAGTTTGTAAAAATTAACAAATGTTCGGATACGGATCCCCTTGCAAGGGGTTGAATAAAATTTTAAATGTAAGAAAATGGTGTGTAATTTTTTATTTGTTCTTATTTGTTTTAATTTATCGTATTAGAACTACTCTCTAAAGTTTGAATGTATGTGGTGTTCATCAAGTTTCTGCGTTAAATTTCCTTTTGCAACCATATTAAAGGGGTGTTTAGAAATTCAAAAAAATTTAAAAAAACTCAACTTTTAAGATTGATGTAATATAAAAATGATAAGTGACAAATTTTAATTGGAATGATTTGAAAACTTTTAAAATTTTTTAAGTTTTTTTTTTATTTCTAAACGGACTCTAAGAGATGTTTAGAGTAATAAAAAAATTATAAAATTTGATAAAAAGTTACGGATTAATAATTTTTACAATAAAATAAAAAATAAATAATTTTAAAATTTTTTTCATAATTTTAATGTTTTCCAATGCCTCAATCAACGAGCCAATGGTACCTTCTGCAAATGAAAGGCAAAAAAGTCAATAATACGCATTTCTTCGAATTCACACTTTCAAAGATTCTTTTGGGTATTACATGACGACTCGTTGTTGGATGAAATTATAGCACGTAAACATATTTAAATGGTTACATTTAATCAAACGATTCAGATTAATATGTTACAAGATTGATATTAAAATTGATATTAATATTTTATTTTTTAAAAATAAACTGATTTTTGTTAAAATTAAATTTTGTTTTTGATAAGAGTTATTTGCATTGTTAATAGAAAAATGTCTAAAGATGAAAAAAAGCTTAAATAATTAAAAATTTGTAATTTTTATTTTAAGTATTTTCTATTTTTGTGAAAATATGTGAATAAAATACCTAAAATTAGGATTATAAACGAGTGAAGTACGATACTACTCAGATTTAGCTTGTTCAGTAAACGAGTTCCGAATGTTTGTTCAATTTTAATTTATTTTACTAATAATATTTTGTGCTGTAAAAAAAAATTAATGCATCAAATTGGTAAGTCACATGACTCACAATAAAAAAAAAAAAAAAAAAAAAAACTTTAACTTATTGTGATAATTTTATATATTATATTTATATATTTCAAATGTAATTAATAATATAAAAATATTATATATGCAGAGTTATAAACTTATATATAGAGGTAACATATAAATTTAAAAATTTATTATTTTAAACAATTGTTTAAAGAATAATTACTAATATAGAAATTGTTCAACTAAAAATTCAACAAATTGTAAAGCAAATTTTAGAATAATAAATATATTCTATCATGATGTAAACTTAAAATATTTCATTAATATATTTTAAATATATTATTTAATTATATTACAAATCAAGTACTATCGTGTACCTGTCGCATCAACATCTCTATGTTTGTGGACTTGACCTGACAGCACATTAAAAGCCTTTTAGTGAGACCATGGCCCAAGTCTAAGACAAATGTGGTTGCAACTAAAATTTATGACACTTCGTTTAAAAAAATTTCTTTCAAATTGATTTGATTTAAAAATAAAAAATTAATTTGATTTGATAAATAAAAATTTATATTTAAAATACATTTTGAATTCAACAATTGAATTAATTTGATTTAAAAGAAATAGTTAATAAAAAATACAAAATACGATAAAAATGAATTTAACAAACGCTCCCTTCATATCTCATAGTGCAAGCTTGGATAAGAAAATAAGTCTGATTATTTTTTTTTTCAAATCGGACTTGAGTTTCTATAAATAGGTCTTCGCCCACATATTTATTACACCGTTTTAGTAATTTTTTCTCAAAGTTTTTAATAAATGAATAGCATTATTCTGTTAAGTAGTTAATCTCATCTCATAATAATTTACAATTCTTCAATTAACCCAGATATAGTTGGAGGGAGATGAAAAATAATAATAATAAAATGGAAATCTCTTATTGATTATTTTATTTTACTTTTTTTATTTTAAGAAAAAAATAAGAATAAAAAATAATTAAAAGGAAAACATTTTGCGTGAATCATATTTTGAGCTGAATTTAAATTTTATCTATTTACTTTCAATTATACCGAGTAAACTCTTATAATTGCATCAAACTTTAATTTACTCATTTTGTTAATAACTATTAAAAAAAAGTGATCGATGTAAGGTACTTTTTATTAATAAATATGAAAAGAGAGTCAAAGTAAACCTAAAGAGAGTCAAAGTAAACCTTAAAGATACAGTCGGTGGAAAGAGTTGATGGTTCTTTTCTATTTCCATTTCTCCACAAACCAAACAAAGGGTAAAGCCTCCGTCCCTAAACCAAGGCAAGCAGCTGGTTTTGAGCTGCCTCATCACCATCTTCATACATATATACGCACACATGCATCTATATTGGCTGCGATTTCAGTCATCAATGAAAGAGTACTACCTAGCCATGGAAGAGAAAATAGCAGATTTCGATGGAGAAGCCAGCAAGATGTTGGCCATCTTCGTCTTAGTGGCTGTCCCTGTTCTCTCCTTACTCCATTTACACGCTCAATATTCCTTGCCGTCGCTTGTTCTGTCTATCTTCCACCGCCGCCGTGACAATATTGTTGAAGCAGCAAACGCAGAAGAAGAGAGAGAGAAAAATGGGCTCCAAATTAACTGTGTCGTGTGCCTCGGCCAAGTCAACGGGGACGAGAAACCTCGGTTTCTTCCCTGCAACCACGGGTTTCATCTCCACTGCATCAATGGCTGGTTGAAGACCCACCCGACGTGCCCTCTTTGCAGGTACCCACTTGCCGATTTCGATCATGATTATCGTCAACGACCGAATCGTTTCTACCATGGTTGGGCAACTTGGGTTTCTTCTTTTCTTCTCTCTCTGGAAAATTTCCGTCAGTGGTTGGCGTACCCGCTCAGCCCCGAGCACATGTCCTCTCTCTTTTCGTGTTCTGGTGGCTTCCAATAGAACTGATTTTGATTATTGTTATTATTGTTATTGTTATTATTTTTAGTTCTGAAAAAATTTCAGTAATTTATTTGCTTATCGGTTCAAACGGCACTGCTTCGAAAAGTTTGGCAAAAATTTATAAAATGTTAGAAAAAGTTTATAAACTTTGGTAAAAATTTGCAAAACATATAGTTTCAAAATAAACGCTCAAAAACTAAAAAGAGACAAATATTAATAAAAATTTGTAAAAATTAACAAATATTAGGATACAGATCCCCTTACAAGAGGTTGAATAATTTTTTGAATGTAAGAAAATGTTGTGTAATTTTTTAAGAAATATTAGGATATATTAACGTAATTTACCCTTTTTTTAAATTTTTTCTTATTTTGTTTTAATTTATTATATTAAAAACTTATCTCTAAAGTTCAAATGTATGCGGTGTTGATCAAATTTCTTTGTTAAATTTCTTTTTGCAACCATGAAGGCATTTGTAGTTAAAAAAAATTATAAAATTTTATAAAAAGTTGTGAATTGGTAATTCGTATAATGGAATAAAAATAAATAATTTTAAAAAATTTTAATGTTTTTCAATAATTTTTAACGTTTTACGCTTCAATCAGAGAGGTTAATATTATTCAGACTTCGTGCATCCATGAACAACGAGCCAATGTTACCTTCTGCAAATGAAAGTCAAAGTCTTTCTACTCTTTTGCGCCTCCAGGTTTGAACAAAAAAGTCAATAATGCACATTTCTTCGAATTCACACTTCAAAGATTCTTTTAGATATCACATGACGACTCCAGTAGGATTTGAGTTGTTGGATAAAATTAAAGCACATAAATATATATAAATGGTTGCATTTTGATCTAACGATTCATACCAATATGTTGTAGAATTGATATCAAAATTGACATTAACCTCTTACTTTTTTAAAAGTAAGTCAGTTTTTATTAAAATTTAAATTTGTTTTTGATAGGAGTTATTAGCATTGTTAGTAAAAAAATATTTAAAAATGAGAAAAGGTTTAAAATAATTAAAATTTTACAATTTTTATTTTAAGTATTTTCCATGTTTTTGTGAAAATATGTGAATAAAATACCTAAAATTAGGATTTTAAATGAGTGGAGTACGATACTACTTAGATTTGACTTGTTCATTTAACAAGTTCTGAATGTTTCTTCAATTTTAATTTATTTTACTGATAATATTTTGTGCTGTAAAAAAAATTAATGTATCAAATTGGTAAGTCACATGACTCACAATAAAAAAAAAAACTTTAACTTATTGTGATAAATTTATATATTATATTTATATATTTCAAATGCAATTAATAACATAAAAATATTCTATATGCAGAGTTATAAAAACATATAAGTTTAAAATTTTATTATTTTAAACAATTGTCTAAAGAGTAATTATTAATATAGAAATTGTTTAAAATAATAATATATTTAGAATAATAAATATATTTTATCATGATATAAACTTAAAATATTTCATTAATATATTTTAAATATATTATTTAATTATATTTACAAATATTAAACAAACTTGAGTTCTTAATACAATATTTAAAAATTTCATTTTTCTATTCAAATTAGGAGGCATTTTGGAGACATAATTTAAAAAAAAAATTATCAATTTTTGACTATTGAGTATTTAACAAATCACCAATTTTTTTTTTTTTGGTAATTAACAAATCACCAAATTTGTCATATTTATGCTCAATTACAGTCATTTTTGAATTTAAAAATTGTTAAAAATTGTCAAAAGTTACTAAAAATTATTCAAAAAGTAAAAAATTTTATCAAACACCAAAAAATTGTAAAAAGTTGCTAAAAATTGCTAATTACTTCATCAAACACACAAAAAATTATAATTAACAACTTTTAACAAAAAATACTAAAAATTGTATCTCCAAATGCTCTCTAAATAAACAAATCAAGCCAAACCCTTGACAATTTGAATCTAAATATGCTCATAAAAGACTCCATTTATTTATAATCTCACCTAAAATTTACAAAAATAAAATAAATAAATCAAATCAAATCAAATTTTGATTATGGATCCATTTGTTTTGTTATAAAATACTTTTAAAAAAATATTTTTATTTATATATATTTTTAAAAAATATTTTCTTAAAACACGGGTAAAAATTTTCATTATAAAATGTATATAGAGGAGATGATGGGAAGTACGTAGTTTTATCTAACCACTAACCAAATTAAATCTGGGCCTGGGCCTTGAATTGAATAGACATGATTTAAAAAAAATAAAAAATTGTGTTTAAGTTATACTTTATAGTCTTTTAAGCTTATTAGTCACTAAAAAAAAAGTATTACTTTTAAGTCATATTTGTGTAGAAATTTTTGTGAATATGTCACATTTTTTAGTGAGTCCCACGAGTTTGTTTTAAATATAATTTCTAATATACCAAGAATACCATTTGTTTTTATAATTAAGTTACACGAGAGTTGCCGGAAATCTCGCTAACCGAAAATCACGTTTCTTCCGTTTTTTATTTACTTTCTTTATAAATCGCGTGGAGATATGATATATCATTAATTTGAATGAGCACCGACTAATATTAACGTCAGTCAGAAGGAATATATGCAAATCTATGTACCGGTAGTGTTTCGTATAAACATATGATCTTGTAAAAACAGTACCGAATAAAAATGCATGCTTATATAAACACAGTATCACGTGGATGAGAGTACCACATGCATATGGTACTATTTTGTATAAGATGCATGCTCTTGCAAAAACAGTATCGAATGTGTTTAGTAAGCAAACAGTACCATGAAACACAAAAAAAAAAAAAAGTCACATATCCAACGTATGGCTGACAGTACCACATGGCCGAGAGTACCACATGTATGCGGTACTATTTTGTATAAGATGCATGCTCTTGCAAAAACAGTACCAAATGTGTTTAGTATACAAACAGCACCATGAAACACAAAAACAAGTCACATATCCAACGTATGGCTGACAGTACTACATGCCTGAGAGTACCACATGTGTGCGGTACTGTTTTGTATAAGATGCATGTTCTTGCAAAAACAGTACCGAATGTGTTTAGTATGCAAACAGTACCATGAAACACAAAAAAGAAGTCACATATCCAATGTATAACTGATAGTACCACATGACCGAGAGTACCACATGCCTGCGGTATTATTTTGTATAAAATGCATGCTATTACAAAAATAGTACCGAATGTGTCTAGTATGCAAACAACACCATGAAACACAGAAAAAAATTACATATCCAATATATGACTGACAGTACTACATGGATGAGAATACTACATGGATGAGAATACCACATGCATGCGGTACTGTTTTGTATACAATGCATGATTTTGTAAAAATAGTACCGAATGTGTCTAGTATGAAAATAGCATCATGAAATACAAAAAAAAAAAAGTCATATATCCAATATATGGCTGACAGTACCACATAGCCGACAGTACCACATGCCTGTGGTACTGTTTTGTATAAAATGCATGCTCTTGCAAAAACAGTACCGAATGTGTCTAGTATGCAAACAGTACCATATGAAATATAAAAAAATGTTACATATCCAATATATGGCTGACAGTACCACATGGTCGAGAGTACCATATGCGTGCAGTACTATTTTGTATAAGATGCATACTCTTACAAAAACAGTATCGAATGTGTCTAGTATGCAAACAGTACTATGAAACATAAAAAGAAGTCACATATTTAACATACGGCTGACAGTACCACAAGGCCAAGAGTACCACAAGCGTGCGGTACTATTTTGTATAAGATGCATACTTTTGCAAAAATAGTACCGAATGTGTCTAGTATGCAACTAGCACCATGAAACACAAACAAAAGTCACATATCCAATATATGGCTGACAATGCCACATGGCCGAGAGTACCACATGCCTGCAGTACTGTTTTGTATAAGATGTATATTCTTACAAAAACAGTATCAAATGTGTCTAGTATGCAAACAACACCATGAAAACAAAAAAAAAAGTCACATATCTAATATATGACTGACAGTACCACATGGATGAAAATACCACATGCAGGCGGTACTATTTGGTATAAGATGCAATACTATTTTGTATAAGATGCATACTCTTGTAAAAACAGTACCGAATGTGTCTAGTATGCAAACAGTACCATGAAACACAAAAAAAAAAGTCACATATCCAATATATGACTGACAGTATCACATGGATGAAAATACAACATGCATGCGATACTGTTTTGTATAGCAATACTGTTTTGTATAAGATGCATGCTCTTGTAAAAACAGTACCAAATGTGTCTAGTATGCAAACAGTACTATGAAACACAAAAAAAAAATCACATATCCAACGTATGGCTGACAGTACCATATGGATGAAAGTACCACATGCGTGCGGTACTGTTTTGTATAAGATGCATGCTCTTGCAAAAACAGTACTGAATGTGTCTAGTATGCAAACAACACCATTAATAGTTGGTTTGTGTTATGTATCGATTGATATTTTTTGTGGCAGTATGAAAACAATACTGATAAAAACAGTACTAGTACTGTTTTTAATGGTACTGTTTCATATAAATGTATGCTCTTGTAAAAATAGTACCGAATATACATTTAAATTTGTTTTGATTATGTTTCAAAAATCGATTTTGAATCTGTTTGTGACGAAAATGGAAAGTCGCGGAAGTTACGAGCGTTCGGATAAAACTGACAGTTTCAAAATGTATTGAAAACGCGTGGATGTCTTTTTTTGTCTTTTTGTTGCAAGTGTGACTTATTCACAGACAATTTTTTTTGTATGATTAAAATCCTTATAAATCTATAAAGAGTGACCGGCCTCCGAAAACCAAAAAAAAAATCGAAGCTGTTGCAAGAAGTTGTTTGTGGACCCGACGGCACATTAAAAGCCTTTTAATGAGACCATGGCCCAATTCTAAGATAAATGTAGTTGCATTTAAAAACATTTCTTTCTTAAAATTAATTTGATTTTAATATAAAAAATTAATTTAATTTGACAAATAAAATTTTGTATTTAGAATACGTTTTGAGCTTAGCAATTAAATTAATTTGATTTAAGAGAAATAGTTAATAGGATATAAAAAAATATGATATATGATAATAAATTTATTCATTTACTTATATGACTTAAGAAAATAATAAATTTTCGTCAAATTTTATTATTTTGAATTGAATTTTAAATGATATAGAAATATCAAAATTTAAGTTATGAAATAAAATCTAGTTCATAAAATTTTATTTTAATTAGAAATATAAAAATTAATGAGAAGTTTGCCAAATGAAATTAAATCCCATAAAATTCACGGGTTTTAAACGGAGTGTAAGCAAATTAGATTTTGTAACCTTGTATCTTACCTCAAATCTCACTTAATTTAATATTTTATATATTAAATTGTATCTTCTATATTTATTTTGATATTTTTATCAACAACGATTGAGAAAATGTGAGAAAAAAAAGTAGTGCACTGGTGCCTCGAAATCCGATCCTTAGAAGTGGTTTGGGGGGGGGTTATCTCTTTTTTTTTTTTTTTTTTTTTAAGTTTTGTCGTTTTAGATTTTTTATCAAAATTTAATTTTTTTTTCTTATTTGGTAATTTTTAGCCATATTTTTTATATTTATTAAAAAATTATAAAAATTTATTTAAACGTAGAAAATTCACTTAAGGGTGAAAAAAACTAATTTTTTTTTTATAAAAAGTCAATTTTTTATGCATATGTGAATTTTTTATTTTTAATAACAATGTTATAAAAGACTAAATTAAAAAAAAAAGGGAAAGTGAAACTAATCCTCCCAAAACCAAGCTTTATTGGCGCCCCCATGGTCAAACAAAAGCATTAATGTTCATGATGAGACGGGACAACCATTTAAAGTTCATCACAATGTCTAAAATTAGCTTTTTTAAGCTGGTTTTTGTGAGGCCAGACAATGCCTAAGTGTGTGTTTTTAGGTGTTAAATTTGACAAAAATTCTTAATTTATTTTTAGTTTTTTTTTTCAATTTCCTACATTACAAATTTTTAACTTTCTCTAATTTTTACTAATTTTTTTCTAATTTTTTTAATTTTTATTAATTTTCTCTAACTTTTACCAAAATTTTACACTTTTTTAAAAAACACCACTAATTTAAAATTTGCTCACTTTTTATTTTTTTTTTCTAAAATTAGACACTCCAAACAGGTAATAAAGGAACATTTTGATGCACAACCTGTAGCATAAAACTACTGACTTTTGAAAATTTGGTGCTTGGCAAATCAAATTTTGTCTTTTTTTTTTATTCATAAGCAACAATAATTTGCTCAACTTAAAATTTATCAAAATTTTTATGGAATACAAAAAAGTTAACAAAAATTATTAAAAATTTATCAAACATTTAAAAGTTAACAAAAGTTGCTACTTATTTTGCTAAATACACCAAAATTTTAACTATTAACTTTTGACAAAAAGAAGGGTCAAAATTACAAAAAAATTGGACTTCCAAGTGGCCATTTATTTATTTTTTTTTTATTTTTAGTTTGAGCTTGATCCGGCGCCTAACCCTCAATTTTAGGTAAAAATGCTTAATACTTTTCTAGGTGAGGAAAGAAAATTTTATTATAATTTCCTTTTGTGTTTGCTTAAATGAAAATTTTCTCAGAATTGTTATATTAAAAAATACTATTAATTATTTATTAAATAAGAAATTTAATAAATAAATAAATATAAACCAAAAAACAGAACAACATGATCATTTGTCCTAAAAAGAATATTAAAAAGCTACCAGAAAGGTAATATTTACCCCCATGTTGGTTATGTTGTTATTTGGGAGAGATCATCATAAAAGACTTTTAAAGCATGTAAGCCTATTTTGTGTTTAGGTTTCGTTTGGCACACAAAGTTGTCAATTTTTATTAAAAAAAAATAATTTTTGTTAAATATTTTCAATTTCTTCACCAAACGCAAAATCATATTTTATCAACCTTTTTTAATTTCATCAAATTTTACTAATTTTTATGAAATACTTAATCCGCAGTGTGTGCAAACGGCAACTTAGTAGCTTTTTCCTGAATTATTTAGGGTTATGTTACACCATTATGTGTTCGAATTTTGTTTTGGAACTAGACATATGGTGTGTTTGGAGTTGTATAAAAGTGTATAAAATTATAAAAGTTAATATCTCGTGTTTCATGCAGTGATTAAAAAATTTTAATTTTATAATCTTGTAATTCGTGTTTGTAGAATTATATATATATATTTTTATTAACTCTAAACAAAGCCATAATAAGAAAGTACAGGTGAGGGTTGACAAATACAATGGCCTATTTGGTTGGCCAAATTTTGGTCAAAAAATACAATAAAAATAGAAAGATGTGACATAAAGGTGATAGGTGTTAAAATTTTATTGAAAAAAAGTACAAAAAGTAGTTAAAGTTTGGTAACTTTTAATAAATTTTGGTAGGCCAAATAGGCCAGTCTAGGGAACTCCTTTATTATATTTTAGGAATTGAGTTTTTTTTTTCTTTTTTAATTTATTAAGATGGATTTAAATATAAATTAGTTTCGATCTTAAGGTACGCCTGGCAATTAAAATTAGTTACTTAAATTTTTAATTTTTTTTAAATAATTATATTTATCTCTTACTTTTTTAACTTCTTTTAAATTATTAAGGGTAAAAATATTAAATTAACAAAAATAAAATTAAAAACTAAAAAACTAGTTTTTTTTTTCTTAACCCTTCTCAAAGGCAAAAGTTAGTCTTTACAAAAAAAAAAAAAAAGTTAAATTTTTTGTTTCTCAAAACTTAGCCTTAAAGTTGAGTCAGGAATGAGAATTTTGTCAAAGGCTTGGCTCGATCGCATTAAAAAATATTCTTTTTATAAATATAATATGATTAATATATTATAAATACTTAAAAAAGGCAAAAATATTGAAGGTGTAATACAAATTCATCAACTTTTGTATTTTAATGGGAGGAGCTTATTATTTAAGAATTTACTTAAATAATACTACCTCATCCTGGTGGGATGAGATGAGGGTCTCGTTTAGTTTGTTGAAAAATAACAAAAAATTTTATAAATTTCTGTTAATTTTATATCACATCAATTTTTTTCTTTTACTGTACGTATTACGAATTTTTAATTTATATCAATTTTTCTTACTCCAAACAAACTCAAAATATGTTTTAATTTTAAGACCAACCAAGGCATGGACAAACACTATTAAATAGTTTTAACATTGATCCAATCCCATTCGGCACAAAATATTGATTATTTATTAGAAAAAAAAAATCCCACGCCCCATTCAGAGTTATACGATTATTTAAAGGGAAAAAAAAAATTAAAACTTCACCTGCCACGCCTCAAACTAATTTTGTACGTTTTAAACATCTTTTAATGTAGGGGGCGTTTGATAGCTTAAATTTTAGTATTTATTTTTTTTAGTAATTTTTAGTTAAAAGTTATTAGTTATAATTTTTGATATATTTGGTGAAGCAAGTTATAATTTTTAATAATTTTTTATAATTTTTGGGTGTTTGGTAAAATTTTTGACAATATTTTTAACAATTTTTCAGTGTTTGGTAAATTTTTAACATTTTTAGCAATTTTTTTTTGTGTTTTGTGAAACTTTTAGTAATTTTTGAGTGGATAAATTACTGTAGTAGAGTAAAAAAGTGGCCAAAGTTGAGATTTTACCAAACGCTCATTTTGTAACTTTTGATACATTTTTGTGCTGCCAAACGCCCCCAAAAATGTTTTGAAAAATGAGTTATATATATATATATAGTGATAAAAAATAAAATAAAATATAATAATTTAAAATAATTTATAAATTCGTAACGTGTGTAATGAAATAAAATATAAATAATTTTTATAAATTTTTAACATTTTCAATACGCTAAATGCAGTTATCATTATGTTAGTAACTTTTATCCAATCAATTTAAAATTTTAATGATTAATTCTTGTATTTATTTATTTATGATTGTAGTGCGGGCCAATTTTAGTAATTAATGAGAACAATTTCGCGGAAGGCAGAAACTTGGACCAGACTTGATTCAAATTCAGGAAGCAAAATTTATTTTTTAATAATAAATCGAACGAATTAGGGAGCGTGTTTAATGATTTCAACGTCAAATTGCAAAATTTAATTTATACTTCCTTTCTCATTTCAACAGGAGAATGAATTTGACCTTAAACAATTCAAAATTGTTCTCTTCCAAATTTTGGTTGCCAATTTACCACTGCACCCAGTCAAAGGGGGGAATCCAGCCACCGAGCACGGCCGCTTCGGACGCGGGGGCAGCGGTAGCCCAAAACGGCTGCGTTTTGATAAAAAGGGTGGCATTTTGACATATCAGAAAAACAAAAAAAAGCCAGCGAATTGTAAAAAAAAAAAAAAAAAAAAAAAAATCTAAACCGTAGAGCGCAAAATAAATAAATAAAGAATGTGTTTGGTAATTAAAAATACAAATCTCTTTTTATGTTTTATGTTTTAAAAATCTCAAAACATGAAAAACATAAAACAAAATTTAGTTTAATATTTTTTTTCGTAATTTGAAATTTTTCCTATTTTACATTAAAAACGTTCAAAATGAATTTTTGTCTTTTTTTCATTTTGCGTGTAAATTCATTTTCTATTTTTTAAAATAGATTTTGAAAATACAAGTAACCAAATGCATTTTGAACTGTTTTTCTTAGTTTAAAAAAATACAAAATACGTTTTAAGCTATTTTTTTATTTTTTTTGTACTCTACTGTCCTATATTTTTTTTTTTTGCGCTTTACACACTCTTTGTTTGGTTACTTATATTTTCAAAATTTATTTTAGAAAATTAAAAATGAATTTACACATAAAATAAAAAATAACAAAAATTCATTTTGAACGTTTTTAATGCAAAATAAGAAAAATTTCAAATTACGAAAAATAGAAAATATTAAATTAAATGTATTTTCTGTTTTTTATGTTTGAGAAAATACAAAATAAAAAATTAACTTTTTATTGAATTTGTGATTTTTTATAAAAAATTAATATTTTTAATTAACAAACACACTTTAGTATTTTTTCTGATTTGTCAAAACGTCACTATTTTTACTAGAACGCGGCAATTTTAGACGACTGCTGCGACAGCAGTAACTCGCGTACTGCTAACCCGCGTCCGGGGGTTCGGGGGGTTCCCCCGAAAAGACATGAAGAGGGACCCCACAAATACAGTAACTGATGGATATGTGAAACCCATGGAAGGGCGTCTCCTTTACGTCTACTCAGTCTGCCAGCATTTGGCGCGCGACGGAGTCGTTTTTTTGCCCCCTCTTGACTTTGAAGGTTACCTTTTAAGGCCCGATTGGATGGAGGAAAAATATCTCTCAAAAATTATATTCGTGAATCTCATCTTTTGTTATTGTTTGAATGGTAAATATTTTCTCTTTCTTTTCTTCTCTCAGCTTTTTTCCTCTTCTCCATTTTTCCCTCTTAGGGGATAATTTTTGGGTACTCTCAATCCTAATTAAAAGTTATCCCCCTTTAAATCCTTTGTTTTTTACGTTCTTAGCTCTCGTTAATAGTATTGTTAATTTGATCAAAATAAATATAATACTACTTAAAAAAAATAGATAAGCCAACAAGTCAAAATAAATATAATTAAAAAATTAGATAATAACCAATCATTCAAAAGTATATATTTAAAAAAAGTTCTTTAAATAAATTTATAAAAAATTAAAATTTCAATGAAATAAATAATATAACTTCAAATTGTCCAAAAATAATTAAATAGAGTATGTTTTGTAATTTAATATTTAATTAATAGGTAATCAAGTTTGGGACACCACAAGGGTAAAAGAGTCATTTGACTACTTTTTCTATCATTCACCCCCTCTTATTTATAAAACATTCAAACAAAGTCAAAAGTTATCCCCCTCTATAAATATCACATCAATATAAACTAACCCTTTAAAAATAATACCCTCTTATTTTATACTCCCTCTAAAATTTATTCCACTAAAATTTTAACACCATCCAACTGGACTTTTAATTTCTTGTCGGTTATTCTAACTATACATTTAAATTCATATTAAAATCACGGAAGGAAAACTTTTTGACCCATTGCACCCACGATGATATTATTGGAAAAGTACAGAGTGGGGCAATAGTCTAGGAACTGAAAAATTTTCACATTAATTAAGGAGTTGAGTTTATTTGCACTCGAATAGCCTCTTGCGATCTAATTTATTTTTTATTAATTAAAATTATATAATTATGTACTTATCTTTTTACAGCTTTTGCATACATATAATGTTATAAATGTCTTTGTACAAAAACTTAGTCAAACACATAATTATAATGTTATAAATACTTTTATTTTATAATAAAAATTATTGCCTTTTAAATATATACAGAAGATAACTTATTAATTTGTTCTTAAATATTTTGACAAGTGAGTTAGTACTTACAATCTAAATTTTTTGAAAAAATTTACTCATGCATATAGATTACTTCAATATGATAAAAATTACTAATTTCAATTTTTTTAGAAAAAAAATATTTGTTATTATAAAGAATTTAAATTAAATGTTCAAAAGAATGATATTTATACATTGTTTGATAAATTTATTTGTATACTTAAAAATTAATATTTTCAGTTCATTGACTTCATTACTTAGATTTTTTTTTTTTTGGTAGTTTTATTTTTTTCCATAGATGAATGGTAAGGACAACAAAATATATTTTCATTTTTAGGATGAGTGAGAAAAGTTAGTAGGGCTAAATGACAATTAAAAATTTGAATTTATAAGTGATCTTATTTGCAGGTTTTACGTAAGAAAAATATTTTAATAAACTAAATTTTCATTTATACTTATATTTTTAGAAATCACATAAAAATAAATTTTAATTTATTTTATAACTTAATCAAATAAGAAAATAATTTATTTCATTTTAATTTATTTAAAAATTTTGTTATTTTTATCATATATATTGGCATTTATTTTTTTGTTACCATTTTTCATAAATTATTTATTTTAATATTTATCTTACTTACATTTTATTTCACTGTATTTTTTTAAATATATTTATTAGATTATCAGAATTGAAAAAATGGTATAGTACGTTACTAAATGACTTGATGATGGCAAGTTAAAATGACAAACATTTATAAACAAAATGAATGAAAGAAATTAATTTTTATTTGATTAAATTATGAAATGAAATAAATAAATTTTATTTTTATATGATTGTTAAAAATATCAATATATATAAAAATTATTTTAGTCTTTAAAAATAATTCTTTTTTTTATTCTCTTGTAGGCCTAAAAGTATCTATTTAAAATTGTAAATATTTTATTTATGAAAGGCAATTATATTATTTTAAATTAGACATAAGAATAGTTAGTCAATGAATGATAGTTTTATAATTTTATTTAATGAAGAAGTTATTTATGAAGTACAAATAGGCTCACCTTAATTAAGAATACATACAGTTGTAATTTAGTCCAGCCAACTTAAATTTTAGTTTATTTAAACTCATATTGTCACGCTCCGGATTTTCATAACCGAATGTCCAGGGGTGACTTGGGATTTATTTGTTAGGTATAAAAATAAGATGATAATAACACGTTGTCATACCTCAGAATTTTCCTCCAAACTGGGGTTGACCCGCAAAAAAATTTAATATATTCAAAATCCCTTGTTTATCCCAAATAATATTTATAAGTCATTGGACTGAATCATTTGATGGGATTTCAACTACAGGACACAAAATAACGATAGAGAAAAATATTACAGAATCATTTAAGTGTCCTAACCATGCGATTAACATTACATACTAAATAAAAGTAAATTAGGTCTAAGCTTAATAATTACAATCATCCAACAATTGTTACAGACCAAAAAATAAAGTCCTCCAGCTCTGTGCAGGAAAGAAGAAAAAAAAATAGATAACTCTTCTGATGGAATATTTAAGAGAAATTAATCTCCTTCCAGCTTATCTTCTGTATCATTATGCTTAATATCCTGAAAAAAATATTCCCACAAGGGGTGAGCTACTAAAGCCTAGTAATCAGAATCTCCTAGGTGCTTATATGCAGTAGTTGTAATACTATATTGTATTAAGTGACCCACTACAGTGAATGTATTTAGGTGGCATACTGTTTATGCAACAATTAATTCAATAGCTCAACTGAATAATGTAAATTATATTTACAACGGTTTGATGAAACCGTCACCGTAACTATTATTTTACTTACAAGTAAAATAGTTAAATATTGATGTGTGTACCACAATGAAGTATGTGTCGCAGTGATAGGGATCTCAGATTTAGATCTTCAAGGTCTCGGGATCAAACCCCGTAGCGATACAGGTTTCATATATATATATATATATATATATATATATATATATATATATATATTTATAAAATATTCATCGAGAGGAATTAAATATAATTAAATAATTCCAACACATCATTCGTACATAACAAGAGAGGTTACTAGTTACAGTAAAATTTTGTAAAAGAGTTTAATTTAAATCCTCCTAAGATAACCATACTCATATCCTCCTCTACCCCCAGCCTTGGGAACCAGTGACTTTACGGGCTTAGCATCCAATGCATGCCGACGGTGTCACCTACCAAAAACCTAGCTGTCGCGACCGACTACCTGACTGGCCAGGTCAAAAGGGAGCATCTCCCAAATAAAATGCATGTTCCCATCTTCATCTAAAAGGCCATTTCTACCCACCCATCACCCCATTGCCAAAAATAACTTTAGCACCGAGTGTCTTAATTTCTTCTCACCTTTTTACATTCCAAAGGTACCTTGTATGGAAATAAGACATTTTTAATAACAACCGGTAATGTTCCCGAGCGATGAATTAAAAGTGGGTTTATTCAGTCACATGCAGTATATTTTTAAGCACTTTATCTAAATCCATAATTTAATAATAATTTTCAATAAATCAAAGATTTAACATAGTCACCAATATCATTATCACAAAGGTAAGTACTACATGCAAATTAACAAGTAGCAAGTAAAAAAAATTTAAAATACGAATTAGTATTTTAATTAATTATTTTGACAAGTTTACTGTACCACATTTGATAAGAATAAAATTATTTTTAATGGTATATTAATTAAGCCGAGGTTGGTAGCATGGTGGGTTGGCGACCCTAATTGCGATTTAAAGTCGCAAGTTCAAACCTCATTGGCTGCAAATCTCAATTTTTGCCTCTTTTACTTTTTATTTTATTATTTTATGAAATATAAAGATAATAAATAGCTCTTTGAACTTATATTTAATTTTAGAAAAATTTATAAGTGTTATTTTATTTTATTTTTTTTTCAAAATAATTTGAATAAATTTTTCAATCATCATCTTCTTTATAATCAAACCCTTATCATAGGTTTTCGGCTTCAATATATCCACAAATGTCCATAAAATTATTCCAATGTTTAGGAAGGTATTAAATAAGTTTCATTAAATTCACTTAATCATAAAAATATAGTTATATAACTTGCTAGGTTAACAAAACAATGCCTAAAAATAAATCAAATTCATTTAAGAAAGACCAAATGAGAAAAGAGTCCATTGTTTCTTTTGGGCATTTTATCAAATACTTAGCATTTTAGTTTGAATAAGTCATCCCACTATCCATGATGAAACTGATTATCTAAGTCAATTATCATCAATATTAGAGTGTCAAATAATACATAATATCCAGTTTAAAATAATTTAATATCAATAGAAATTATTAACATGACAATAACTAATAGAAGGTAATTGGAAATTTAAATAAATCTTTAAACATAATATTCTAAAAAAAATCCAAACAAGCATCAATTAAAGGCTAAGCAAAAATAGCAGCTTGAAAGAAAATTCAGATAAAATAGAGCAGAACTCCAATATCTATAAACTTTATATCTGTAGAAACTAGACTTCAAGACCTACAACTTTCATGTTTTATAATTTTTAAAATTTTAAGGCTTAAAGGTGCAAAAATAGCCTTGAATTCAGTTTGTTCAGAAAATACAGTTTTACACTTGCTCAGTATTTTGGGCATAACTTTTGACTCACAAATTGGATTGAGGAAATTCTTTTTGGGTTGGAAAGAAAACTGAAAGGGCTACAACTTTTATGTTTTAGCCGAAGCCTAGTTCTACCGTTTTAGGGGTCAGAAGCACATAAGAAGTTACAAATAGAGAGCTGTTAGCATACTGAGTTACATCAGTCAAAATTTTGGCTTCCCTACCCCCAATATACGGGTATTTATTTTTATCACAATCAAGTTTCATACTTCAAACCAGAAAAGGCATCAAATATATTTTAGGAGGTTCATCATCCTACCTCAATGAAGATATTGGTGACTAAGCCTGTGAAGGAAAAAATGGTTGAGCTTTGAACACCACCCAATTGAAAAATTTCAAGCTTTTCTTCTTCCTCCAAACAACACCAAATGTCCAACCACACTTGATAAAAATATATATTTTTTTCTTTCTTATTGTTTTTCTTCTCTTTGAAGGCACACAATTTATAAGAATCATGGGAGTGTAGAGAAAGTTATTGGTGGAGAAAATAATCATGCTTCAAATCAACTAAGGTAAGATCATGCATATACAATTGGTAGCATGATCCAAGAATCATGCTTGCCTTTTGACTATCTAACCATATAATTTAAGAAAGGTGTTGAATGATGGATGAGGATGGGTGGCATGATCCGGGAATCATGCTAACTTTTTGACAAATTAAACAATCATGCTAGCTTTTTGACAAATTAACAAAATGCTTTAAATCATGTTAGCTTTCAAACAAAATGCTTTAATTCTTGTTTGCTAAATAATTTGAAAAAGATGCTTTAAGATCATCAATGTAGGATCTTCTCTTTGTCTAATTAGTCAAATAATTTTGAAAGATGGTGAGAGTGTATGGAAGATGAAAAATGAAGTAGTTGGGAAATAATTTAGAGCAACTATTCATGAGTCAACTCATTGAGTGATAAAATGAGTTGAAGTGAGTTGAGGTGAGTCAAATAAAAGGGTTGACTCATGGGTTAATGGGCTTAGTTTGAACCAAATAAGTAATTGGGCTAGGAAGTGTTTGGATAAAAATTTTAGAAATTCTACATTAAACTCCCACATAGGGTGAAATTCAATCCGAAAATCTTTCTAACTAATTTTATTATTCCAAAAATTTTCAAATCGTCAATTTTCTAGATTTTTACTATAACAAATATTACCACCACACTTAAGCAATTTAATAAAGAAAAAAAATTCAGGTTATTACAATCCACCCCCTTAAATAAATTTCGTCCCAAAATTTACACAAAGCATGACTCAAGTGTTAAACAAATGAGGGTATCGTTCACGCATAACAGACTCACGCTCCCAGGTGGATTCCTCCACACCACGGTGCCTCCACAACACTCGAACCAATGAAATGGTTTTGCCTCGTAGGACTTGTTCACGCCGATCCTTGATCTTAACCGGCTGTTGTTCAAATGTAACATCTTGCTGAATATCAAGTTCAGTCCAATCAATCATGTGACTCGGGTCAGGTTCATACTTTCGAAGCATGGATACGTTAAATACATCGTGAACACGTGATAGTTGAGGTGGTAGAGCTAGCTGATATGCAACCTGCCCAATCTTTGCAAGGATTTCAAATGGTCTAATATATCGAGGAGCTAACTTCCCCCTTTTTCCCGAATCATACGACTCCTTGACGTGGGGAAACTTGAAGAAAGACATGATCTCCAACCTCGAACTCCAAAGGTCATTTTTGTCGGTCGGCGTAGCTTTTCTGACTACTCTGGGCAGTAAGTAGACGTTGACGAATGATAGCAATCTTTTCTGATGTTTGCTTGATCAGGTCGAGTCCTATCATCACCGATTCTCCTACCTCGGTCCAACACAAAGGAGAGCGACATGGCCTCCCATATAATGCCTCATAAGGTGCCATTCCAATACTTGCTTGATAGCTGTTGTTATACACAAACTTTATCAATGGCAAGTGTTCTTCCCAGTTTCCTTTAAAGTCCAATATGCAAGCACAAAGCATATCTTCCAATGTCTGAATTAACCATTCTGACTGTCCATCCGTCTGAGGGTGAAATGCCGTGCTAAAGGTCAATTTAGTGCCTAAAGCCTCCTGCAGACCCTTCCAAAATTGAGCTGTGAATAATGGATCTCGGTTAGATACTATGGAGACTGGTGTTCCGTGAAGTCGGATGATCTCGCGAATATATAGTTGGCTGTACTTTTGGAGTGTGTCGGTAGTGTTCACTGGTAAAAAATGCACTGACTTTGTTAATCGATCAATAATAACCCATATAGAGTTATTTTTCTTCAACGTCTTAGGTAAATCGACGACGAAATCCATCGCAATGTGCTCCCACTTCCATTCAGACACAGGTAAATGTTGGAGTAATCCAGCTAGTTTCTGGTGTTCTGCTTTGATCTGCTAACAAGCAAGACATTTAGCTACGAATCAAGCAACATCCTTCTTCATTCCCTTCCACTAATACTGTCGTGCTAAATCACGGTACATCTTCGTACTTCCAAGGTGAATGGCAAATCTTGAATTATAGAACTCATGCAATATCTCCTTTCGAATGCCATCAAAATTTGGGACATACAACATTCCACAATGCTGTAGTCCTTGATCAGAGCGAAGTGTCCATCCTTTGATAATCTCTCTAGACAAGATTTGAGCTACCATCTTCTTGCATTCTTCATCATGTTGTTGCGCATCGATCACCTTAGTAAGTATCGTGGGAATTGCCATCAAAGAACAGTTTGTCACTGTAGCATTTCCCTGATCAATTCTGATATCAAATTCATTCACAGATTCTAGCATCTTCCATTCCCGCATTACCAAATTCGCCAATGTCAAATGTGATTTCTTACTGAGTGCATCTGCTACAACATTCGCCTTTCCTAGATGATACTGAATGGTGAAATCGAAATCCTCCAGATATTCCATCCAGCGTCGTTGTCGTAGGTTCAGGTCTCGTTGGGTGAACAAATATTTCATACTCTTGTGATCTGAAAAGACTTCAAACTTTTCACCGTACAAATAATGCCTCCAAAGTTTCAATGCAAAAACAATTGCGGCCAATTCTAAATCGTGGGTTGGATAGTTCTTATCATGGTTTCTCAATTGTCGAGAACCATAAGCGACTATATGGTCTAATTTCATTAACACACAACCCAATCCTTCTCTTGAGGCATCACAGTATACTGTATACCCTGCCCTCATTCTGTTATGATTAGAACTAGGGCTTGAGTGAATCAAGCCTTCAACTCTTGAAAAGCTCTTTCACATTTCTTATCCCAAATAAACTTGACATCCTTGCGGATTATTCGCGTCATGGGTGCAACAATTCGAGAAAAGTCCTTAATGAACCGTCGGTAGTACCTTGCCAAACCGAGGAAACTTCTTATCTCGAAAACTGTCTTTGGTTGCTTCCAGCTCATTACGGCTTCTACTTTCGTTGGGTCTACTGCAACACCATCTGTGGAGACTATATGTCCCAAGAATGGTATTTTTGTTAGCCAAAACTCACATTTGCTAGCCTTGGCACACAGTTGGTGATCTAATAAAGTTTGTAAGACGATACGAAGGTGCTGTTTATGCTCCCATTCATCCTTTGAATAAATAAGTATGTCGTCAATAAAGACTACAACAAACTTATCCAGGTATGGATGGAAAACACGATTCATAAGATCCATAAATGTTGCTGGCGCATTGGTGAGTCCAAAAGGCATAATCACGAACTCGTAGTGCCCATATCTCGTACGGAAAGCTGTCTTTGGAATGTCTTCCTCTCAGATACGTAATTGATGGTATCCTGATCGAATATCGACCTTAGAGAAGAATAGTGAACCCTTCAATTTATCAAATAAATCATCTATACGTGGCAAGGGGTATTTATTCTTGATAGTGACTCTGTTCAGCTTTCTGTAATCAATACATTGCCGTAAACTTCCATATTTCTTCTTTGCAAAAACAGCTGATGCTCCCCAAGGGGAAACACTAGGTCGAATGAATCCTAGCTGGAGCAATTCTTCAAGTTGTACTTTTAATTCTTGAAGTTCTGTTGGTGCCATTCGGTAAGGGGCTACTGAAATTGGTGCAACCCCTGGCTGTAGATCTATACAAAAATCTATTTCCCACCGAGGTGGCAAACCTGGAAGCTCATTGGGAAAAATATGTGCGAACTCACAAACTACTTGAGGGAAAGCAGTCTGTGGAAGCTCCTCATTCAAAGTCAGATTGGCTAGCAAGCTATTTAATTGCCTGGATACAGAATCGAGCTCCCGATGAAAGAATCGCCGACACACGCTTCAAGTGGCAATCAATAAGTGCTTGGTGTAAAGACAACCAGTCTATTCCTAGAATGACATCGTAGGTGTTCATATCCAACCAGATAAGATCACATTCTACTATGATCTCCCCGAATTGGATCGCACAAGATCTAGTAATCTTATTTGCCACAGTGTTATTTCCCAGAGGGGAATCAATGGTTAAGGTTCCATTCAATTCCTATGGTATTAACTTCAATGAACATGCACATTTGGATGATATAAAGGAATGCGAAGCGCCAGTATCAACTAGGATTACCACCCAAGTACTAAAGAGTAATGAGATAACCTGAATAACTGTGTTTTCTGGTACCACTGTAATGGGTTCTGGTGCTTCCAAATGGTTAAGTGCAAATACGCGTCCCTGCGGAACATTATTATCCCTTCTTGGCCTTGGTCCTCCTCCACCACGACCTCGTCCTCCGCCATTGTTCTTCTGTTGTCCTCCTTGCTGGTTCATGTTAGGATTCTGAAAATGTGGTCTTTGTTGAAAACGTGGTTGTGGAGGTGGGTACGTGATTCGTGCTGGTCCTGGATTCGGTAAATTCTGTTGATTTTGCTTGGGGTACGTCATTGCCCTTTGAGAACAATCCCTTTTAAAATGCCCAAGTTGCCCGCACTAGTAACAGGCATTTGGATCCTTTTGCTGATGTCGAGGTTGACTCCCTCCTCCATTTCTCTTTTGCGGTTGACCACCATACTGTTTGTTGTTTTCAAAGAATCTATCTCGTTTTTGTCTAGCATTTTTATTTTGCCTCATGATTGAACCCTTGAATGTTTATCCCTTGAGCTTAGTGGTGTCTTGCATTTCCATTTCCACATCAATGGCTGCCCTCACAGCTGCAGCATAAGAAGTGTGCATCATACCAATGATTCTCCCTCGAATGTCAGTCCGCAAGCCCCATGTAAACTGATCGGCCTTTGCCTTGTCACTTAAATTCAAATTTTGGGCATACTTGGACAGAGTAGCGAACATTGCTTCGTACTACATAACGGTCATGCCACGCTACTACAAGGATAAAAACTCCCGTGTCTTAGCATCCTTGAAAGTTTGTGGAAAGAAATAATCCATGAACAATTCTTCAAATCTTTCCTAGGTCATGGTTGCAGGGTCGTGACTTCCCTTAACGAAAGTCCACCATTCATAAGCATCACCCCGTAGGCGGAACGTTGTCAAGGTTATCTTAGTAGTATGACAGGTTATTCCCATAGTCTCTAAAGTACGAGAGACTTCTTTGAACCAGTTCTCAACTGCTACTGGTTTGGGTTCGCCATGCAATGATGGTGGGTCATATCGTAAGAAGTTTCTCAGGTCATCATCATGCCTTCTTACTAGTGGTATCACTGGTGCTACTCCCGCTACAGCCGCTGCCGGCATTGCTGCCAGTGCTCGTGGATTCATCTGTATGAATTGGGCCATAACTGTCGCCATGTCCTAGGTAGCTTGGACCATCTCGTTAGTAACGTTGGTGGTGGTTGCAGATTGTGCATTTGTTGGTTGGGATTGCGCCCCATTTCAGCTGTTGTTTCGGGGTCGTCCACGGCCTCTTCTGGTGTTTTTCATTCTATATAAGATTGACGGGTTAGTTGGTACTTACACACAAATACACGCAATAAGTATAAAAATACCCAATCCCCACTACCCTTAGGTAAATCGTAAACCTATAGCTCTGATACCAAGCTGTCACGCCCCGGATTTTCATAACCGAATGCCCATGGGTGACTTGGGATTTATTTGTTAGGTATAAAAATAAGATAATAATAACACGCTATCACACCCCAGAATTTTCCTCCAAACTGGGGTTGACCCGCAAGAAAAATTTAAGATATTCAAAATTCCTTGTTTATCCCAAATAATATTTATAAGTCATTGGACTGAACCATTTGATAGGATTTCAACTACAGGGCACAAAATAACGATAGATAAAAATATTACAGAGCCATCTAAGTATCCCAACCACGCGATTAACATTACATACCAAATAAAAGTAAATTAGGTCTAAGCTTAATAATTACGATCATCCAACAATTGTTACAGATCAAAAAATAAAGTCCTCTGGCTCTGCGCAGGAAATAAGAAAAAAAAAGATAACTCTTCTGATGGAATATTTAAGAGAAATTAATCTCTTTCCAGCTTATCTTCTGTATCCCTGTGCTTAATATCCTGAAAAAAATATTCCCACAAGGGGTGAGCTACTAAAGCCCAGTTATCAGAATCTCCTAGGTGCCTATATGCAGTGGTTGTAATACTACACTGTATTAAGTGACCCACTACAGTGAATGTGTTTAGGTGGCATACTGTTTATGCAACAATTAATTCAATAGATCTCAACTGAATAATGTAAATTATACTTACAACGGTTCAATGAAATCGTCACCGTAACTATTATTTTACTTACAAGTAAAAATAGTTAAATATTGATGTGTGTACCACAATGAAGTCTGTGTCGCAGGGGTAGGGATCTCAGATTTAGATCTTCAAGGTCTCGGGATCAAACCCTGTAGCGATACAGGTTTCATATATATATATATATATATATTTATAAAATATTCATCGAGAGGAATTAAATATAATTAAATAATTCTAACATATCATTTGTACATAACAAGAGAGGTTGCTAGTTACAGTAAAATTTTGTAAAAGAGTTTAATCTAAATCCTCCTAAGATAATCATACTCCTATCCTCCTCTACCCCCAGTCTTGGGAACCAGTGACTTTACGGGCTTAGCATCCAATGCATGCCGACGGTGTCACCTACCAAAAACCTAGCTGTCGCGACCGACTACCTGACTGGCCAGGTCAAAAGGGAGCATCTCCCAAATAAAATGCATGTTCCCATCTTCATCTAAAAGGCCATTTCTACCCACCCATCACCCTATTGCCAAAAATAACTTTAGCATCGAGTGTTTTAATTTCTTCTCACCCTTTTACATTCCAAAGGTACCTTGTATGGAAATAAGACATTTTTAATAACAACCGGTAATTTCCCGGGCAATGAATCAAAAGTGGGTTTATTCAGTCACATGTAGTACATTTTTAAGCACTTTATCTAAATCCATAATTTAATAATAATTCTCAATAAATCAAAGACTTAACATAGTCACCAATATCATTATCACAAAGGTAGGTACTACATGCAAATTAACAAGTAGCAAGTGAAAAAAATTTAAAATACGAATTAGTATTTTAGTTAATTGTTTTGACAAGTTTACTGTACCACATTTGATAAGAATAAAATCATTTTTAATGGTATATTAATTAAGCCAAGGTTGGTAACATAGTGGGTGGACGACCCTAATTGCGATTTAAAGTTGCAAGTTCAAACCTCATTGGCGGCAAATCTCAGTTTTTGCCTCTTTTACTTTTTATTTTATTATTTTATGGAATATAAAGATAATAAATAACTCTTTGAACTTATATTTAATTTTAGAAAACAGCCTTGAATTCAATCCGACATGAAACTCCCACATAGGGTGAAATTCAATCCGAAAATCTTTCCAACTAATTTTATTATTCCAAAAATTTTCAAATCCTCAATTTTCTAGATTTTTACTATAACAAATATCACCACCACACTTAAGCAATTTAATTAAGAAAAACAAATTTAGGTTATAACACATATAAATATTTTATGTAAGTTAAATATTTAAATCTTTAAATTTTTAAAATTGCAAGAGAACATAATTTTTTTTTTCACAAAAAACCTGTTGTCACTACAATAGATCAACAACGATGTATATTCACTATGAATTTCATCATTTTATATATACATATTTTATTTGACTTAAGATTTAGTAATTTTTCTATTATTTTACCATAAAGTAAAAAATAAAGTGAATAAAATGTATGAATTACCCCATCTCAATCCTCGCATAGATTTAAAATTAATTAATTTGAACAAATATGAATATATTCGAATTTTTATATAGACTTAAGATCAACCCAACAAAAAAATAAATAAATAAATAATGATTTGGACTAAGTCCATCTTTACAAATAATTTTATTAATCAAAATAATGTCATTTTGATTAAAGTATTATAATTTAAAGTTAATAGCATGACTAAACTAAAATGACATCATTTTTATCAAATAAAAAAAACTTGTTTTATTTTTGTATAATACACACACACAGATATATATATATATATATATATATATATATATTATTTTTTCCATCTAAACACATAATGGTTTGAGATTGGCTCTCTTAAATTATAAACAAATTGTAAAATAATTGAATTTACCTCATTTGAGACCCTGAATTTATTAGATTCATGTGCATCCCTAACTATACAGTTATTTTACACCATTAATTTTTTCAATGCACAATAACCAAAACAAGAATTATAGTTTCAAATTGTGTTTCCATTTCCTCCAACCAAATCCACCAATCAAACCAAACCAAATCACTTTAAATTATTTGTGAGATGATAATGATAAACGTTTTAGTCATAATAAGAGGTAAATCATCTTACGTAGTAAGTTTATTTAAGACTGTTATTTGATAGATCTAAAAATTTGAGAGTTAAGGGTTAAGATAATTGCTTTTCATATTTTGAGAAGGTAGAGTAGTATTTTTTTAAATTCTAGAGAAGCTAATACATTATACATGTATATTAATATAAATATTTAAAAAAATTAAGGGAATATATTATTTATATATTATCCTCTAAGCTTTGTTTGTTTGTTTGTTTTTTTTTTTTTCCGAATTTACGTTTAACATGACCTATGCCGTACCTAAATCTTAGGTGACCTTTTTTTATTCTCTAATACTTAAAAAGATGAAAATGATATTGTACTCGAAAATTTTATTGGAAAGAACTATCAAAGTGATATAATAATAATATTTTATAACAATATACGGTGCACTAATGAGAATTTTCATTTAATGTAATAGACCCACAACTCTACATATCTTTTTAATAATTTTTTCTGCAAATTTTTTTTTTTTTTATATAGAGAGAGAGAATGAAAAAAAAAAAAAAACATTCCCAATTAATGATCTTGGTCGACTATCGATTTGATTCCAATTGATATTGCTTGTTTTGTGTCACCGCGTGAATGAGCCCGTGTGTTTGAAAAATAGGCCTATTTTTGTTAAATCTTATAATGAAATTTCAATAGAAAAGGAGATTTTTAAAATTTTCAAGATTAATGCAGGCTGTTGATTGCACTTGAAAAGTGCTATTACAAACTCCACTTTTATATAACTTTTGATGCATTTAAGTAGTTTATTTTGAAGTTTTATTATTATTTTCTTAATTGCAGGTAAAAGGGTAAAATAAGTGAGATTAGCAATGATGAAAGTGGCTGCCGAGGAGAGAAAAAGGGTCCGAAGTTCTAGATGGTTGAAGTGGTGTGCAGCTGAAGTTCTAGCTTGACACTCTGTCAGTATTTTGACCATATCTTCTCACTCACAACTCGGATTGACTTGATTCTTTTTGGGTTGGAAAGAAGACTCAAAGGGCTACAACTTTTGTGCTTTAGCCGAAGCCTGAATCGATCATTTTCGAGGTCAAAATCGCAGTGGAAGTTGAGGACAGAAAGCTGTTAGAAGCAGCAAACGAGAAGCAGAACTTGAAGAACAAAGTTTCTGTGGTCCGGACCACCTGCCAAACGGTCCGGACCACAGTGTGTTATGCGCGCGCAGCTTCACTCCGTCTTTTAGGATTTTCTTTACAACTTCTTTATAACATCTGCTACATGGCCGACCCAAGGGAGGCCTAGTTTTAGTTCTACATACTTTAGGAACCTTTTTTTTCATATTTTTCAGATACTTTGAGAGTTTTAGAATAGTTTTTTAGAGAGTTTTCAATTACTTGTCTTGTTTATGGAGTTGTTCGATGTTTGGTTATTCTTCGCTACACTGCTCTTTCATTACGTAGTTTCAGAGTTGCTTACCGTGTAAGTTGACTTTCGTTTCGTTAATTTAATATATGATTCATTATTTTCTAGTGGTAGATCTAATGTTTATGCTTTTGTTTATTGTTTTCGTTTTGTTTAAAATCATGCTAGCGTAGAAACCCTAGTTCTTGATTCAACGAATCAAGAAAAGGTAGTTTACTCTGATCTATGGGATGTACGTAGACCCTTCGCAGAGTTTGCGAAAGCTCATGCGTAGGGGTCTACAACTTTGAGACGTCTGCGTACACTTTTTAAAACCTAATTCAGTTATTTCAAAAACTTTCGAAAACGAAAACCTTTGACTATATTCTCTGTAATCACTGGTAAGGGTTTTCGATTAAAATTTTCTCAATAATTTTGAAGAACTGAAAATTCAGATTTTGAATCCTAATTTGAATTAGTTTATTTCAGAAACATTCGAAAACGAAAATCTTTGACTATATTCTCTGTAATCACTGGTAAAGGTTTTCGATTAAAATTTTCTTAATAATTTTGGATAAACTAGAAGAATTGGATTTGAATTTGAATTCGAATAGGATTGTTTGAAAACCCTTCGAAAACAGAAGTTTTTGACTATATTCTCTGTAATCACTGGTAAAAGCTTTTGATTAAAACTTTCTCAATAATTTTCGAACAAATCTTAATTTAGGTTTTAACGCAAGTATTACAACTCATCCCATAGTGAAGACGTAAACTACCCGGAATTGGTAGTTGGATCAAGGACTTCTTAAATTTATTTACTTATTAATCGAATTGTCTTTGTTTGATTTAATTGAAGTATTTACATTATAGTTTTTCTTTTTATTAGATTATTTTGAAGTGCATTTAAATTAGAAAAAATTCGTTTAGCTAATATTTTATTCCTTGAAATCAAAAATCAAAAAATCAAATTGCTAAAATTTTGTTAATAGGTTGTTAATTCGTTTTAGTTTACATTTTGAACTTGCAAAACCCTAGGAATTAGTTTTAATTAACTTTCAAACTTAGTTTACATTCAAATTTAGGATTTCCATTATAACCTAGAAACTAAATAATATAGGCTCCTTGTGAATTCGACCTCGGACTCACCGAGTTAAAACTACACCGCACACACTTGCACTTGGGGGTTAATTTAGACGCAATTTCCATAAGCGGTCAGCTGTGACGATAGTTGAAGGTCTTGATTTACTAAGAGAATGTTTGATAATTCTGTCGTTTTTTTATTTACGTTTATATATTTATATTTTTTATTTTTTATTTTCTGTTGTCTTTTTTTTCTAAAATAAAAACTGAAACTGCGTTTAAAAATACAATTCTGTTTATATTTACTAATTTTTTATTTTCATAAAATATTTAATTTTATTAGTTTTTTTAAAAATTAATTGATTTTAATAAATATTTTTATATTAATTTAATTTAATTATATTATTTATTAAAAAATAAATAAAATATAATTATTATATCATTTAATCCAGAAAATATAAAATATATTAACTATAATTTAATTATATTATTTACTAAAAATAATTAAATAAAATATATTTCATAATAATTTAAATAATTTAATTACGATATTTATTAAAAATAATCTAATAAAATATAATTTATATTAAATTAATTAATTAAATTAAGTTAATTATTAAATTAAAATAATTTCATTATGATATTTATTAAAAATAATTTAATAAAAATATATTTAATATTATTTAAAATAATTATTGTAAATTAATTATTAAATTAAATTAAATTAATTAATTATAATATTTATTAAAAATAACTTAATAAAATATATTTATATTAATTAAATTATTTATTAAATTAAATTAAATTAATATATTTCATTTTATTATTTATTAAAATAATTTAATAATATGTATTTCTTATTAATTGAATTAACTAATTTAATTTAATTATTTATTAGAAATAAATTAATAATAGATATTACATATTAATTTAATTATATTATCTTTTAAAAATAACTTTAGTTTAATAAAATATTTAAATAAAATAATTTATTTTAATATGATATAAGAAAAATGGACAAAGTATTAAAAGTGATAAAATATTTAAAATAGAAAGAATAGAGTGAAAACACATTTTTTTCTGTTTACGTTTTTCTGTTTAAGTTTTTATTTTATTAGAAACAAGAAAATGTAAATAGATTTAATAAATATATTTCTGTTGACAATTTACAAAATTTTAAAAACATAAATAAAAAAAATAAAAATAAAAACGTTATCAAACGGCCCAAACGTTGTGAAACATGCAACAATTTTGAACATTCTACGTTCTCATGCTCACTAAAAGTCAAGAAACATGTAAGGATAATTAATTTGAGAGCTATGCAAAATTAAGAAAAGTTCGAATGGAAAATCATGATGAAGATAAATGAGAGTCAAGCGAATAAATGATAACAAATTACCAACGATCATGAGTGAAGACGCGTCAAAGTGAAAGCCTCTATGATTATTGAACGTAAATCTGTGCAGAGCCTATGCAAGCAGGATTAAAAGCGGAGAACTTATAATCGGAATCGACAAACTGAAAATCCAGAAAATGAGGTTAAAGTGCGTTGTAAAAGGTAGAGGTCCTAATTGGAAGCGTAGATATTTCTTCTTCATTAAATCTTTTCAGAGCATTTTTGAATCTTGTATCGAAGAAGGAGCCAACCCAAAGGAGCAAAGTTACCACAAAGATCATATGTTGTCAGTTATTTCACATTTTTGTAATCTTAAGGGTTGTTTGATAACGCTGTTGTTTTTTTATTTATATTTATATGTTTATGTTTTTTATTTTTTGTTTTCTTTTGTTATTTTTTTTTTTGAAATGAAAACTGAAACTACATTTAAAAATATAGTTTTGTTTACAATTATTAATTTTTTATTTTCATAAAATATTTAATGTTATTAGTTTTTTAAAAATTAATTGAATTTAATATATACATTTTACATTAATTTAATTTAATTATGTTATTTATTAAAAACAATTGAATAAAATATAAATATTATATCATTTAATTTAATAAATATAAAATATATTAATTATAATTTAATTATATTATCTATTAAAAATAATTTAATCAAATATATTTAATATTACTTAAATTAATTATTTTAAATTAATTATAAAATTAAATAATTTAATTATAATATTTATTAAAAATAATTTAATAAAATATATTTATATTAATTAAATTATTTATTAAATTAAATTAATATAGTTTATTTTATTATTTATTAAAAATAATTTAATAATATATATTTATATTAATCAAATTAACTAACTTAATTTAATTATTTACTATAAATAAATTAATAATTGATATTACATATTTATTTAATTAATTTAATTATATTATATTATTTATTAAAAATAATTTTAGTTTTATTAAATATTTGAATAAAATAATTTATTTTAATATGATGTAACAAAAATCGATAAAGTATTAGAATTGACAAAATGTTTACAATAGAAAAAAACACAGAATAAAAAACACTTTTTTTCTGTGTACATTTTTCTGTTTAAGTTTTCATTTTTTTGGAAACAAAAAAACGTAAACAGATTTAACAAAAATATTTTTATTATCAATTTACAAAATTTTGAAAACATAAACAAAAAAAACAGAGAACAAAAACGTTACCAAATAGGGTCTAAGTAAAATATTTTGAGTCAATTCCCAAATAATTAAAATGTAAAAAAGTTTCAAGAAAAAAAATTAACAACTAGAAGATGGCTAGAGAAAGAAATTTCTCAAGTCACTCGATATTGAAGAAATTTGGTGCTAGTTCCCAAAAAAAAAAAAAAATTGCTGGTAGGGAAACGGAATTTTAATATTAGGAATCTTTTGTTTTTTAGAGACTTATTTTAGACCATGAGTGTTTGTTTAAACCTTCGTAAAAGAAGTTGTTGGACCTTTATAATGTTTTTTATTCTTTTAAAAGAAATAATTTTTTTTTTTTTACTTTAAAAAAAATTATTTGATCAAGTGGTAGGACACAATTGCGCAAGCAGCAGATGCATTCATTTTCTTTTGAGACAATAATTGGTACGAATAATTATGCAGGCAGCAGGTGCATTCATTTTTCTCTTGGGCAATAAAAGTGTTTGGTTGGTAAAAATTTGATTAGAAAATATAGTAAAAGTACATGAAATAGACACCAAGATCACCTAAATCGGACACCCGAGTAAAAAGTTATGACCGTCTAAAGTTTTCATGAAATAAAGCCCAATTTAGTTTGGTTTTCTTTCTTTTTCTACCCCTATTAACACTATTGAAAGAATTTGCAACCCGACAAATCATAGGTCATTGGTTTCTCTCATCTTTTTGATGATTAAGCCTTGATTACATTAAAACAAAAATTGCCAAAGGCCTTATTTTGGTTCTTTTATCAAGCAAACGATGAATTCAAAGTTACATCCTTATTTATGGATGCTGGGGTTGTTTCACATGACTTTTAGCTGGAGCGTTAAAGTATTCTCAATACACTTGTCATCCTCAGCGACAGCCAAAGTTGATGAAGAGCAACTTTTTGTGGTCAAGCAATTTGCACGCCGAGCAACTTTTTGCCGAGCAACTTATGCAAGTTTTACAAGTAATTTTACAACTTTTTGCCGAGCAGATAAGGACCTAATTTTTGTATTTCGAGCTCCCATATCTATTCCTCATGCAAACTCTGGCAAGCGCATCCAATAGAATGAGATGAACGGACCCGAAGGATAGTTTTAAGATTTGTGTTACCCAGATAAATGTCCATTAATTATACTGGAAGATCGGTCGGTCAGTAGTCAGCACAAGACCAAATTCATTAATTATTTCAGTACAAGATCAAATTTGAAAGGGAAAGAAAGAAGAGGGCTTGTACAGCTATGTAAGGCTTTCGACTCTATATACATATATACATAGATAGGTTCATTATTACATGCATGTATTGCCCTCGCAAAGATTGCCCAACCCATAAATATGGTCAAGAGTAGCCCCCGCCTACGACAAACTGACATTGGGACAAGTCGGTCGATCGCTCGACTAAAGACACATCATTTCTTCAAGATAATTACCTCTTCTTTGTCTGTTACGCATTCAAAGCTAACCATCTATTGCAACTCAAATGCCAAATAGTTTTTGAAGAACTATTCAGAGCTATATTAAGCCTACCAGCGCAGTAAAAGTAAACTAAGGTTCTCGGATCAACATCCGTACTATGTCGAACAATCTTACAGACAAAAGGTTATTCAAAATAGAATCAAATCATATTGTTCAAGTTCGATTATTGAGTTCTTTAGAGTTCGATAATCAAGCTCAAGCTCGCCTCGTCTTACTTGACTTAGGAAGGCCAGGTGCATCAATACATGTGAGGTAGTAAAGGTACTTTCATTATAATATTACAAGTTGCTTTTCTAAATTTAAATAAGCTCTGCCTTTACATAATTACTTGCACAGGCAAATCAATTTAGCATGATTCTATCTTTGCATCACATAAAAAGCATAAACCGTTTACACTGTTGTTGAAGTATATCTATGCAATGCTGCATATTTCCACTGTTGATGAATTTCAATTTTTGAGCACATATTGTTTATTTTTCTATACGGAAAGGATAAAAGTTTATAAGTTTTATTCTACTCTGCTCGGGTAATAAATTATCCCGATCAGAGTGGGGGCATAATGTGAGGCATAAAAATAGCTTGCCCGACCACAAGAGTGGTCCGCCGACCATAAATTACATCCCCCGAACAGGGGATATATTCTAATTAAATTGGAACTAAATAGTTTGCTAGTTACGTTGTATAATTACTTTATGTACTACACTACCACACGGCTCCCGAAACTTACATCATCTGGCATTTAATGTTAGCCACCCACCTCCACTTTAAGTCATATCAAAATAAAGTGATAGTCAAATCAATAGAAAACTGGACAGGCACTCCATCTATAAATACCAAAAAGCAAGACAGTGTAAGGGTTCTTCTTTCGGCTCCTTTTTCTCTGATCCTCTTCTCTCTCTATCTCTCTACTTACATGAGCTTATTATCTATACGAGAAACTGACTTAAGCATCGGAGTGTCCTTGGTCGGGGACCAACTCCGACCGCTTGATTTTACCATATTCTTGCTTGCAGGCCACCAAGAGAGGATCTCAATGCACAGGGGAGAGAAAGAGTCTACGGAGAAAATGGTAAAAAATATTGCCAAACAGGTTGCAATGCTGCTGTTTAGTTATCCCTTTCAAAAGATGCTGGAACACAGTTGCAGCCGGAGGAGCACTTTTGGTGTTATGTAAGCCAGCCACAACAGATGAAAACGAGCCTCATCATCAGTAGACAGCTTAGCATAATTTTTAGGGAGGGACGGGGCCCGCATGATCCGACTTCCACTTCGCCACTTTGTTTATCTTAATTTATTCCTCTCTGTCGTTAATCTTTTCTTTTGTTTTCTTAGATTAGCTTATATGTATATGTATCTCTATTGTATTTATAGTTTGTCTTGGTTTATTCCTCTCTCACTTGTTGAATCCTTTCGCTTTCGATTTCTTAGATTCACTCGTATGTATATGTATTATGTGTCCTAGAAATTGGCACACGTGTGAGTTTTATTAAATTATTATTTTATTGGTAACAAAATTAAATTAATAAAAGTGACTTAAATAATAAATAGTTAAGAGTATTTAAATAAATAATTACTAATTAAAGAAAATTTAAAGAAAATAAAAAAAAATTGCAAAAGTAACGAGTAATTAAAAACACATTTATTGAAGACAAACATATAAATAAGTGAAATTGTAGTAATTATAAAATTTTATTTTTTAGTACATGCGATTTTAAAAATATTATAGAGAAAAAAAAGAAAATTAACCAAAATAAAATTGTATAAATTTTAAAATTTTATTATTACCTCCCGTTTGTAATGTATATAATAGTATAAATATAAGTTGTTTTCATATTTACTTTATATAATAGTATACATACAAGTAATTTTTGAGTTCACGATGGTTTGTGTAATAACCTGAATTTTTTTTTAATTAAATTGCTTAAGTGTGGTGGTGATATTTGTTATAGTAAAAATCTAGAAAATTGAGAATTTGAAAATTTTTGGAATAATAAAATTAGTTGGAAAGATTTTCGGATTGAATTTCACCCTATGTGGGAGTTTAATGTAGAATTTCTAAAATTTTTATCCAAACACTTCCTAACCCAATTACTTATTTGGTTCAAACCAAGCCCAATAACCCATGGGTCAACCCCTTTTTTTTGACTCACCTCAACTCACTTCAACTCACTTTATCACTCAATGAGTTGACTCCTGAATAGTTGCTCTAAATTATTTCCCGACAACTTCATTTTCCATCTTCCATACACTCTCACCATCTTTCAAAATTATTTGACTAATTAGACAAAGAGAAGACCCTACATTGATGATCTTAAATCATTTTTTTCAAATTATTTAGCAAACAAGATTTAAAGCATTTTGTTTGAAAGCTAGCATGATTTAAAGCATTTTGTTAATTTGTCAAAAAGCTAGCATAATTGTTTAATTTGTCAAAAAGTTAGCATGATTCCCGGATCATGCCACCCATCCTCATCCATCCTCCAACACATTTCTTAAATTATATGGTTAGATAGTCAAAAAGTAAGCATGATTTTTGGATCATGCTACCAATTGTATATGCATGATCTTACCTTAGTTGATTTGAAGCATGATTATTTTCTCCACCAATAACTTTCTCTACACTCCTATGATTCTTATAAATTGTGTGCCTTCAAAGAGAAGAAAAACAATAAGAAAGAAAAAATATATATTTTTATCAAGTGTGGTTGGACATTTGGTGTTGTTTGGAGGAAGAAGAAAGGCTTGAAATTTTTCAATTGGGTGGTGTTCAAAGCTCAACTCCTTTTTCCTTCATAGGCTTGGTCACCAATATCTTCATTGAGGTAGGATGATGAACCTCCTAAAATATATTTGATGCTTTTTCTGGTTTGAAGTATGAAACTTGATTGTGATAAAAATAAATACCCGTATATTGGGGGTAGGGAAGCCAAAATTTTGACTGATGTAACTCAGTATGCTGATAGCTCTCTATTTGTAACTTCTTATGTGCTTCTGACCCCTAAAACGGTGGAATTAGGCTTCGGCTAAAACATAAAAGTTGTAGCCCTTTCAGTTTTCTTTCCAACCCAAAAAGAATTGCATCAATCCGATTTGTGAGTCAAAAGTTATGCCCAAAATACTGAGCACGTGTAAAACTACATTTTCTGAACAAACTGAATTCAAGGCTGTTTTTGCACGTTTAAACCTTAAAATTTTAAAAAGTATAAAACATGAAAGTTGTAGGTCTTGAAGTCTAGTTTCTACAGATATAAAGTTTATAGATATTGAAGTTCTGCTCTATTTTATCTGAATTTTCTTTCAAGCTACTATTTTTGCTTAGTCTTTAATTGATGCTTGTTTGGATTTTTTTTAGAATATTATGTTTAAAGATTTATTTAAATTTCTAATTACCTTCTGTTAGTTATTGTCATGTTAATAATTTCTATTGATATGAAATTATTTTAAACTGGATATTATGTATTATTTGACACTCTAATATTAATGATAATTGACTTAGATAATCAGTTTCATCATGGATAGTGGGATGACTTATTCAAACTAAAATGCTAAATATTTGATAAAATGCCCAACAGAAACAATCGACTTGTTCTTTTCTCATTTGGTCTTTCTTAAATGAATTTGATTTATTTTTAGGCATTGTTTTGTCAACCTAGCAAGTTATATAACTATATTTTTATGATTAAGTGAATTTAATGAAACTTATTTAATACCTTCCTAAACATTGGAATAATTCTATGGACATTTGTGGATATATTGAAGCCGAAAACCTATGATAAGAGTTTGATTATAAAGAAGATGATGATTGAAAATTTTATTCAAATTATTTTGAAAAACAAAAAAATAAATAAAACTTATAAATTTTTCTAAAATTAAATATAAGTTCAAATAGCTATTTATTATCTTTATATTCCATAAAATAATAAAATAAAAAGTAAAAGAGGCAAAAACTAAGATTTGCAGCCAATTAGGTTCGAACTTGCGACTTTAAATCGCAATTAGGGTCGCCCACCCACTAAGCTACCAACCTCGGCTTAATTAATATACTATTAGAAATAATTTTATTCTTATCAAATGTGGTACGGTAAACTTGTCAAAACAATTAACTAAAATACTAATTCGTTATGGATTTAGATAAAGTGCTTAAAAATATACTGCATGTGACTGAATAATCCCACTTTTGATTTATCGCCCGGGAACATTACCGGTTGTTATTAAAAATGTCTTATTTCCATGCAAGGTTCCTTTGGAATGTAAAAGGGTGAGAAGAAATTAAGACACTCGGTGCTAAAGTTAGTTTTGGCAATGGCGTGATGGGTGAGTAGAAATGGCATTTTAGATGAAGATGGGAACATGCATTTTATTTGGGAGATGCTCTCTTCTGACCTGGCCAGTCAGGTAGCCGGTCGTGACGGCTAGGTTTTTGGTACGTGACACCGTCAGAATGCATTGGATGCTAAGCCCATAAAGTCACTGGTTCCTAAGGCTGGGGGTAGAGGAGGATAGGAGTATGATTATCTTAGGAGGATTTAAATTAAACTCCTTTACAAAATTTTACTGTGACTAGCAACCTCTCTTGTTATGTATGAATGATGTGTTGGAATTATTTAATTATATTTAATTCCTCTCGATGAATATTTTATAAATATATATATATATATATATATATATATATGAAACCTGTATCGCTACGGGGTTTGATCCCGAGACCTTGAAAATCTAAATCTGAGATCCCTACCACTGCGACACAGACTTCATTGTGGTACACACATTAATATTTAACTATTTTTACATGTAAGTAAAATAATAGTTACGGTGACGGTTTCATCGAATCGTTGTAAGTATAATTTACATTATTCAGTTGAGATCTATTGAATTAATTGTTGCATAAACAGTATGCCACCTAAACACATCACTGTAGTGGGTCACTTAATACAGTGTAGTATTACAACCACTATATATAGGCACCTAGGAGATTCCGATTATTGGGCTTTAGTAGCTCACCCTTTGTGGGAATATTTTTTTCAGGATATTAAGCACAAGGATACAGAAGATAACCTGGAAAGAGATTAATTTCTCTTAAATATTCTATCAGAAGAGTTATCTATTTTTTTTTCTTCTTCCCTGCGCAGAGCTGGAGGACTTTATTGTTTGGTCTGTAACAATTGTTGGATGATTGTAATTATTAAGCTTAGATCTAATTTGCTTTTATTTGGTATGTAATGTTAATCGCGTGATTGGGACACTTAGATGGCTCTGTAATAATTTTCTCTATCGTTATTTTGTGCCCTGTAATTGAAATCCCATCAAATAGTTCAATCCAATGACTTATAAATATTGTTTGGGATAAAAAAAAGATTTGAATATCTTAAATTTTTCTTGCGGGTCAACCTCAGTTTGGAGGAAAATTCTGGGGTGTGACAGCGTGTTATTATCATCTTATTTTTATACCTAACAAATAAATCTCAAGTCACCCCTGGACATTCGGTTATGAAAATTCGAAGCGTGACAGTTTGATTCTAATTAGATTAGCTTGTATGCTACGTGTATATTCAATAAAATTTAATTTTTTGTAATTTTAATTCTGTTGTATAACCTTTATTCAACTTTTATTTTGATGATATTGCGTATCATTTTTTAAAACAAAAATTAAGTATTTTGTTAAAATTAATAAAAATTTAAAAAATAGAAAAAAGTTAAAAAAAAATTCAAGTTCTAGAAAAAGCCAAAAAAATTTAAAATTGGAAAAAAGTTTAGGAATTTGCCAAACGGCCTCCAATAACGGATAAAAGAATATTATTGCTATTATTCTTCTTCATTTACTGTTGGAAGTTCTAGAAAAAGTCCAAAAAAAATTAAAAATTGGTAAAAAGTTTAGGAATTTGCCAAACGGCCTCCAAGAACGGATAAAAGAATATTATTTCTATTATTATTCTTTATTTAGTGTTGATAGAAAAGGCGAGCTACTAGATTTTTCTATATTTCTATATAAGCAATAAGATGATGAGAAGAGACAAGAGAAACAACTTCAGATCAGTTAGTAAAAGTAAGCAGGGTGCATCAAGACTTTAAGTACAAGGCCAAAGAAACCATAAATAATTTATCAAGGACGAGCTCTCTTGTTGCTGCTCAGGATGGGCACTTGTACTGCTTAATATGCTCAGCTTTAGCCGGGGTAATCTTCATGCACTTGCCATGGAACTACTTCTCGCATACGTCACAACCGATCCAGAACTCATCTGATGCATAGTTCTCCCCACATGCCCCACACAAGGTCACCCCATGCTCGCCTTCCTCATCCTCGTTCAAAACCTCCTCGATCTTCTTTAGGCTCTGACTTTGAAAACTTTCTCTGAGATAATTCGGAACCCACATGCTATGGTCAAACAAAAAAATAAATAAATAAAGGAGTGATAAACCAACATAGAGAAAGAAGATAAATTATAGGTGATAATGTGGAATAGATCACCCTCCTATTCCTTTTTAATAAATAAGAAAAGGAGTGAGAAACCAACATAGAGAAAGAAAGATAATTGGAGGTGATAATGTGGACTAAATCACTGCCCTCCAATTTCAAAAAGATGAAATTTCTCAAGTTGGCTGTGCTTATAAAATGCTCATCAAGGTATCTTGAGGACATGCCATGCCTGATGCTCCTACTGCTTTGAGTAAATAAAACAATAAGAAGCCGCGCGTAAATAAAGAAAGAGAGCAAAGGTAACTAGACATGGTGGCAATAGACTATAAGTACAAAATTCCCAGTTTCTATTTGCAAAAAGAAAAGGAGGAATCATAAGGGGCATCCCACGTAAAAAAGAGATGGATGTCAGGAATGACTTGCATCTAAGAGCCTCTCATATTTTAACAGCAAGGCAACAATGATAATTTTACTTTTGTCAACAGTAGCTAAGCCAATGTTCAAGACGCAACCACGAAACATAAATGTAATTCCATGCGTGGATAGAGGTGGGGAATAGCTAGCTACTGCTGGCACATAAAAGGTTAGATTATCAAAAGCCCATGATAGTTCGAACTAATCTAAAAAAACATGCTAGAATAATTCGCCCCCAACTTAACCGTCTACCCATGAGAAAAATTTTATGACCACAATTATGTGTGACAGGAAAGAACCCTTTTTACCGCTTTAGAGTTCGGCTTGGATTTGCTGCTGCTGTGATTCGAGACTGAAGATTTCTCTTTCTGTTATTTCTTTGCAGTAACAGTTACAACTTCAAATACTGTAGGTAACTCATTTATCATATTAAAAAGTCGCTTCCTGCACCAAAGAAAGAAATGGATTCAGTCCAGAAATCACCTAGACATAAAACCAAATAATTTGGGCAATCAAACCACTATAAATCTGATATAAATATCTAAAAGTGGTTTCATTTTCATTCAGACATATATAAGCTGACAAAACAAAAAACTCAACATCCAAATAAGAGTTCCATTTGGACATGTAAAATTGTGGCACAAATTGTAAGCTGGCAAAATTTTGACAGTAGGACATAACAAGGCTTGATTCTCAACGTGTTACCAAACATTTTCATGCCACTGAGATGTATCATTGGACATCATATGTTATTTATGCTACATATGTTATTCATCATTAGACACCATATTACATATAACATTTAAAATACTAAATCTAATCTTTATTCCTTGACCGTCTACGCAACAATTAAAAAAATAAAAAAATAAATAAAAACCAAAAAGAAAAATTGCCTACATAGCTTCAGGACTACAATAACCAAGCTTGTATATTTTCATATTTTTAGATATTATCAACGGGGCATGACAATAAAGCAACTAATTGCATGTAACCTTACTTCTGAAACCAAATGCTAAATACACAAGTGAGATATAGTATTTGCTGGTCAGGAACAACCCAAGCTTGACAAAACAGAAAACTAAACATCCAAATAAGAGTTCCATTTGGACATGTACAAATGTGGCACAAGATGTAAGCTGGCAAAATTTTGACAGTAGGACATAACAAGGCTTGATTCTCAACATGTTACCAACATTTTCATGCCACTGAGATGTATCACTGAAAGGTCAAGCTTGAAGAGTCACACAAGAATGGAAGGCAAAAGTGCAAAGATGCAATTACTTAACTTGAAATTCATATATCAAAAATTTTAAATTGACTAAGTAAATACTTGCTCGAGGTAGACCAACATAGTTTTGACGTAAGTTGTTAGCATAGTTAGAGTCAACAGAATATATTACCAAAAGTTTAAGAAGCATGGATGCTTCTAGGAAGGTGGCATATCTATGTTGGGTACTGACGCTCATTCAACACACTTTTCTTAACGAGTGTTGGACACTTATATAAACATATTATATTATTTTAAATTTTTTAGAAACACGCATTCCTTAAACTATTGGAGGACATCCATGAATTGCATTGCAAATTTGAAAACAAAGATAGTAATTGGAAGCCAACAATAAAATAAAAGAGATATGGATCATAACATTGAAGCACTTCCTAGGACCCTTTCTGATTTATTGAGACAAGTCTTTGAAGTGATACATAAAATATGACAGTTTCCAGTACAATGCATGTGCGGGTTAACTGTAGATATTGGCATTCCTACCTTGTAAGCTGATCTGACCTAGTTCATTCATCTACTTGCTGCAGTGGTTTGAGCTAATGCAATATTCCAGAGACTAAAATCAATTGGATGACCGAGCTCAGGTTGACTTGGGTGGCCTTTTTGTACAGAGTTTTAAGTATATTAGGGGTGGAAGATTTCAGTTGGTGACCTCAGAAATTGGAACAATCCAGTACAGGGTTTTTTTCACAAAGGAAATTCATGTAAATAGTGATATATAGTGAAAAGACAAATAGGAAGCGAAAGCCCCATAAATTTTCTTCTTTTCATAAGAATGAGTAGGAGATAGAAGATCAGGACAAGAAATGAGGGAAAGACTTTGTACATATTACACGCATATTGATATATATTAATGCATAGTGGCTATTTTCTTTCCACTCCACTTGTGCATTAATAGTCAAGCGTGACTAATTTTCTGTCCTGCGAGTTGTGCAGCGTTGTGTGTGTGAAAAGATGATACGGCTTGCTGATGACAATCAGGCGTATAAATGAACTGATTGAGTGACAATTCAGTGAGTCCTTGTCATTTAGCATTGGGCTGTGATTTTCAGAGTGGTCCATGAGTTCTTTTTACCGTGCACAATCCGTTAATCCGCAATATCTCATATTCTATCTTGTGAACTCAACAATCTATGCAACAAACTAACTAGTGCAATCTCCACCCGCTAAAGGATCCGGACCTGTCATGCACCACTATTCTTTCCATGCGTTGAAGCAAAGGGATTCAAGACCCCAATGCTTTAATTAGCACCTTAATTAATTAAATTCAATTGATCATAGAAAGGATGTAATGAAGTAGCCTTTAGTTTTGAGTGGGAGTGTCTTGAGAATTAAACGCTCTATTTAAGAGAAGAAAGCCAGCTCATTTTTGATAGGGTTGTACGTGGGTTGGGGACAAGCTTTGATATATCATGAAACTCCATTGCACGTGGTAGCCTTGCGTGGTCACTAGTTACCAAAAGCTATATAGCTGGAACATCCATTTCCAGGATTTCGTCCTAGATGAGTTTCGTTACCTTCTTGACTTTGCAACACAATCTCTTTCGTGTCCCTAACAATCCATCTGCAGCATTGGGCGATCCATCACTCTCTCTCTCTCTCTATTTTTTTTTTTCTTCGGTAAATATTATTGGTGCGTTTATGTTGGTTGTCGAGGGCGTTTCTTCCCACAGCTTGCACGCATTTTTGTGTTGATTTTCAACTTCTTTTTTTCAGTGAATAAAACTCAAGTAAAGTCATGCAACGAAATGGAATTTATATTCTCTCTTTCGCCACATCTAATCTTTCTATCTTTTTTTTTTTTTCCTCTCCTTCCTAAATTCTCACTCCAAACACACCCTTCATCCAACAATCTATATATTAATTTATTGGTATCTATAAATTCATATTCCTCCATTTCACTCTTATCCATTTAAATACTTCCTCCACCTTTCTCCCTTTCGTAAACATGCACTTGCTTTGTTCATAGGGCACAACTACTACCATTTTTTTATAACTATTTTAATCACATTTTAACACAATCAAATGTCATAATTAACTCTTGCCAATCGTGCAAGTTAGGGAAGTATATTTTTATTTTATCTTAATATTTAAATCTCACCAAATTGAAACAAAAAATATAAATAAATAAATAATAGGGTCTAACAATTGCTAAAGGCAATTAAATAAAACTCAAATAAAATTATATATAAGAGCTTTAAAAATTATTTAAATTTGGTTGATTCAATGTTTCAGACATTCAAAAAATTCTTAAGCATTGTTCTAAAATAAAAAATAAATTTAAAACCCGGTCATAAATTTAAAACCCAGGATATCACTAATATTTCTTTATATATGTATGCGTGTGTATATATATAATATATATATCATATTATGAGGAGATTGTAATTTGCATGATTAAATTTATTTTTCTCTCTTTGTTTTGATATAAATTTTTTTGACTAAAGAAAATTTTAATACAAAATTGTATATAAGATTTGAAAATTAACATAAGAAATAAAAGAATCCTTAAATACCAGATATTGACATAAGAAATGGACATAAAATTTTCAAAAAAAAAAAAAAAAAACTACATGTAGAGATGAATTGATCCCAAAATGTTAACAAGGAATAAAAAAAATACAGACTAGACAATTTTAGCATTTCAATAAACACTCTGGAATACATTCCTAATTTGTTATTAATCAAATAACAGGATATTGGATGCTGTTGTCAATATGTATACCAATTCATTTTTCACCGGTAGTGCTTTATTTGGACTTATGTTTGTTATTTTATATTCATAATTTTTTGAAAATTAGTAACAAAATCGTGTTTAGTAAATTTATTTTATTTTCTTATGTCCAAAAAATGAAAACTTAAACAAAAAAATATAAAATAGACAAATCATATTTTCACTCTTTTTTTTCTTTTATAAATATTTTGTCAATTTCACCATTTTATCCATTTGTGTTGCATCATATTAAAATAAATTACTTTATTCAAATATTTTATTAAACAAAAATTATTTTTATAAATAATATATTAAAGTAATTTATTTTATTAAATTTAAAATAATAATTTAAGATAAATAGATTATTTTATTAGGAAAAAATTATTATCAATAAAATAATAATTTACTATTAAAAGGATTTACTTTATTAAATTAAAATTTTTTATTTTAATTAATAACTTTTGTAAAATTACAAATAATAATAATAATTACATATTCAAATAATTTATTTTATCAAATTAAATGTTTTTAGTAAGTAAAAGTTACCTCCTAAAATAATTTATATTAAAATATTTTGTTAAATTAAATTAATTTTAATAAGTAAAATAATAAATTGTTATTAAATTATATTTGTTAATATAACTTATTAAATCAATTATTATTAAAATTAAATCTTTTATAACTAATTAATTTAAAATTATTTTATTAAATTAATTAATAAAATATATTATATATCCGTTTATTCACTCAAAAATTACGAGATTCAAGTTACAACGGCTTCACAAACACTAGAATGCAAGATTTCAAAATCGAAGAGGTATACCTCTGCTTGGATGAATAGAAACGAAATCAAAGTGTCGCCCAATGACCATGACCCACACCAAAAAAAAAAAAAAAAAAAAAAAAAAACGAAGAAAAAAAAGAAATTTGAAGATTTTTGTGGTTGTGTGAAGGTGCATAAGCGCGCATATATAACTACAAAACTCAATTTTAAGGAACTTACATGGTGTACGGTTGTGATTCCTCCTACGAGTTAGGTTTCTGTCAGTATTGAAAAGCTTATAATGTACCCTTTTATGGTATCATTTGGGAAGCTCTGGTTAATTAGTTTATTTGTTTAAATTTATTCTCTTATATTTTAATTTATTTTTAAACTTTTAAAATAAAAATATCACATCAACGAAATCTAAAATTCACTTAAAAATTTACATTTTTTTCCTTTACAAACACCAAAAAAAAAAAAAAATCACCCATTTTTCTTACCAACCAAGCCTACGAATTTGAAATCTCCAGTGGAGTCTCGTCAGTTTAAAAAGCTGATAAACAAATCTCATCAATCCCTTGTCTGGTTTGGATCCCAACACTTGAAAAGAAAAATTTAGGGTTAATTATCAAAATTAATTTAACCTTGGGTTAAACTAATCTCACTTATAATCTAACCAACTAACCATGGTCCAACAAAACACCAAATTATAAAATATGAAATAAAATATAATTATCAAAAAATTTAGGTTACTACTGAGTATCTTAGAGATATGAATGATGAGAAGAGTATGTTGCATAATAGTTACTTCTCCATCAATTCATGTGACTTATGTCATCGTTAGTATTTAATACTCTTTCTCCCATAGCTCACAATTGTCCGAGTGAGGAGGTAAATAAGTGGGCAAAACTCTTTGATAAAATTAATATGATGCCAACAATTACTTCTAATTTTACTCGTAAATACCGAAGACAAATACACATCCAAGGCATGCTCACGGCGTATTAACTAATTTTCTCTCGTTTTAGGTGTGAAGATCTCTCCAAGTGCTAATTTGCTCCTCGGAGAGCCTCCGGTCAGGAACTTTTCTCCGGCCTTTGGCTCTTGTTTCTCGTCTTTCCTTGTGTGCGTTAAGTCCATCCAGAGATGGGAAATTCAGTGACGTGAGCACGTGACGAAAATTTATCACGTACAAATTAATTAATAAATATTAAAGGAGAAGTGAATGGCATTCGAGGGCACTTGGCTGAAACAAGGGCCGCCCTTGATAGTATATTATTCTGATAAATACAATAATGGTTATGAAAGAGAGAGCCAGAGAGGGAGGGGTTGTGCTTTTCCCATGAAAAGCCATTACGCGCGTTGAAAATTTATCCCCGTGCCCCGGAGGGGGGGTGGGGTTTCCCTGAGAAGACATCACTCATGAGAGAGGGACCCCCACAAATAGGGCAACTGAACTGATATGTGAAAAACATGGGAAGGGGCCACCTCTGCTGTACTCTGTCTGCCAGCATTTGACCTATTGCACCCGTGATAATATTAATTAACGTTATGCGTTTACTGATAGTAGTTCAGTCTGCCTGCGTTTGCTGCAATGGAGCCATAGCCTTTTTTTTGGCCACCCTTAATTTTGGAGGCGTGCGAACCAAAATATATATCTCCGATCACAATAGCACATGCACGACTATAATGTTACACCCCTAGCTAATCAAAGAGGGTATACCCTAATTAGATTGAAACTAAATAATCTAATAGTCATATCATATAATTATTTTATTTACTACACTCAAGTGTATCAAGAAAGAGAATTTACAAAAAATTAGCAAGAAAATCACTTCCTCGTGCGTCCAAAAGCTTACATAGTCAATACTCAATATTATTATTGTGTAGTCAAATCAATATAAAGTATGTCAGACTCCCATTCTATAAATTATAGAAACGTATTAAATGTATAGGGTCTTTCTTCTCTCCCTCTTCTCTCTTTATATCACTTTATTTCTCTTTCTTTATTTACATAAGATTATTAACTATATCTGCAATTGACTTAACTATCAGAGAGTCCTTGATCAGAAACTAATTCCAACCACTTTATTTCACCGTTCTTTTACATGCAGATTTACACTGAAAAGGAGTTTATAAGAATAAGGGAGAAGGGGATCTGCAAATAAAGAGGGTCAAAATTTTTCTATACTAGGGGTTACCTCTATTTCTTTGTTGTGTATTTTGATTATACATTTAAATTCATATCAAATAAAAGTTACGTTGAAATATGAAGGAAAAACTTTTGATATTGCACTTATGATCATTTTGATTCATGTTATCTGCAATGTAGAAATGTTCAATGTGGGACCTAAAATGGTCCAATTTTATAATTTTGGGAGGAAGAGAGAGAAGATTTAAGGCGAGAAAATGATATGATTATTTGCTCTTTAACTTTCCATGTTTTCGCTCCAGGAAAACCGGCAATAGAAAATCCAGACGTACATCATGAAAAGTACAGAGTGGGACAATAGTTTGGGGAATGAAAATTTTCCTCGTTAATTAAGGGGATGAGTTTATTAACACTCTATAAATAGTTTATTACATTCTAATTTATTTTTTCATTAATTAAAATTATACAATTGTCCACATATCTTTTTATATATTTTACATACATATAATGTTATAAATGTCTTCATACAAAAACTTAATAAAATACATAATTATAATATTATAAATACTTTTATTTTACAATAAAAATTATTACCTTTTAAATATATACAAAAGACAACTTATCAATTTCTTTTTAGATATTTTGACAAGTGAGTGGGTAATTACAATATAATTTTTTTGAAAAAATTTGCTTATGCATATGAATTACTTTATTATGATTAGAAAAATTATTTGTTATTATAAAATTTTAAATTAAATTTTCAAAAGAATAATATTTATGCATCATTTGATGAATTTGTCTATATACTAAAAGTTAATATTTTCAGTTCATTGTTTTCATTATTTAGATTTTTTTTGATAGTTTTATTTTTTTCCATAAATGAACGGTGAGGACGAAAAATATATATTCACTCTTAGGACAGGTGCGAAAAGTTAATAGGGGTAAATGACGATTAAAAATTTGAATTTACAAGTGATCTTATTTGTAGGTTTTACGTAAGAAAAATATTTTGAGAGACTAAATTTTCATTTATACTTATATTTTTAGAAATCATATAAAAAAATTTTTAATTTATTTTATAACTTAATCAAATAAAAAAATAACTTATTTCATTTCAATTTATTTAAAAAATTTTGTTAATTTTTTATCATATTATTGGCATTTATTTTTTTCTTACCATTTTTTTCATAAATTACTAATTTTAACATTTATTACACTTACATTTTATCTCACCGCATTTTTTAAATATATTTATTAGATTATCAGAATTGAAAAATGGTATAATACCTTACTAAATGACTTGATGATGATAAGAGTTGAAATGATCAACATTTTTAAACAAAATGAATGAAAGAAATTGATTTTTTATTTGATTAAATTATGAAATGAAATGAAATGAAATAAAATTTATTTCTAAATGATTGTTAAAAATATAAGTAAAAATAAAAATTATATTAGTCTTTAAAAAATAATTCTTTTTTTTATTCTCTTGTAGGCCTAAATGTGTTTATTTAAATTTGTAAATGTTTTATTTATGAAGGGTAATTATGTCATTTTAAATTAGACATAAGAATAACTAATCAAATAAGGATAGTTTTATGATTCTATTTAATAAAAAAGTAAAGTAAAATATAAAAAGTTATTTGTGTCGTGCAAATAGGTCGCTCTAATTAAGAATATATACGGTTGTAATTTAGTCTACAGGACTTAAATTTTAGCTTAATTAAACTCATATAGATATTTTATGTAAAATATTTAAGTTCAATATTTACATTTTTAGATTTTTAAAATTGTAAGAGATCATAATTTTTTTTTTAGAAAAAAAAAAAAAAAAACTAACTGTTGTCATTAAAATAGATCAACAACGATGTATAAACCCTATGCATTTTCCCATTTTATATACATATTTTATATGACTTAAGAGTTAGTAATCTTTCTACTATCTTGTCATTAAATAAAAATAAAATGAATAAAATGCATGAAGTACACCTGTCTAAATTTTCACATAGATTTTCAATTTTCACATAGATTTACAATTAATTAGTATGAACAAATAAGATTATAATTAAATTTTTATATAGACTTGAGTTCAGCACAAAAAAAAATAAATAATAATTTTAACACAAGTTCATCCCTGCAAATAATTAATTTTATTAATCAAAATAATGTCATTTGATTAAAATATTATAATTTGAAGTGAATAACGTGACTAAACTAAAATGACATATCATTGGTATCAAGTCAAAAAAACTTTGTTTTATTTTAAAATATTATAATGCACACATATATATATATATATATTTTTTCCAATCTGAACACGTAATAGTTTGAAATTGGCTCTTAAATTTTAAACAAGTTATAAAATAATTAAATTTACCTCATTTGAGACCACAAATTTATTAGATTCGTATGCATTGCTAACCATGCAGTTATTTTACTTCATTTATTTTTCCAATGCACAGTAACCAAAACAAGAATTATAGTTTTAAATTGTGTTTCCGTTTCTTTCAACCAAATCCACCGAATCAAACCACTACAACGATCAGAGGCAAATCATCCTGCATAGCAAGTTTATTTAAGACCGTGTTATGTGGCGGACCTACAAATTCGAGGGTTAAGGGATTAAGATAATTTCTTTTCATATTTTGAGAAGATAGAGTAGTATTTTTTAAAATTCAGAGGACCTGATACATGATATATGTATATTAATATAAATATTTTAAAAAAATTAAGGGAATTTATTATTTATATATTATCGTCTAAGGGCTTTTTTTTTTTTTTTTTGACGTCTCAGGCATTCAAAAAATTCTAAGCTTGTTTCTAAAATAAAAAATAAATTTAAATTTATTTTTATCTCTTTGTTCTGATACATAATTTTTTTGACAGAAGAAAATTTTCATACAAAATCATAAAATTTGAAGATTAACATAAGAAATAAAAGAATCCTCAAATTCTAGGTATTGACGTAAGAAATGGTCATAAAAATTTTCATAATAAATAAAAAATTACATGTACAGATAATTGATCCCAATAAACTAACAAGAAATAAAAAATACAAATTAGACAATTTTAGCATTTCAGTAAACACTCTAGAATACATTCCTAATTTGTTATTAATCAAATAACAGGACATTTGATGCTGTTGTCAATATATATACGAATTCATTTTTCACCGGGAATGCTCTGTTTGGACTTGTGTTTTTTAATTTAGATTTATAATTTTTGAAAATTAGCAACAAAATTGTGTTTAATAAACTTATTTTTATTTTCTTATTTCCAAAAAATAAAAACTTAACAAAAAAAAAAAGTAAATAGAAAATCATATTTTCACTCTCTTTTTTTTCTTTGTTATAAATATTTTGTTAGTTTCAATATTTTGTCTATTTTTGTTACATTATAATAAAATAAATTATTTTATTCAAATATTTTATTAAACTAAAATTATTTTTAATATATACTAAATTAATTTATTTTATTAAAATTAAAATAATAATTTATGATAAAATAATTTATTTTATTAGAAAAAATTATTTTTTAATAAATAATAATTATATATTAAAATATTTATTTTGATAAAATTAAATTAATTATAAATAGAATAATAATTTACTATTAAAATGATTTATTTCTAATTAATTATTATTTATTAACTTTTGTAAAATTACAAATAATAATAATTATATATACAAATAATTTATTTTATTAAATTAATCGTTTTTAGTAAGTAACAGTTACCTCCTAAAATAATTTATATTAAAATATTTTATTTAATTAAATTAATTTTAATAAGTAAAGTAATAAATTGTTATTAAATTATATCTTTTAATATAAGTTATTAAATTAATTATTATTAAAAATTACATCTTTTGTAACATTAAATTAATTAATTAAAAATATTTTATTATTAAGTTAATTAATAAAATATAATATATATCTATTTATTCACTCAAAAAATTACGAGATTCAAGTTACTACAGCTTCAAGAACACCAGAATGCGAGATTTCAGAATCGAGGAGGTATACCTCTGCTTAGATGAATAGAAACGAAATGAAAGTGTCGCCCAGTGACTATGACCCACAAATGGCTTCGTTTGGTGTAAGAAAAAATAAGATAAATTGAGATAAAATATGGTTTGGAGTTAATTTTAGTGCCGTTTCTTTTTGAAAAGTAGTAAATCGTGGGAACGACTTTGCAAATTCGTTCCCACGGATTTAAAAAAATTCACAAAAAATAGTAACAATGGTACTCGTTTGAAAGTTTTCGACACGAAAAATATGATTATAAAAAAAATTTACACATTCAGTTAACCTACTTTTAGATTTTTTGTTTTTTTAGTGAAATATTGAAATTTTTTAAAATTAGCAATAACAGAAAAATTAGAGATATAAAAGTTGTTAAAAATTTATAGTGATTATTAGAGTTTTATTTTGTTGTCAAACCGACCCGAAAAAGGGAAATTTGAAGGTTTTTGTGGTTGGGTGAAGGCGTATAAACGCGTGTATATAACTACAAAACTCAGTTAAAGGAACTTACGTGGTGTACTGTTGTGATTCCTCCTTTGAGCTTGCTTTCTGTCAATATTGAAAAGCCCGTAACGCGCCCTCCTACGTAATTGGAATCTCTTGTGGAGTCTCATCAGTTTGAAGAGCTGATGAATGAATCTTATCAATCCCTTGTCTGGATAGGATCTCCAACACTTAATAAGAAAATTTTGAAGGTTAATTGCCATACTTAATCACAGTTAAAATTAACTCAATCTTGACTTAAACTAACCTCACTCTAAGTCTAACCAACTAAGGGCCCGTTTGGTTTGCAAAAATTTACAGAAAATCTCCAAAAATCTCTATAAATCTCGGTTAACTTTATATCACATCAACTTTTTTCTCTCACTGCACGCATTACGAACTCCTCCCAAACCACAATTTATCTCAATTTATCTCATTTTTTCTTACTCCAAACGACCCCTAAGTATGGTCCAAATAACCCCGCAGAACACAGAATCATAAAATATGATATAAAATAAAATTATCAGAAAAAATTTAAGTTATTACCGAGTGCCTTAGAGACATAAATGATGAGAAAAGTATGTTGCATAACAATCACTACTATATCAATCCGTGTAACTTACGTCATCGTTAGCATTTAATGCTCTGCCTTTCGCTGCTCACAATTGTAAGAGTAGAGAGGTAAATGAGTGAACGAAACAATCTAGTTAAATAAAAATGGTGTCAACATTATTTTTAATTATACTCATAAACACCAAAGACAAACACACATCTAAAGTATGCTCACTACCTATTAACTAATTTCCTCTCTTTTTAGGTGTGAAGGTGTTCCCAAGTGCTAATTTGCTCCTTGGAGAACCTCCGGTCAGGAACTTTTCTCCGGCTCTTTTTTCTCGTCTTTCCTCGTGTGCGTAAGTCCATCCGAGGATGGGAAATTCAGTGACGTGAGCACGTGACGAAAATTTATCACGTACAAATTAATTAATAAATATTAAATGAGAAATAAATAACATTCGAGGACACTTGGCTGAAGCCAGGGCCGCCCATGATCATATATTATTCTGATAAATACAATACTGGTTATGAAAGAGAGAGCGAGAGAGGGCGGGGTTGTGTTTTTTCCCATGAAAAAGTCATTTCGTGCGGTGCAAATTTATCCCCGTGGAGGAGGGGGTTCCCCCTGAAATGACATTACCCATGAGAGAGGGACCCCACAGATACAGTAACTGATTGATATGTGAAAAACATGGAAGGGGGTCTCCTCTTCGTCTACTCAGCCTGCCAGCATTTTGGCCCCCTCTTGATTTTGAAGGTTAGCTTTAATTTCTTGTCGGGTATTTTGATTATACATTTAAATTGATATTAAAATCATGGAAGGAAAACTTTTGACCCATTGCACCCACGATAATGTTAATTAACGTTATACGTTTACTGATAATAGTTCAGTCTGCCTGCATCTGCTGCGATGGAGTCAGTTTTCTAGGCCCCCCTTAATTTTGGAGGTTGCCTTTAATTTTTTGTCGTATATTTTGATTATACATTTGGATTCATCATATCTAATAAAAGTAACGTTGAAATATGAGGGGAAAACTTTTGATCTATTGCACTCCTGATACTGTTGATTAATGTTATCTGTAATGTAGAAATGTCCAATGTATTAAATTAATTTATTTTATTAAATTTAAAATAATAATTTATGATAAAATAATTTATTTTATTAGAAAAAAATTATTTTTAATAAATAATAATTATGTATTAAAATTTTTATTTTGATAAAATTAAATTAATTATAAATAAAATAATAATTCACTATTAAAATGATTTATTTTATTAAATTAAAATTATTTATTTTAATTTAATAACTTTTGTAAAATTACAAATAATAATGATCACATATTCAAATAATTTATTTTATTAAATTAAATGTTTTTAGTAAGTAACAGTTACCTCCTAAAATAATTTATATTAAAATATTTTATTAAATTAATTTTAGGAAGTAAACTAATAATTTATTATTAAATCATATTTGTTTATATAACTTATCAAATTAATAAGAAAAATTTTAAGGTTAATTGGTGCCAACATTACTCATAAACACCGAAGACAAAAACACATCTAAGATACGCTCACTGCGTATTAACTAATTTTCTCTCTTCTTGGGTGTGAAGATCTCCCCGAGTGCTAATTTGCTCCTCCGAGAGCCTCCGGTCAAGAACTTTTCTCCAGCCTTTGGCTCTTGTTTCTCGTCGTTCTTGTTTGCGTAACTTCATCCTGAGATGGGAAATTTTCAGTGACGTGAGCACGTGACGAAAATTTATCACGTACAGATTAATAAATATTAAATGAGAAATAAAAGACATTCGAGGACGCATGGCTGAAGCAAGGGCCGCCCTTGATCATAGCGAGAGACGGAGGGGTTGTGTTTTTCCGATGAAGGCCGACTGGATGCTACAAAATGTGGCCTTCATAAATAATATACTCTTATAAGTTTTGATGTTATGTTTTTTGTTTGGTTTGAGAAGTAAAATTTCTCCCATCTAAAAATTATCCCCCTTCTTAATCTTGAAAGAAAGTGTATTATTTTTTAAGATGGTTTGAGCTCTCCAAAAATTATCCCCCCTTATATGGATTAAATTAGACCATTATACCCCTTCTCATTGCATTTTCATCTACAAAATATATTTTATATTAGAAATAAATTCTTTTTAATAGAAAAATGTATTAAAAATTATATTAATAAAAATAAAAAAATATAATTTTTTTCAAATAGGGGGTCGTGTGATTAAAAAAATATATTTTTTCCAAATAGGAGGTGATGTGATTTTAAGATAATAATATTATTTTTTAGCAAATTTATACAAAATTACACATATATTGATATTTCTTAAATAAGGAGAAAAAAATAAGCGACTAAAGAAATTTCGGATAAATTGGGATGTTATTGTCTACGAAACTAATTTATATATTTTATAAAGTTTAATTTATTTATAATTAATTTGTCTAAAATTAATTTGTACTAGTTGGTTTTTACATTATATAATTAACATAAGCATATAATTAAGTTTGGGTAACTAAGTTTAATTTAATGGGTAACCAAGTTTGAAACATCACAAAGGCAAAAGAGTTATTTGACTATTTTTTCCATCATTTATCTCCTCTTATTTATAAAACATTCAAATCAAGTCAAAAGTTATCCCCCTCTATAAACATCATATCAATGTAGGCCAAATATCTAAAAATAATATATCCTCTTATTCTATACTTCCTTTAAAACTTATCCCTTAAAATTTTAGCACTATCTAATCGGCCCGAAAAAGCTATTACGTGCGGTCAAATTTATCCCCCTGGGGGTTGGGCGAACGCGGGGGGCAGCAGTACGCGGGTTACTGCTGCCGCAGCAGTAGCCCAAAACGACTGCGTTTTGATAAAAACGGTGCATTTTGACAAATCAGAAAAACAAAAAAAAAAAGCCAGCGAAACGCAAAAAAAAAAAAAAAAAAAATCTAAACCGTAGAGCGCAAAATAAATAAATAAAGAATGTGTTTGGTAATTAAAAATACAAATCTCTTTTTATGTTTTATGTTTTAAAAATCTCAAAACAAGAAAAACATAAAACAAAATTTAGTTTAATATTTTTTTTCGTATTTTAAAATTTTTCCTATTTTACATTAAAAACGCTCAAAATGAATTTTTAGTCTTTTTTCATTTTACGTGTAAATTCATTTTCTATTTTTTAAAATAGATTTTGAAAATACAAATAACCAAATGCGTTTTGAACTGTTTTCCTTAGTTTAAAAAAATACAAAATACATTTTAAGCTGTTTTTTTTTATTTTTTTGTACTCTACCATCCTAAATTTTTTTTTTTTTTTTTTTTTTACGCTTTACACACTCTTTGTTTGGTTACTTGTATTTTCAAAATCTATTTTAAAAAATAAAAATGAATTTACACATAAAATAAAAAATGATAAAAAGTCATTTTGAACGTTTTTAATGCAAAATAAGGAAAATTTCAAATTACGAAAAATAGAAAATATTAAATTAAATATGTTTTCTAGTTTTTATGTTTTGAAAAAACACAAAATAAAAAATTAACTTTTTATTAAATTTGTGATTTTTTATAAAAAATTAGTATTTTTAATTAACGAACACACTTTATTTATTATTATTATTATTTTTTTTTTTTGCGCCCTGCAGTCTTAAATTTTTTTTTTTTTTTTGCGTTTCGCTGGCTTATTTTTTTGTTTTTTCTGATTTGTCAAAACGCCACCGTTTTTGCCAAAACGCGGCCGTTTTGGGCTACTGCTGCCACCCGCCCCCCCGGGCGTCCCTTCCACCCTTCTCCTCCCGTTCAAAAAGCCGCCGCAGCCATTGTCTTTTTATCTCTCTCTCTCCTCTTCTATGGATGCAAGTGTCCCTTTGACTATTTAGATTATAACCGGTTTCTATGAAAGTCTATTTTCGTCGTCGTCTTCGCCATTAGAATCTTCTCTGGGTCGTAAGCTTTCTTCTTACGTCTCTCAGACCTTTTTTTAAGGGTTTGAACAATGAAAATCATATCGTTAATAAATCCACAAATCCAATTAGTTTCCTCTCTCTCTCCCTTTCTGTTTTGCTGTGAACTTGTACGATTCTCCAATCTTTCTCTGAAATGGTTTCAACATTTATATAATTGAGAAATTTCAATAAAGAAAACCCACCCCCCCCCCCCCCCAAAAATGGCAGGCTCCTCTGACCAGGACGATCAATTGAAAGACTCGCCGGCGCTTGCCCTCACCGGGAAGATCATGGTCGGAGGTATTGTCCTCCTCTCCTTGGTCGTCGTCGTCGTCGTCTTTCTCCGCCTCTACGCCAAATGCTTCTGGTCCCGCCGAGAAGAACCTCCCACCCCCACCACACGCCTTCGCCGCCGCCGCCGCTTCGACTTCGTTCCCGGCCACGGAGACGGCTTCCGTCGCGGTCTTGATCCGGCGATTCTCAAATCCCTTCCCATAGTGATATTCGACGCCAAGGACTTCAAAGACGGACTGGATTGCGCCGTCTGCATCTCCGACATCGCCGACGGCGAGAGGGCCCAGTTGCTGCCCAAGTGCAATCACTGGTTTCACGCCGATTGCATCGACATGTGGTTCCAATCCCACGCCAGTTGCCCTCTGTGTCGAAACCCTGTTTCGAACCAATCGTCCCAACCTCCCTAATTAACCCTAGATGTTCTTCTTCAACCGCCCAGAGCAGAGACCATGAAACACAAAAAATATCCAATATATGGCTGACAGTATCGCAGATAGTACCACATGACCGAGAGGATTATATGCATGTGGTACTGTTTTGTATAAAATGGACGCTATTACAAAAACAATATCGAATGTGTCTAGTATGCAAACAGTACCATGAAATACAAAAAAAAGTCACATATCTAACATATGGCTAATAGTACCACATGGATGAAAATACCACATGCATGCGGTACTGTTTTGTATAAGATGTGGTATTGTTTTGTATAAAATGTATGCTCTTGTAAAAACAATACCAAATGTGTCTAGTATGCAAACAGTACAATGAAAAAAAAAAGTCACATATCTAATATGTGGCTGACAGTATCACATGTATGAGCAGTGGCGGAGCCACGTTAGGGCAAGGGGGGCAAGTGACCCCCCTTAATTTTTGATGTTAAATTACAAAAATACCCTTGATATTTTACCTTTAATTGAAAAATAAATGAATTCAAAGTTAGGTTATATTAGTCTTATTTAAAAACTAAGGTAAATTCAAAAATTTTCCATATAAAAAGAGTTATAAAAATTAAACCCAAGTATTTTTTTGAAATAAAATATATTGTCCTATTATACTATTCAATATTTTTGTGCATAATATCAAAAAATATAATATATAACATAATAAATTCTATAAACAATAAAAACTTAATAATAATTATATTTTTTTAAGTAATGATAGATATCTTATTAAATCTCAGATACTGTTAAAATAACTTGTTAAACCATTAAATTGAAAAAAGTATAATCGACGGTTTAATGTTCAAGAATAATTTTATCTCTCCCTAAAAGTAATATTATTTCTCTCCTACTCTTAGTCTGAAGATAACTTGTTATTCCCGTCTTAGATACCCGGTGCCCCCCTGACTGAAAATTCTGGATCCGCCCCTGTGTATGAGAGTACCACATGCGTGCGGTACTGTTTTGTATAAGATGCATGCTCTTGCAAAAACAGTACCAAATGTGTCTAGTATGCAAACAACACTATTAATGGTTGGTTTGTGTTATATATCGATTGATATTTTTTATGGCAGTAAGAAAATAATACCGATAAAAATAGTACTAGTACTGTTTTTAATGATACTGTTTCATATAAATGTATGCTCTTGTAAAAATAGTACCGAATATAAATTTAAATTTGTTTTGATTATGTTTCAAAAATTGATTTTGAATCTGTTTGTGACGAAGATGGAAAGTCGCAGAAGTTACGAGTGTTCGGATAAAACTGGCAGTTTCAAAATGTATTGAAAACGTATGATGTCATTTTTTGTCTTTTTTGTTGCAAGTGTGACTTATTCACAAATAAGTTTTTTTGGTATGACTAAAATCTTTATAAATCTATAAACAGTGACCGACCTCCGAAAACCCAAAAAAAAAAAAAATCAAAGCTGTTGCAAGAAGTTGTTTGTGGACTTGACCCGACATCACATTAAAAGCCTTTTGATGAGACCATGGCCCAATTCTAAGATAAATGTAGTTCCATTTAAAAATATTTCTTTTTTAAAATTAATTTGATTTTAATATAAAAAATTAATTTCATTTGACAAATAAAATTTTGTATTTAGAACACATTCTGAATTTAACAATTGAATTAATTTGATTTAAAAGAAATAGTTAATAGGAAATAAAAAATATGATATATGATAATAAATTTATCCATTTACTTATATGACTTAAGAAAATAATGAATTGAATTTTAAATGATAAGAAAATAATGAATTTTCGTCAAATTTTATTATTTTGAATTGAATTTTAAATGATGTAAAAATATCAAAATTTAAGTTATGAAACAAAATCTAATTTACAAAATTTTATTTTAATTCGAAATATAAAAATTAATGAGAAGCTTCTCAAATGAAATTAAATCCCATAAAATTCACGGGTTTTAAACGGAGTGTAAGTAAATTAGATTTTGTAACCTTGTATCTTACCTCTAATCTCACTTAATTTAATATTTTATATATTAAATTGTATCTTCTATATTTATTTTGATATTTTTATCAACAACGATTGAGAAAGTGTGAGAAAAAAAAAAAAAGTAGTGCACTGGTGCCTCCAAATTCGATCCTTAGAAGTGGTTTTTTGGGGGGGGGGGGGGGGATCTCTGTTTTTTTTTTTTTTTTTTTTTTTTTTTTTTAAGTTTTGTCGTTTTAGATTTTTTATCAAAATTTAATTTTTTTTTCTTATTTGGTAATTTTTAGCCATGTTATTTATATTTATTAAAAAATTATAAAAATTTATTTAAACGTAGAAAATTCACTCAAGGGTGAAAAAAACTAATTTTTTTTTATCAAAAGTCAATTTTTTATGCATATGTGAACTTTTTATTTTTAATAAAAATGTTATAAAAGACTAAATTAAAAAAAAAAAAAAAAGAGGGAAAGTGAAACTAATCCTTCCAAAACCAAGCTTTATTGGCGCCCCCATGGTCAAACAAAAGCATTAATGTTCATGATGAGACGGGACAATCATTTCAAGTTCATCACAATGTCTAAAATTAGCTCTTTTTAAGCTGGTTTTTGTGAGGCCAGACAATGCCTAAGTGTGTGTTTAGGTGTTAAATTTGACAAAAATTCTTAATTTATTTTTAGTTTTTTTTTTCAATTTCCTACATTACAAATTTTTAACTTTCTCTAATTTTTACTAATTTTTTCTAATTTTTTTAATTTTTATTAATTTTCTTTAACTTTTACCAAAATTTTACACTTTTTTAAAAAACACCACTAATTTAAAATTTGCTCACTTTTTTTTTTTTAAAAATTAGACACTCCAAACAGGTAATAAAGGAACATTTTGATGCACAACCTGTAGCATAAAACTACTAACTTTTGAAAATTTGGTGCTTGGCAAATCAAATTTTGTCTCTTTTTTATTCATCAGCAACAATAATTTGCTCAACTTAAAATTTATCAAAATTTTTATAGAATACAAAAAAGTTAACAAAAATTATTAAAAATTTATCAAACATTTAAAAGTTAACAAAAGTTGCTACTTACTTTGTTAAATACACCAAAAATTTTAATTATTAACTTTTGACAAAAAGAAGGGCCAAAATTACAAAAAATTGGACTTCCAAGTGGCCATTTATTTGTTTATTTTTTTTTTTAGTTTGAGCTTGATCCGGCGCCTAACCCTCAATTTTAGGTAAAAATGCTTAATACTTTTCTAGGTGAGGAAAGAAAATTTTATTATAATTTCCTTTTGTGTTTGCTTAAATGAAAATTTTCTCAGAATTGTTATATTAAAAAATACTATTAATTATTTATTAAATAAGAAATTTAATAAATAAATAAATAATTAATTATAAACCAAAAAAGAGAACAACATGATCATTTGTCCTAAAAAGAATATTAAAAAGCTACCAGAAAGGTAATAATTACCCCCATGTTGGTTATGTTGTTATTTGGGAGAGATCATCATAAAAGACTTTTAAAGCATGTAAGCCTATTTTGTGTTTAGGTTTCGTTTGGCACACAAAGTTGTCAATTTTTATTAAAAAAAAATTAATTTTTGTTAAATATTTTCAATTTCTTCACCAAACGCAAAATCATATTTTATCAACCTTTTTTAATTTCATCAAATTTTACTAATTTTTACGAAATACTTAATCCGTAGTGTGTGCAAACGGCAACTTAGTAGCTTTTCCCTGAATTATTAAGGGTTATGTTACACCATTATGTGTTCGAATTTTGTTTTGGAATGAGACATATGTTCTGTTTGGAGTTGTATAAAAATGTATAAAATTGTAAAAGTTAATATCTCGTGTTTCATGCAGTGATTAAAAAATTTTAATTTTATAATCTTGTAATTCGTGTTTGTAGAATTATATATGTTGGGCAAAATAAAACTAAGCTGCACTTGTGCCGAACAAGTTTAGTCTGGTGCCACGTGGCCCAGTGCCGAGCATACTCGTGTAAGCCACATAGTCATTCGCCGAGCACGTTTCCGTCGCGACACGTGGCGTCCTTCCGAACAACTGATTAATGGCACGAAAGTTCCACGTGAGTGTTATACGTGAACACATGATCCAAAGTTAGTGTTCCAAAGAGTACCCTAAATCTCAGCATCAATGAACAGTGTATTGCCACGTGGCTATAGCCGAGGATCTTGGAGGCTAGTTTGCTCGGCCTATCTGTTGGCGGCTAATAAATGTTGAACTTGGGACCCACAGCCTTTAAAGAGGGCTCGTGACCATAAATGCACCTTAGTTAAGATTGAACTGGGTACTTATCTCTGAGGAAGTAACTAAATCGGTCTATCTCATCAGGATTTGGTGGCTGATGTGACAGGAAGACAGTCTGACCCTGAAATTCTGGTTGTAATGCCGTGTTAAGCCGCCAGAAGCATTAAATGAAAGGCATGGTGTATTAATGAGGGGTTTGAGGCATTAAATGAAGGGGAAGAGTATTTAAAGCAAGGGAAGAAAAGAGGGACACGGCAGTGTGCGTAATGTCAAGTCGTAGGTATGCTTTAATCATTACTCAGACTACTATAAATAGGTTATCCTACCGAACCACAAAGGTAAGCTGACTATTGCCAACTCAAGCTTTTACTCAATTATTCCCAAAAAGTTTCCTTCTTTAAACGACTTGCTGACTTAATCATCGGAGGGTTTTCCGGCCAGAGACCTCCTCTCCAGCCGTCACCTTTCTTTCTGTCTTTGTTCGACAGGTCGGCGATTGCATTTCCGGTTGGCGTGGTCAGCAGTTCCGGCGGTAATTTTTGCTGCCGAACATTTGACGCCCACCGTGGGGCTCGTTGTCTAGCCCAGCATTGTTGTTCACTAGCTTTTTTCTTGTTTCTTTGTCAAGTCTCCAGTACTTCGGGAGGAAACACTACCCCACCACCATCTCCACGGGCAGGGGACGGTTCCACTCCTGCCAAAACTAAAGGGAGTGCGTTGGTTATCCGGACTCCAGGTCTGGAGCATGCCCGGAGAAGAAAAATGGAGGATCCTGAGGTACTGAAACGGAGAGAGGAGCTGATGGCTAAGGCCAGTGAAAAGCAGGCAGAGCTGGAAGAGATTCTGCTGGAATTGAGTAAGGAAAAGGGAAAGTCCCCTGCTAGCCATGCAGCTGATTCTGGTCAATCCGACTCGGAACCTGATGAAAGTTACGATGCTCTTTACGAGGACCCCACTGATGAGGATGACGGGGACATCCATGAACAGAAGGAGGTGCGCTCTCGCTCGCGACGTGATGTCTCTCCTTCCAGGAAGGACTCGCGCCGCGCTAAATCCGTCGCGAAACGTGACGTGAGATCTGATGTTGACGCGCCCATCAAAGCGCATCACCAAAGGAGTTCCTCAAAAAAGGTGCTGGAGACGCACTCAGAAGAGGCGGATAGCTCAGACCAAGAAGAACTAACTTTGAAGCGTAAGAAAGCGGGAAAGGCAAAGATGGAAGAGTGGGGGCAAGCAGAGGAATGGGGTGCTCAGGGCCAGAGCACACGAATGATGGCAAGAAAAGCCCTAGGGTGAATCTCTGCCTCCCCATTCGTCGATGAAATAACCGATGCGGAACCTTCAGAGAAATTTCAAACTCCGAGGCTTAATCTCTATGATGGGAGAACTGACCCCCTGGCCCACTACCGTCATTACATGCAGGCCATGACATTATGGAATAGCAACGACCACCTTATGTGCAAAGTATTCCCTTCCAGTTTGGGAGATACAGCACTTCAGTGGTTCCATAAACTGCCCCCTGGCAGTATTCGGTGTTGGCAGCAACTGGCAGAGGAGATCGTCACCCGGTTTTTGGCTAACACGAAGCAGCCCAAAACCGCTGACGTTCTCCTCACAATGAAAAGAAAGTCCGGGGAATAATTGAGAGATTATTCCCGCCGCTACCTGGAGCTCTACAACGAGGTGGGAGAATGCTCGGAGCAATTGGCGGTCACCTCGTTTAAATTGGGATTGCGGAAGGAGGATAGGATGTGGCTCTCCTTGACCAAAAAGCCAGCCGCCAACATGTCAGATCTTATCTGCCGAATCGAGAAGTACGCCAAGGTGGAGGACGAGACGCAGCCGGCCGAGCAGAAAGAAAGGAGATCCCAGGGCCAGACAAGAGAGAAAAGACGGGGAGATGGCCGCCGATTCATTGACGAGGGGAAGTCCGTCTTTGAAGCGGTCAATACGGTGTTCAAGGAGTCAATCTTCAAGATCCTCCCCCAAATAAAAAATAGGCCATATTTCAGATGGCCCGGAAAGCTGCCGGATTTCCCTGGAAAGGAGAATTCCAAAAACTACTGTGCGTACCATCAAGACAAAGGACATCGCACCGGAGCCTGCCGATCGTTGCGACATCATCTGGAAGAATTGGTGCGCAGAGGCCACCTTAAAGAGTTCGTAGACGAAGTCAGAACTAGAGAAGCAGCCCCACAAGATAGAGAGCCAAGGAGGCAACGAGAAGAGACTGCCGGGGAGGAGGCAGCCGAAGAGGTTCAACCCCCACCAAGGGCCAGGGCGCGCAGAGATGTCCTGAGACCTGCAGTCATCCACGTTATTCATATGGAGCGGCGACCCCAGAGTGTCATCAATCATGCCCCTAATCCACCAAGTAAAGAAATCTTGGGCGTCGCGGGTCAGCCGAACAAGCGCCCAAGGACAGCCGCCATGGAGGAAATCACTTTTCATGAAAACGAGCATCCTGGTGTTCAGCTGCCGCACAATGATGCCCTGGTGGTCACTCTGGACATGTTCGATTCAGAAGTAAGAAGAATCCTGGTAGATGCAGGAAGCTCAACAGAAGTCATGTTCCTGAGCTTATTTAAGAAGCTCGGATTAACTGAAGAAGATCTGGAACCGGCAGAATGCCCGCTCATAGGATTCAATTCTGCTCCTGTTTGGCCTCTGGGCAAAGTCGTCATTCCTGTCCGCGTGGGTCCAGTGGAGCAAGAGGTTGAGTTCACTGTTGTGGATTCCCCCTCTTCCTACAACGCTATAGTAGGGAGGTCGTGGATTCACGCTTTGAAGGCGGTCCCCTCAACCTACCACCAGGTGCTGAAGTTCCCCTATTGCGGGGAAGTGATTTCTATTTTTGGGGATCAAAATACCTCCCAAAAGTGCTTCTCTGCAGCCCTAAAATCCAAAACGATCCCTGAACAGGTCCAACTGGCGGAACTACCCGAGGACACGCTAAAGATCGATGATGTCGGTGGTGATCCGCGAATGAAAGCCACAGAGGGTTTGGAGAAATATCAAATTGGCCCGGTTGAGGATGATAGATTCTTCCTGATCGGCGCCAACCTGAGCGCCGAGGAGAAACTAGAGCTAACGGAGATGCTCTTGAAGAATATTGGAACGTTCCCCTGGACTCCACACGAAATGCCAGGTATTTCCCCCGAAGTCATGACTCATAAGTTGAATGTGAATCCGGGGGTAAAACCTATGGTACAAAAAGTAAGGCGATCAGCTCTCCAACACGCAGAGGCTGTCATAGAGGAGGTCGGCCGACTGTTAGAGGCGGAGGCCATTCGGGAAGTCTCATACCCGGAGTGGTTGGCTAATACAGTCGTGGTCAAAAAGAAGAATGGGAAGTGGAGAGTCTGCGTAGACTACACAGACCTGAACAAGGCCTGCCCTAAGGATCCATTCCCCCTGCCAAAGATCGACCAACTCGTTGATTCAACCGCTGGATGTTCCAGGATGTCGTTCTGGATGTTCCAGGATGTCGTTCCTGGACGCTTATAGGGGATATCACCAGATCCCCATGTTCGGCCCTGATGAGGAGAAAACTTCTTTCATAACCCCCCGAGGCATATACTGTTACAGAGTTATGCCATTCGGGCTGAAGAACGCTGGAGCCACCTATCAACGGTTGGTCACGAAAATATTCAAAGAAGACCTCGGACAGACGATGGAGGTCTACATTGATGATATGGTGGTGAAAAGTAAGGAGCCGAACACTCATCTCCAACATCTCCAGCATGTTTTCTCTACCCTTGATCGGTATGGGTTAAAATTAAATGCTGCCAAGTGCGCCATCGGAGTTGGCTCAGGTAAATTTTTGGGCCACTTGGTGAGCAGAAGGGGAATTGAGGCTGATCCCGAGCAAATACGTGCCATCCAATCTGTTTCTCCTCCACGCAGTAAAAAAGAAATCCAGAAGCTCACAGGAATGGTGGCGGCACTCAATCGGTTTATTAGTAGATCATCCGACAAGTGTCGACCATTCTTTAGACTGCTCAAAGGGGCCAATAAGGTGCAGTGGGATGCTGAGGCGGATGCGGCACTAGAAAAACTTAAAGAATACCTGACAACTGTCCCGATATTGTCAACACCGCAGCCGGGGGATATTTTGCAACTATATCTGGCAGTCTCAGAGCATACAGTCAGTGCCGTCTTGCTGAGAGAGGAACAAGGGAAGCAGCGTCCTATTTACTATGTGAGCAAAATAATGCAAGGAGCGGAGACCAGATACCTTCCCCTAGAGAAGCTGACTTTGGCATTAATAATGGCATCCAGGAAGCTAGCCCATTATTTTCATGCACACACCATTCAAGTGGTCATCGATCAGCAAATTGGCCATGTTTTAAAAAGGGCTGATATGTCGGGCCGGCTAGCAAAGTGGGCAGTTTCCCTTGGTGCATTCGACATAAAATTCATCCCAAGAACCGCAATAAAGGCTCAAGTCCTGGCCGATTTTGTAGCGGAATTTTTCACACCAGCCTGTGGTCAAACAAAAGAAGTATGGCATGTTGAAATAAAGTCTGCCCCGGCCGAACATAACGAGGCTGAACAACCTTGGCAAATCGAGGTTGACGGATCTTCGTCTAGAAAAAGAGGCGACGTGGGCATAGTTCTGACTACACCAGAAGGGGTCTCAATAGAATATGCAATAAAACTCGAGTTCGAGGTTACTAATAATGAGGCGGAGTATGAAGCTCTCCTGGCTGGACTCGACATTGCTCGGCGGTTGATGGCAGATGATGTTGTAATAAGAACTGACTCTTAGTTGGTTGCTAACCAGCTGAAGGGTGAGTATATGGCTAGAAGCGAAAAGATGGCGGAGTATTTAGAAGTAGCAAAAAAGAGAATTGAAGGCTTTAATAAAGCTAGCGTAGAGCTTATTGGCAGGGATCATAATGCTCACGCTGACGCACTTGCAACGCTAGCCGCCTCTTCTCGAATAAGGCTAACTGACCAGGTCTTTATGGAAGTCATAAAGAGGCCGAGCATAACGAAAGATGTAGAGGTAATGTGTGCTGACCTAGTCCCATCTTGGATGGATCCAATCATCGCTTACTTGAAGGACGGAACACTTCCCGAAGACAAGACAGAAGCAAAGAAGCTAAGAATAAAAGCCGCCAGGTTTTGGCTCTCTCCTGACCAGAAGTTATACAAAAAGTCATTCACGGGCCCCTATCTTCTTTGTGTTCATCCCGATAAAGTGCAAGACTTTCTTTACGAGCTTCATGAAGGTGTCTGTGGAGCACATACTGGGGGCAGATCACTGGCGCACCGAGCAATTACTAAAGAGTATTGGTGGCCGAAGATGGGATATGACGCTCAGGCCTATGTTCGGAGATACAAGAAATGTCAGAAGTTCGCTCCCATTCCTCACCAGCCAGCCCAGGAACTCAGCCCGCTTACCAGCCCTTGGCCGTTCGCTCAATGGGGACTCGACATTGTGGGACCCCTGCCTTCTGCTTCGGGAAATAGAAAGTTCTTAGTGGTCGGCACCGACTACTTTACTAAGTGGGTGGAAGCAGAACCCCTAGCTCACATCAGAGATGCTGATACCATTCGATTTATTTGGAAGAACATCATTACCAGGTATGGCATCCCTAGGACACTTATTTCCGACAATGGGACGCAATTTGACAGTACCCCATTTAGGGAATATTGTTCTAGATATGGAATCAAGAATATTTACTCTACACCAGCTTACCCCCAAAGCAATGGTCAAGCCGAAGCTACGAACAAAGTCATTCTCAATGGGATTAAGAAAAGACTGGAAGCGGCAAAAGGGAGATGGGTGGATGAATTGCCATCAGTACTGTGGACCTACCAAACAACCCCTAGAAAATCAACCGGAGAATCTCCCTTCTCTCTGGCTTACGGTGTTGAAGCCGTCATACCCTTGGAAGTTGGCCTCCCGAGCATCAGAACTCTACATTTGACAGAGGGGAGAATGATCAAGCTATGGGAATAAGCCTGGATCTAATCGATGAAAGAAGGGAACTGGCAGCACTAAGGTTAGCCAACTACCAGCAAGAGACAAGGAAGAAATTTAATAAAGGGGTCAGACGTAGAGAATTCAGCACTGGCGATTGGGTGCTGAGAAAATTGATGGGAAGCAGGAAAGATCAAACTGAAGGAAAGCTTGGAGCTAATTGGGAGGGACCATTCCTCGTTTCTGAGCTGCTCGGCAATGGCGCCTACAAGTTAATTGACATGGAGGGAAAGCCAATCAAAAGACCATGGAATGTAGCCTATCTAAAGTTGTACTATCATTAATTTTTTCTTCACATTTGTTGATTAAAGACTTTGTACGTTTATTGAAAAGCAATCTTTTTACAAAGCAAAAGCAATTTCAAAAGTTTGAGATCACTCCCTGCTTAACAAAAAAAAGACGCCACATCTCTTTGGGTGGTGGCATGGAAAAGAGCCATGCTCGGCTTCCCGAGCATTGGTACGAAAAGAATGCCCCATCTCCGTCGATGTTGGCACATTCCTGGTTTATTTACTGACCAGGAAATGCTCTTTAGACTGAGATTCAATTCCTCGGTCTTCTGAAAAGAATTATCAAAAGAAGCCACGCTCGGCTTGCCCGGAGTTGGTACATTCCTGGTTTATTTACTGATCAGGAAATGCTCTTTAGACTGAGATTCAATTCCTCGGTCTTCTGAAAAGAATTATCAAAAGAAGCCACGCTCGGCTTGCCTGGAGTTGGTACATTCCTGGTTTATTTACTGACCAGGAAATGCTCTTTAGACTGAGATTCAATTCCTCGGTCTTCTGAAAAGAATTATCAAAAGAAGCCACGCCCGGCTTGCCCGGAGTTGGTACAATCCTGGTTTATTTACTGACCAGGAAATGCTCTTTAGACTGAGATTCAATTCTTCGGTCTTCTGAAAAGAATTATCAAAAGAAGCCACGCCCGGCTTGCCCGGAGTTGGTACAATCCTGGTTTATTTACTGACCAGGAAATGCTCTTTAGACTGAGATTCAATTCCTCAGTCTCCTGAAAAGAATTATCAAAAGAAAGCCATGCTCGGTTCGCCGACCATTGGTATAGAAAGAATCCACATCATTTCTGATGGTGGCCCAATCCTGATTTATTCATCGACCAGATACGATTTTTTAAATCAAGATTCGATTCCTTGGTTTATTAATTGGAAAGAAAAGAAGCCACGCTCAGTTTCCTTAGCGTTGGTACACAAGAAGCATTTTCTAAGAAGCTCAGCGCTAGTGTGCAAAAGCCCTCGTATCATAAAGGTACACTTTTCCGATGCTCGGCATGAGATTAAAAAGTGAAGTTTTGTCAGAAGGAAGTTACCTCCGTTATTATATGAAAGCAGGAGGACAGCCAAACTTATCGAGGTATGTGAGATTTATTAAAGTTATGCCTCTTTAGCAAAAGCTTGAAGTCATTTGATGAAAAGCAAACTACTACATGAGCTTGTTACCTTTGAAAGGTTTACTGTTTAAAGTATTTTTGTTAGAAGTTATGGTTGCTCGGCAAAGTGGTACAAATCCAGTCACCATACATACTTCAATATAAAGCATAAAATATACAAACGGAAAGACAGATTGTAAATAGGGGACAATTCAAAAGCTTTTATTACATGCCTCAGAGTACGGTTACAATACATTTTACATAACTATCAACCGAAGAAGCTACCCTAAATCTAAGATGGGGCATTAACATTTGTTGTGAGGGTTTGTAGCTATTTCATAGGAAAAAACGTCAAGGTACTCCTCGGCTGCGCTCCTTATAATTTCATCAGCAAGCCAGTTAAGGCATTCCCCAATCAATTCATCGGCAGTTCTAAAGAAACAAAGACAGAGACAAATAAAACAAGATTAGAGAAAAATCAAACTACTTTCATTCACTTGGAGTTAAAAGTTCTCTATTGGTACATTCGAATAAAAGAAAAAATACACATATGTACAAGAAGGCTCACTTCTCTCCTCTCTTAGTAGGATCACTCTCCACTATTAGATCAATCTGTTCAAGCGACTGGGAGGTGTCCTTCTGGGCACTATCCACCTCAACCTCCCCCTCGTCAATTGTTTCTTCGGCAGTATGAATTGAGGGAGTTTGAGGTGGACGCTCAAAGCTGAACTGGGGAATTGGGCGCTCTGGATCAGGATAAGGGACCTACTTGTATATGGGATTGGTGTGATCAATATTGTTCCTCTTCATTGCGGCCTCCCAACCCTCAAGAAAAAAGTCATTGTGAGCATCCCTCATCTGATCCACGCAGTCATTGATCTGGGCTTCCACTTCAGCTTTGGCCTTCTCCTCGGCTTCTCGGAGAGCAGCTTCTTTCTCTGCCAGGGCCCGAGCCTTCAGCGCAAGCTCTGCCCGAAGGTTGGCAAGCTCTTGCTTCGATTTCTCTTGCTCGGCCCTGGAAGCCTCCAACTCCTTCAGGAGTAATTCTTGTCCAGTCTTCGTGGAGGACAATTCAATCTCGGCCCTTGAGAGTTTGCCCTTGACCTCTAACAGCTCCTCGTCTTTACGAATTAGGATTTTATCCATTGATTGCACACGAGCTATGCTTCCAGCAACTTGGCCAAGGGCAGTATTAAGTTGATGCTCGATCTCCTTATTTTCATCTCGAAGCTGACTTCTCTCTTTTGCCAGAGCGTCATTGCTGGATTGGAGATTCTTGTTCTCCTTCTCCAAGGACCTCACACTCGCTTTCAACTCCTTTATGTCCGTCTTATCCTGCTCGGCTCTGGCTTCGGAGGCTCGGCTCCGAGCAATTAACTCCATCGTGTGGAGAGAAGTCTGCAGAAAGAACAGAGAGTTAGAAAAAATTATAATGACGAAAGGATGCACATAAAGGAATATTATAGAACTTACAGAGATGATGTTCTTCATCAGAGTCTTGTGGATATCCTCCGTCCTATTCTTCCTTGTGTTGTGAACATCCCGAGGAGGGAAGATACCCTTGAGATACTCCTCGGCGTGGTTGAAGGCTGTATCTTGGACAGTGAAGGGACGGCCTTGAGGGTGCTCAAGGCTAGGAATAAGGATTTGTGGAATAAATGGAGGGGAGTCTCGAACCGGATTGGCCGGATACTCGATGGCAAGGGGCACGGGCCCAATCGGTTGAGTAGGTAATGGCTCGGAGGTTCTTGGTGGTGCGTCTTTGGTGGGTGGCACGACCTTGGAAGGTGCTGGCCCCCTCGCGGCGTCCTCCTTCGGCAGTTTCGACTGCTCGGCCGTTTGAGTTATGTCTGCCGATTGTGTCTTGGCCCTCTTCTGCTCAGGAGGACCAGAGGGTTTCTTTTGGGCTGCCTCCTGCTCCTTCCCCTTCTCCATTTTCACTTTCACTATCTGCTCGGCAGTTGAAGGAGCAGGGACTTTCCCTCATCGACCTTTCTATTCCCACCAGCCTTCTGCTCGACGGCCTTCTCCTTCTGGGCCTCTCCGCCCTTTGCCCTTTTGCCTTTGCCATGGCGAGTTCTTGTAGTCAATCTTTGGGGCCATGTCTTCTTCTTCTTCCCCTTCTAAATCTGAGAAGTAGTCAAAGGCAGGGGGTATCTCGACTTCTTCTTCTTCCTCTTCCTCCTCGTCTAAAAGAACAAATCTTCGCTTCCTCGGCTGCTCAGAAGGCTCAGGAACCGCTACTTGAGTGGCTTGAACTTGCTCGGCAACCAATGGAATAGCGAATGGAGGGGGACAAGTCCACCCTGGATGCCTTAAGGCGTAGTAATTCTCTTTCTCTTCAGCAGAAGCCCGGAACCACCACTGAAGACGCCGGATAGCCTCCGAGGTTGCGAAACCTTGAGGGGGGCGATAAACGTCTGATGAGAGGGGGTGAAGTTGAACAGAATTGGAACCGCTCTGGCGAAGGGATAGAGATCTGGACCTCCAAGGAATTTGAACACCTCCTTAAGATGTTCCTTGTCAGCACGAAGGCCAGTAGCCCAGAACTTCTTTGACTGGACAGCTGCGCAGATATTAAATCAAACAGTTAGCATGCTTAAAAGTGAGGATAAAATGCCGAAGAAGAATAAGAACTGGTAGCATTTGAAATCAACCAACCTGGGCCCAAAGAAACCGAGGGACGATTGGAAAACGATCTTCGTCTGGATCGTGTGTCCAGTGACCTGTGACGATGCACAGGTCACTTTCCGACTTAATCGTATCAGGCAGCATGTGGACCAAGGCCTTTTCTGGTCGGGATTTCAGGTACCACCTGTTCTCATCCTTCCCCACCTTCTGGATAGAGTAACAGTAAAGAAGATCCCACTCGGATATGTGGAATCCGTATCGCCTGTTTATTTCTATTACCCCATTAACAATTCTATAAAAGTTGTGGGTGAGGTTCCTAGGGCCAAGGTCCAGAATGCTCATCATAGAGTGAAGAAAGGGGTGCAGGGGGAACCTAAGGCCACCTTCGGTGATTGCCACTATGGGGAATTCCCCTGTTTCGCGCTCGCCTTGTTCGGCGAGTCTAATACCTACGTTCTGAGGAATTTGGTATTTCTCCTTGAAAATCCTAACTTTCTCCTCAGAACTTAGCTCGTTTGCGAGTCTACCCATAACGGAAGATTTGAAGTAAAAAGGGGATTAACTCACCAGGAACGAAGAACGACGGGAAGGGTGAAGGCTCGCGAAGATGAAAACTCAGAGGGAAAGAAGCAAGGGAAATCTGATGGCTCGAATCGCGGAAAGGAAGTAAGAGAAGATGAACCAGGTATATATGTATATGTGTATGTATCTGTGAGAGTAATCGAAACGTTTCCAATGAAAAGGCAACGGGCGGTAAAATGGCATTTATTACCGCCCCAATTTTCAAATTTCTGACCATTCATGTTTAACACCCCAAATCTGGGAATCCGCGTAAGCGGCGCGGCAGATGAAAAGCTGAAAGGGCACTACGCGTGTCGTCGCGAGGAGAGAGAAAAGTCCAATCAGATTTGATGCGCGTCAGGGAGATACTAAACGACAAACTGTGTAGGGAGATTGAAGGATCAGTAAGGTGAGGCTATTCTGCTCTGCTACTCTGCTTGAAAAATATCTTTTTCCGACCAGAGTGGGGGCAAAATGTTGGGCAAAATAAAACTAAGCTGCACTTGTGCCGAACAAGTTTAGTCTGGTGCCACGTGGCCCAGTGCCGAGCATACTCGTGTGAGCCACATAGTCATTCGCCGAGCACGTTTCCGTCGCGACACGTGGCGTCCTTCCGAACAACTGGTTAATGGCACGAGAGTTCCACGTGAGTGTTATACGTGAACACATGATCCAAAGTTAGTGTTCCAAAGAGTACCCTAAATCTCAGCATCAATGAACAGTGTATTGCCACGTGGCTATAGCCGAGGATCTTGGAGGCTAGTTTGCTCGGCCTATCTGTTGCGGCTAATAAATGTCGAACTTGGGACCCACAGCCTTTAAAGAGGGCTCGTGACCATAAATGCACCTTAGTTAAGATTGAACTGGGTACTTATCTCTGAGGAAGTAACTAAATCGGTCTATCTCGTCAGGATTTGGTGGCTGATGTGACAGGAAGACAGTCTGACCCTGAAATTCCGGTTGTAATGCCGTGTTAAGCCGCCAGAAACATTAAATGAAAGGCATGGTGTATTAATGAGGGGTTTGAGGCATTAAATGAAGGGGAAGAGTATTTAAAGCAAGGGAAGAAAGAGGGACACGGGCAGTGTGCGTAATGTCAAGTCGTAGGTATGCTTTAATCATTACTCAGACTACTATAAATAGGTTATCCTACCGAACCACAAAGGTAAGCTGACTATTGTCAACTCAAGCTTTTACTCAATTATTCCAAAAAGTTTCCTTCTTTAAGCGACTTGCTGACTTAATCATCAGAGGGTTTTCCGGCCAGAGACCTCCTCTCCGGCCGTCACCTTTCTTTCTGTCTTTGTTCGGCAGGTCGGCGATTGCATTTCCGGTTGGCGTGGTCAGCAGTTCCGGCGGTAATTTTTGCTGCCGAACAATATATATATATTTTTATTAACTCTAAACAAAGCCATAATAAGAAAGTACAGGTGAGGGTTGACAAATACAATGGCCTATTTGGTTGGCCAAATTTTGGCCAAAAAGTACAATAAAAATGGAAAGATGTGACATAAAGGTGATAGGTGTTAAAATTTAATTGAAAGAAAGTACAAAAAGTAGTTAAAGTTTGATAACTTTTGATAAAATTTGGTAGGCCAAACAGACCGGTCTAGGGAACTCCCTTATTATATTTTAGGAATTGAGTTTTTTTTTTTCTTTTTTAATTTATTAAGATGGATTTAAATATAAATTAGTTTCGATCTTAAGGTACGCCTGGCAATTAAAATTAGTTACTTAAATTTTTAATTTTTTTTAAATAATTATATTTATCTCTTACTTTTTTAACTTCTTTTAAATTATTAAGGGTAAAAATATCAAATTAACACAAATAAAATTAAAAACTAAAAAACTAGTTTTTTTTTCTTAATCCTTCTCAAAGGCAAACGTTAGTCTTTACAAAAAAAAAAAAAAAAAAGTTATTTTTTGTTTCTCAAACTTAGCCTTAAAGTTGAGTCAGGAATGAGAATTTTGTCAAAGGCTTGGCTCGATCGCATTAAAAAATATTCTTTTTATAAATATAATATGATTAATATATTATAAATACTTAAAAAAGGCAAAAATATTGAAGGTGTAATACAAATACATCAACTTTTGTATTTTAATGGGAGGAGCTTATTATTTAAGAATTTACTTAAATAATACTACCTCATCCTGGTTGGATGAGACGAGGGTCTCGTTTAGTTTGTTGAAAAATAACAAAAAATTTTATAAATCTCTATTAATTTTATATCATATCAATTTTTTTCTTTTACTGTACGTATTACGAACTTTTAATTTATCTCAATTTTTCTTATTCCAAACAAACCCAAGATATGTTTTGATTTTAAGACCAACCAAGGCATGGACAAACACTATTAAATAGTTTTAACATTGCTCCAATCCCATTCGGCACAAAATATTGATTATTTATTAGAAAAAAAAATCCACGCCCCATTCAGAGTTATACGATTATTTAAAGGGAAAAAAAAATTAAAACTTCACCTGCCACGCCTCAAACATAATTTTGTACGTTTTAAACATCTTTTAATGTAGGGGGCGTTGATAGCTTAAATTTTAGTATTTATTTTTTCTAGTAATTTTTAGTTAAAAGTTATTAGTTATAATTTTTGATATATTTGGTGAAGCAAGTTATAATTTTAACAACTTTTTACAATTTTTGGGTGTTTGGTAAAATTTTTGACAATATTTTTAACAATTTTTGAGTGTTTGGTAAATTTTTAACATTTTTAGCAATTTTTTTTTGTGTTTTGTGAAACTTTTAGTAATTTTGAGTTGATAAATTACTGTAGTAGAGTAAAAAAGTGGCCAAAGTTGAGATTTTACCAAACGCTCATTTTATAACTTTTGATACATTTTTGTGCTGCCAAACGCTCCCAAAAATGTTTTGAAAAATGAGTTATATATATATATATAGTGATAAAAAATAAAATAAAATATAATAATTTAAAATAATTTATAAATTCGTAACGTGTGTAATGAAATAAAATATAAATAATTTTTATAAATTTTTAAACATTTTCAATACGCTAAATGCAGTTATCATTATGTTAGTAACTTTTATCCAATCAATTTAAATTTTAATGATTAATTCTTCTATTTATTTATTCAGAAAATTGTATCCAAGTCATACTTTGTAATCTTTTAAAACTATTAGTCACACCCAAAAAAAAGTATTGCTTTTAAGTCACATTAATGTGGAAAGTTTTGTATTTAAGTCACACTTTTGAGTGGGTCTCACGAGTTTGTTTTAAATATAGTTTCTAATATACCGATAATATCCTTTATTTCTATAACAAAGTTACACAAGTTATTTCTAGAAATTCCGAGAATCACGTGAAGATATATTTACCAAGAATCACGCTTCTTCCGTTTTTTTTTTTCTTTCCTTGTTTTCAGTTTCATTATTTACAGTTTTAGTCGTGAAGATATTAAGAAGATAGAACTTATTTGGCCTATCTTCTTCATGGATTGATTTTGCCGATTGGCGTTTTGAGCTATTTTCAAAACAGTACCGGTACTGTTTCAAAAAATATGATGATGTTGGCTCGTATGGTTGGTTTATGTTATGTATCGATTGATATTTTTTAGGCAGTATGAAAACAGTACCGGTCCAAAACAGTACCGGTACTGTTTTCAACACAGTACCGGTATTGTTTTATCGGTACTGTTTCAAAACAGTACCATGAATTATAAGCGGATGACGAGTTTAAGGGCAAGAGAAATCTATTGGGCCGATCAACGTTTGAGCTATCTTCAAAACAGTACCGGTACTGTTTCAAAAAATATGATGATGTTGGCTCGTATGGTTGGTTTTGTGTTATATATCGATTGATGTTTTTTACGTAATATGAAAACAGTACCGGTCCAAAACAGTACCGGTACTGTTTTATCGGTACTGTTTTTAACACAGTACTGGTACTATTTTATCGGTACTTGTTTTCAAAACAGCACCATGAATTATAAGCGGATGACGAGTTTTAAGGGCAAGAGAAATCCATAGGGCCGATTGACTTTTGAGCTATCTTCAAAATAGTACCGGTACTGTTTCAAAAAATATGATGATATTGGCTCGTATCGTTGGTTTTTGTTATGTATCGATTGATGTTTTTTAGGCAAAATGAAAACAGTACCGGTCCAAAACAGTACCGTACTGTTTTATTGGTACTGTTTTCAAAACAGTACCGGTATTGTTTTCAAAATAGCACCATGAATTATAAGCAGATAACGAGTTTTAAGGACAAGAGAAATCCATGGGGTCGATTGGCGTTTTGAGCTATCTTCAAAACAGTACTGGTACTGTTTCAAAAAATATGATGATGTTGGCTCGTATCGTTGGTTTGTATGATGTATAGCTTGATGTTTTTTAGGCAGTATGAAAACAGTACCGATTCAAAAGAGTACCGGTACTGTTTTATCGATACTGTTTTCAAAATAGCACCATGAATTATAAGCAGATGATAAGTTTGGACAAGAGAAATCCATGGAGTTGATTAGTATTTTGAGATATCTTCAAAACAGTACCGATACTGTTTCAAAATAAAAAAAAAAAATAAATATACTTAGGAATGATGATCGATTTAGGTTTTTCCCAAATAGTTTTGATTTTGTTTCCAAAAATCGGTTTTACTTGCTTTGTAAAGAAGATGGAAAGTCACGGAATTAGGTTTTTTCAAACAGTTTTGATTTTGTTTTCAAAAATCAGTTTTGCTTGCTTTGTAAAGAAAATGGAAAGTCGCGGAATTAAGTTTTTCCCAAACAGTTTTGATTTTGTTTCCAAAAATCGATTTTGCTTGCTTTGTAAAGAAGATGGAAAGTCACGGAAGTTATGAGTGAAGTGTACACTATTTTCGGATAAAACTGACAGTTTTGAAATGTGGTGAAAAACGCGTGATGTCCTTTTTTGTCTTTTTGTTGCAAGTGTGACTTATTTATAAACAAGTTTTTTAGGTATGACTTAAATCCTTATAAGTCCATAAATAGTGACCGGCCTCAAAAAACCCCTTATTTATTTATGATTGTAGTGCGGGCCAATTTTAGTAATTAATGAGAACAATTTCGCGGAAGGCAGAAACTTGGACCAGGCTTGATTCAAATTCAGGAAGCAAAAATTATTTTTTAATAATAAATCGAACGAATTAGGGAGCGCGTTTAATGATTTCAACGTCAAATTGCAAAATTTAATTTATACTTCCTTTCTCATTTCAACAGGAGAATGAATTTGACCTTAAACAATTCAAAATTGTTCTCTTCCAAATTTTGGTTGCCAATTTACCACAGCAACCCAGTCAAAGGGGGAATCCAGCCACCGAGCACGGCCGCTTCCACCCTTCTCCTCCCATTCAAAAAGACGCCGCAGCCATTGTCTTTTTATCTCTCTCTCTCCTCTTCTATGGATGCAAGTGTCCCTTTGACTATTTAGATTATAACCGGTTTCTATGAAAGTCTATTTCGTCGTCGTCTTCGCCATTAGAATCTTCTCTGGGTCGTAAGCTTTCTTCTTACGTCTCTCAGACCTTTTTTTAAGGGTTTGAACAATGAAATCATACGTTAATAAATCCACAAATCCAATTAGTTTCCTCTCTCTCTCTCCCTTTCTGTTTTGCGTGAACTTGTACGATTCTCCAATCTTTCTCTGAAATGGTTTCAACATTTATATAATTGAGAAATTTCAATAAAGAAAACCCACCCCCCCCCCCCAAAATGGCAGGCTCCTCGGACCAGGACGATCAATTGAACGACTCGCCGGCGATTGCCCTCACCGGGAAGATCATGGTCGGAGGTATTGTCCTCCTCTTCTTGGTCGTCATCGTCGTTGTCTTTCTCCGCCTCTACGCCAAATGCTTCTGGTCCCGCCGAGAAGAACCTCCCACCCCCACCACACGCCTTCGCCGCCGCCGCCGCCGCTTCGACTTCGTTCCCGGCCACGTAGACGGCCTCCGTCGCGGTCTTGATCCGGCGATTCTCAAATCCCTTCCCATAGTGATATTCGACGCCAAGGACTTCAAAGACGGACTGGATTGCGCCGTCTGCATCTCCGACATCGCCGACGGCGAGAAGGCCCGGTTGCTGCCCAAGTGCAATCACTGGTTTCACGCCGATTGCATCGACATGTGGTTCCAATCCCACGCCAGTTGCCCTCTGTGTCGAAACCCTGTTTCGAACCAATCGTCCCAACCTCCCCAATTAACCCTAGATGTTCTTCTTCAACCGCCCAGAGCAGAGACTTCAGCTGCTGTGGGTGTGTTTTCAGCAGAGTCTCCGAATTTCCCGACGAATGTGTTGTTTTGGGGGAACCAGAGTCGAGTTCGTTCCGTGGACTCGAGCTTGGAAGAGGAAGAAGGAGAAGAAGTTGAAGGCCCTGCTTCTTCTCAACCCCATTCTTCATCATCATCATCTTCTTCTTCTTCTTCTTCTTCATCCGCCAGTAATAGGCCAGATGAGACGTTGGTCATTGATATACCAAGACAGATTGTTGAAGATGAAGAACAGAAGTCGCCGGTGCCAACCCGATTGAGATCACTGAAAAGGCTTCTGAGCAGGGGACGAGTGAATCCCTGTAGTCCTAGAGCAGACACAGGGCAGCAAGGTGGCAGAGCCCAATGTTAGGCTCTGTTTGGTTTGGCGAAAATGATACATTTTTTCATTATTTTATTCTCTATTTTCCTCTCCCTCTTTCTTTAACCACGCTGGTCTTTTCTTTCTTTCTTTTTTTTTTTTTTTTTTTTCTTTTGTTTTTCTTTTCTCAAGCAATTAAAAAGGAGAACTATTTTCTTCTCAATTTTCTTTTTCTTCGCAATTCTCTCGCTTGCTCTTATTATCATTCTTTAATTTCTCATTTCTCTTTCTCCTCAAACCAAACAGAGCCATAACAGGTTGGTTGAAGGCCATAAAAGGTGGTGTTGGTGTGAAATGGGCACTCAGTTTTGAGCTGGAATTTCATTACTTACAGAAAGTTGGCAATTACTAGAGCTAGAGGTTTAATTTAGAGGAGAATTAGACCTTCAATATTGATTTATCTCCTTTTATTTTTTTGATTTGTAGAGTTGTATTTCTTTCTGCATTTGTAAAAAGGGAGACTGCTTAGTGCTTTCTCTCATCTTGAAACCCAGCTTCTAAATTGATCTGTAAATGAAATGTATACAGTGATCATTGAGAGAGGCTTCTCCGTTTGAGAGGTTGGAAATTGGAACAAAAAATCCAACTTCTCCTCTCCTTCAGAAGATGTATTTGGGAATTCCTTCGTCTTCTTTTCTTTTGTTATATTAATTCTATTTCGACTCTTGCTGAAAAGCTTGCGTGCCTTTTTAAGCACGTTGTTGTAAATTTTTTTTTTTTTAAATACTTGGATTATATTTTTCGATAAGAAATCAATAATTATTTTTTATTAACTTTGATATTAAAACTTTATTTTTATAAACAAATACAAATAAAATAATATATAAATAAGATATTCCACTAAAAAATAACATGCAATATATCACGATTAATCATATAATTTTTGTGTCGATTACTCTAATAAAAAGTAATCTTTCCACGGTTTATCTATGTTAAAATATAATAATTGTAACCTGTTTATCTATGTAAATGTTGTAAGTTAATATGTATAATCTTTTAATCATTATAAACAGTTATATGTTTAAATTAAATATGTTATGATAAAATATTTAGAATATCATTATAATTGTCATACTTATAATTATCATACTTCCTTAATTTTCAGCACTGGGCAAGCATTTCATAAAAATATAGTTTAATATTTTGAGCTAGTTTAGATCTATAAACTCGATCACAAGTCAAAAAAACAATACAGAAGTTAAGTGAGCGAGAACTATAGAGTTCATCATAGTTTGAATTGATGACATTTATTTAATTAGTAGAGATTTTACCTTGAACTATTTAATGTAAGTGTGTGGTACATTTTTTCATCATAACTTTGCATGTTTTGATCCATTATGCTTTATTCATTTTTCCTCATGCACGCTCCTTTCAAAATATTTGAGGGAAATGCACCAATCCAAGGAAGAAATGATTAAATTATAATGGAAAAAAAAAATCAAGAACTCTTTAAAGAATCTTTTAGGTATCATTTTGTTTATTTTTTATTTTCTGTTTTGGAGTGCATTTGTCATTTTACATTTTTTAAAATAAGGAAAATGATTAAAACGTGTTTGATCACTTATATTTTTAAAATTTGTTTTAGAAAACAGAAAATAAGTTTATACATGAAATAAAAAATTATAAAAATCATTTTGAACGTTTTCAACTCAAAACAAGAAAAATAAAGTATAATCTGTTTCTTTGTTTTAAAATTTTTAAAACATAAAATAGAAAATAAAAAATAAAAAAAGTAAACTAAATACCACCTTAATAATTCAAAAACAAACCAAAAAATGCCCTCCTTAATTAAAGCACTTCCAACTCAATTTTCTCATTTTCAGGCCCACCTTTTGCCCCCCAAAATCAAAACAAACCCAATTCATTCCCATCCCATCATGTAGCTTTGTGGTCTTAACTTTTTAACAAGTCCAAAGCTTTTAACCCACAAGCACCACACCAAAACAATCAACTTTTAATTCACTATGAGACCAAGTAAACAGGTCCATAGGATTGAACACCCTGATGAGGGCCATCAAGCTTGTCAAGGCACATATAAGCAATCTCATTCTCCGCTCTCTTTGTTGGCTGGAAGAAACCGCCGAGGGGCCCCGATGTTGGGCGGCGGGGCTTGCAGACGGCTCCACCACCACCACTACCACCGCTCCCATATAGCGGGCCAGAGGTAGAAACGTGGCCGCGCGGCCTTGACTTGGATGTTTGAGAACTGGTTAGCGGTTCCATGCTGGAATTGCTCTTCTTGTCGCCTTTCCACCACGAAAAGAGAGACCTTTTCCATGATTTCCTGTCACTTTTCCTTCCGTCTGATACTCTCTTCTCAACTTCACCATATTGTTGTGAACCCTCCGAATTCTCCTGGCTTGTTTGCTTTCTTGCTTCTTCCAAGAACTGATCATTTATTATAAAAAGATCATTAACACCCATTCTTTTTTGAAAAATCTCATCTGCATTACACATCACTCCGATCCATCTCAAATTAAAAATAATAATAATTATTATTATTTTATTTTATTTATTTACTTATTTATTATTATTTTTTTTTTTTTTGGGGTGAAGCAACAATCAATAGAGTCATAATTTTGTTCATCAAATAATCTAGAGCCAAGAAAATTAGCAGCATTCAAAAGAAAATCAGACAAGCAATGGAACAGCGAGATTGTGAACCTGCAAAAAATCCACCTGGGGATCGAAACCATAATCCCCAGCCTCGTATCCCGGGTATATTGGAGATTTCTTCATCCTGTTCTGCACAACAGAAATCCCAAAAATCATATATCAAAACAGTCACAATCGGATAACAAAACATGTAAAAGAGAAATAAAAGGATATATATGTATAAGATATTTCTTGTTATCACATTTGATGCTTCAAAATCCAAAATTGCCCAGAAAAGTCTGAAAATCACACTGTTCAATAAACTGCAAAGACTAACCCAGAAGATGAAATTAATGAGACTCCTCAGTTTTTCCACCCTTCCCCTATCCCCTCTTTAAATGGAAGATGAAGCAGAGAAATAGCATAAGTATCAGATCTTCAAAATAGCTTATTTCATTGATTCACTCCTCTTCTTTTTCCTCTCTCTCTCTCTCTCTAAACCTTTTTATGTAGCTTTCCTTTCACATGACAATCCCCCATATAGGGACTGGTAACAAACTGTATTGATGGGTAGGTAGTTGGGAAAGCTTTTTCTTGGGGTTTGGATTGAACAGGAACAGGACAGTGTCTTGATTGACAAGGAAAAAAAAAAAAAAGGAAGGCAGGTAAATGGAATCAGATAGTTTCCCAAATTGAGTTCAAGCTTACCCATCAAGAAAGGATTTAACAAATAAAAGGAAAAAAAAAGAAACCTCAGTTGTTACCTTTGGATACAGAACAGAGGAGCTGCTTCTCCAGAAAACTGAGAACACTTTTGCTGCTTTTAGCTGTGCTGTAACTGTTCTTCAGTTTGTAAAGAGGTGAAGTTATTCCAAAGAGTGCTGAGAGAGGGACTGAAAAAAATAGGGTGGTCTTGCTACATTAAAGGCAATTAAATGAATTGGCTTAGTAACTAAATAAAAGATATTTTTATTAATAAATATTAGTGAAAACGTAACCAATCAGTATATTTGAAAATAAATAAACAAAAAGACAGTAACAGCGTCGTAGACGCCGCACGTTTCGGAGCTTCAGGAGTTGTCCCACTCCCATGTTCTCCCATTCATTATGGTTTGACGAGTTTTGAGCTTCTAGTCACCGCAGAACTCTAAAAATGTACCGGGGATATTAAAATTTTATAAAGCCAACTACTCACGGCTGATCCTAGGTTCCCTGCTAGGGTAATTATGTCATTTCACTTTTCAAAATGAGGTACTTTTTTTATTTTTAACCTTGCTTTAAATGCAATTATAAAAGATTCAAATAATCCTCGTATAAAATTACAATGATTAGTTATTATAGTTGTAGCGTCCATATGAAACACCATTTTTTAGTTTTCTGCTTCTAAGAATTTAAACAAATTTTGGGTTCGTTTGGAACTCATAAAAAAAAAATCAAAAATTTAAAAATTTCAAAAGTTTTCTAATCTCCTCCAATCAAATTTTATCACCTATTATTTTTACATCATATCAGCTCCACCTTTTGAAACTTTTGATTTTTTTGGGGACTCCAAATGTCTCCTTTATGCCTCTTTTATTATTGTAATTTTTGTTTTTGAATGTTTTAATCAAATTTACTTTTGATACTATTTAAATGCAATACCATTTATTATGAATACACCATTTTATTATGAATCGTAGGATATTCAACTGTAATTTTATATTATTTGATGATAGTGTGGGCGACTTATATATATATATATATTATTTATCAAAAATAGTGTAAAGAGGTGTGAGAATAAAATGGACGTGTCGAATGATTTCAAGTGAAGAGTGTGGCTCACTTTTTACTTTTAGTCTCTCTCTCTCAATGTTATAAGCATTTCACGTATTAGAAAGTATTGAAAATTTTTAAAAATTATTTATTTTTTATGAATTATAAATTTATAAATTATCTTAAATTATCTTATTTTATCTTATTTCTTTTTTTACTCCAAACGCTCCCTTAGTAAGAGAAAGTCACTTGTTAGCACAATTCTTTTATAAATTATTACTATTTTTTCTTTTTCCTTTCATCTGGGGAATGAGAATAAAAGCGAAAAGGGAAATGGAAATTCATGTTTGGTACATCAAGAAGTTAGAATGAGAAATTCTTTTTCTAATATTTGATATGCATGAATATGTTTAGTAATGAAACAAAAATATGGATTACGAAGTTAAATTATCATTTTTCTTTTAAAAACACATTAAATTAATGAGAATAACTTTATCAACATTCCATAGATTTCATTCTTTTACAGAATCTAAAAAATCATATTAGATTTAAAAATTTATAATTCCTTAAATATGAAAATTCCTCCGTTCAAGTTTTTTTTTTTTAATTAAAAATCAATCAAATATGAGAATTTTTCATTTTGATTCTTGAATCTAATACCCAATCAAACATAGTACTTGAAATTTTGATGTTAAAAAGGTACCTAAATATTTCAGAAAAGAGAGAGAGAGAGAGAGGGGGGGGGGGGTTTGTGAGAGTTACGTAACAACCTTACCCTTAATATTTGAAAAGGTTGTTGGGAATACACAACCCACAAAAGAAGTTAAAACGTGATTTGTGAAATAACAATTTATGCAAGAAAAAAAAAACTAAATATATTCTATTTCTACCTTCTTACACTCTCTCTTTCCTCATAACGATTAATACTTATTTGGATTATAAGAAGCAAAAAAAAAAAAAAAAACATTTAAGTGACATTTAATTTATTTTTCTATTTTCTGTTTTTATTTTATGTTTTAAAAATATCAAAATATTAAAATAGAAATGTTCTATTTTCATTATTTTAAAATTTTCTTTATTTTGAATTAAAAATGCTCAAAATAACTTTTTATCATTTTCTATTTTATATATAAACTCAATTTTTGTTTTTTAAAATAAAGTTTAAAAAGTGACCAAATACATTTTTACTGTTTTCTTTATTTTAAAAAACGTAAAATGAAAAATAAATTTAAAATAGAAAATAAAAAATAAAAATAAAAAACAATAAATAAACAATAAATCAAATAAGCCCTTAATATCTCCTTTTTTATGCAATCTTATTCCTAATAATTAAAGAGATTATTCGATTATTGAGCCCTCAAAAGAGGTATATGCAATCTTACTCTCAGAGGGGCAGATAAACTACTCCAGTTTCGAGCCCTGCTCAAAAGAGGTTGTGAAGTGCTGTAGTATCTGAAGCATGGTCACCCTCAATAGCTGGTTGTTCAAGTATCTCTACCCAGATAAATATAATTAAAAATTCACAAAAAATAAAAAATAAAAATAAATAAATAAGAGAAGAAGAAGAAGAAGAATAAAAGCGAGGCAACAAGGAATCAGATAGCAAGTCACATGCTCGAATACCGGAGGCCATTGAACTCTGCTGCCGACGTGGAAAACACACAAATATGGATCCACCACACCCATAGAAACTTAAGAATTAAATATTCCGAAAAAAAAATAATAAAAAAGGATAAAAATAAAATAGGATTTTAATTGAAATCAAGCTGCTATCAAATTGAAAACCCTTGGAAGTTCATTCACTGCATAGCAACTGCCGAAATTAATCTGCTTGACGAACCTCCCGTGAAAGTAACTTAAATTTTCACATTATCAAACCTTCATGATACAAGTTGGAAGCCATCTGTTGGATCAACTTTTCTCAGATCTAAAACCATCATGCTTCATAATCAGAACTGTCACAAAGACACAAACATTACCTTAATATGATAAAATGTTTCTAACACAAAACGTGATGGTTTTATTTGCATATATTACCATCTTTAACGAGACAAAAACCCTTTTGTCCCAATTTATTTTTCATTGCACTAAAGAACCATCTCGTAGGATCAATTGTACAGTCGCAACGATCAAGAAGAAGCACAGTGCAATCATTTCTCAGTAAATTTCATCTGAACACAGCATTTATAGTTCAGAAATTTCAAGTTACCTTGATACATAACCCCCGTTGTTCAAAAGACGTGAAAAAAGAAAACCACCTAAGATATAATCGGAAACTTCAAATTGATACGGCATCACAAAACATTAACCATCCTATACAAGTTCTGTTAGATGCATGGCACATCCAAAACAGTATAATCATTTAACTCCAAAATCCGATGATGTATCAGAAGCCTGTATGTCCATAAGTTACTATGATCTTACCCCTACTGTTTTTGCAATATCAAATCTGAAGAAGTGGCAGTGCCATTACAACACCAAAGATGGAAACCAGCAACAGCAGCATCCAGGTTGGGAAAGATTGTCTCCTGCCGTTTTTCAGATCCCTAGGGGCTTCTACTTTATTTGAGTCCTCTTGATTTGAATTACCATTTTTCTCCAACAACAGTCTGGAATTTTCTTGCCAAGTAGGCACTGGTGTCACTTGCTCCGTAACAGGCTGGTCAGAAAGCTGCTGCTGTTCGTACTTCTCAACATACTCAGGAAACATTTTCCTAAATGTTGCACTATTTTAAGCAAAATGTCAATCCTAATTAGCATATATTGTAAGGCAACCATTGTTGATACCACTGGAATGATAAATGAATAAATCACAAAGGATGGTAAAGAAGTTGGGGTTTTCCCTTGCATTCCACCAACACACAAGACTTGTCTTGGCACAATTGAGTGAGCTGCTCGCATAAACAGCTCAAACAAAGAAGTCAAAGACATGTAGTAACCAATCAAACACGGACATCAGATACAGGTACGCATAATAATGTTGTGTCAATGCAATAAATTCTAAAAATGCAGCGTAGGGATAAATGAAGGATATGAAATATGTATGACCATTTCTTTTACAGAATATCATATGCATGTATAGAAATTAACAAGTTATCAGGTCTTTTATATATTTATAGGTAGCTAGCTGATTCTTCATCAATCAAATATGCTAATATTCTTGATTTCAAGCTCATAATATATCCCGCTAACCAAACAACTAGTCAATAGAAGAGGTATTCTCCCGTTTTACAAAATCTCTCTCTCTTTACCATGGAGCAATACTACTATAAGGTAGAGAACTACGAATATAAATATATCTTTTGATTTTTCCAGTAGGAAGTTTGGTTTTCAAAAATTGCGTATATAGAGTGCTCTGCTAGTCTAGGTTTCACATTAGCATTCCTGAGCTGCACGGACCTTAAGAAAAACAAAACACTAAGGTTATATCACGTGGACAAGAAAATGAGCCAAATCTGAATTTCTACAATCTCACACTTCGGAACTGTTCTCTAAGGAAAATGCAAAAGTATCAGAAGCCATTCATGTGTCCATCCCAACAATTACACTCCAATGCTTACACAAGATACAACATATCTCAATATCAAGATAGGTTGAAGGCAATCACCAAGAGTATCCAAAAAATATCTAATATTTATTCAAAATTAAATTAAAAGTATCCAAATTAAAAACACATTAAGTAACCCAGATGTATTTGTGAGTATCCAAGTGCCATTATTCGCTATGAATATGATATAAATATCACTTCTAGAAGTATACATGGTTTATTAAGCACACAAAATGCACATGCAAAATAGACAATTAAAAATAAATACCACAAAGAAATACTAAAAAAACATATCCTAATGCTGACCCATCCAAAAAGGGTCAGAACACCAATATATGATAATTCAATTAGGCATCAATGTGCAACAACTCATAGGCTGCTGACAAAAATGAGGATTTTATAATATAAGAAAAAAACTTGAATGTGTTATAAGAGACTTACTTCTTACAATTGAAAGCAAGGCTAGACTTTGCTAGCCGTTGCTTCTCAGCAACAGTAGTTGTTACACTGCCAGTGGTGGGACTGGTGTCCATCTGCACAACCACAAAAACAGGAAATGCACACTCAGGCAAAAGAATGCTTGGAAGCACAACAGAATGCTTCAAAGATATCAATGCAAAGTTGCCACTATTTTGGGATCTCCAGTTTTTTGCTTGGAGATGTTGGACTTGGGGTGCGTTTGGAGCGACGAAAAACAACGAAAAATATGATTTGGATAATTTTTTGGCATTTGGCACGTAGCCACCAAATCATGTTTTTCAAAGATAAATAGTGAAACTTTTTGACTTTTGTGTCAGCTTTTTAGAGTGAAAAAACCGTCCGAACAGTTTTTTTCGGGTCTGTCGGAATGGTTTTATGTCAGAATTTATTGAAAATCATTGAAAAGTTTTTGGGATTTGTAGAAAAATTATTGGATTTTGTGGAATGTTATTGGCGTTTGTAAAAAATTTATTGGAGTTTGTAAAATGTTGTTGGGATATGTAAATAAATATAAATTTATAAAAATTTCACAAAATACGAGGAGTGCAAAATGTTCTAGAGAAGTTTAGAGATTTTCAAAGATTTTCAGAGATTTTCAAAATTTCTTACCGTTTTTCAATGCGCCAAACACACCCTTAATAAGATACGAGAAAATTGCAAGAAATACTCTATCAGCACAGGATATGGTACAAATGATGCAATTATTATTACTGTGTACACATTCAGCAGATTTAGGGCTGTTTATGAGGCAATCCCCCACCCCAAACATCAACTGGTTGGTGGTCTCACACCCATGAACATTCGATATAGCAAAACATCTAAACAGACGAGGACGCAGATGAGAGGAGGATGCTTTGAGCACTAATTAGACGCTGGAACAAACTATGTACAACTTTTCCTGCAAATTGATAAGATATCCCCTGGAGAGAAAATGGAGGAAGCAGAAAGACACAGGAGGCCAACTTATGCCACTCAAGAATATCAAGAACACAAAGCTGACTCAAGTAAACTGGACAAGAAAAATAACATTTCACCTAGTGATGTATATGTGCTGTATAGTTAGTGGACAATTGTCTTACATATTGCCACATCTGTTTTTCATATGGATACATGTAGGTTGACACACCCCAAATGTAATATGCAAAAAAATTTGAGAACCTCATAAAAGTGAAGGGGACATGTAATTAATGGTTTAACAATATGAGTTCAAATGACATGGTGACACAAGGGTCTGACAGACCTTATAGCCCCCATAAAGTGCAAAATGGAAAGGATGGTTCATGTAAACCAAACAAAAACCAAGGCTTTGTCGTGTTATATTGCATGCTGTGTGTTTTGAAGAACAACACAGAGAAACAAACTCACCATAAATGAGAGAAGACCTGTAAGTATGCTGCAATTAAAAACATACAAATGTAAGTAAGCACCAGAGGCTACATAAAGTAGTTTCCTCATTCATGACAACTGGTTACCTTGATACAGACCACATCGGATTCCAACTTTCTGGATGAACTAAAAAATGATATGAGGTCAAAATAAAATCAGTTACCAGAGAGATCAGATGTCCCATAACAGTGAAACTTGACAAAACTTACAATCACTCATAGAGAGGCAGATTTTCTTTTGTGTCATAAACCGTCCATTTGGAGTTGTCATGCTACAGAGAACAAAAATGTCATTTTCAGTTAAAACAATTTTATAAAAATGCTAGAAAATAAAAATAAAACACAGCATCGCAATTTATTTCAGGACAAAACTATGAACAGCAGAATGCTTGCTACCTGATTCCTGGAGGTTTAAATGGATACTCTGGAGGAAATTTGATTTTGCCGTAGTAATATCCACCTTACCATAACAAGATGGAGATATTCATGAATAAAATCAAAATAAATTGATGTTTACCAAAAGCAGTCATTAAAAACATCTAGCAATGAAAATAAATATTTTGTGTGCCAAATACCCAAATCAATAATAATTATAACAAACCTGCAAAAGGTGTTCCTTCACTTCCCTCCAGAACATAATCTGAAACATATAATTAGCGAATAAAATCAAATTATTTAATTAGTAAACAATAAATTGATGACAAACTATATAGACAAAACCATAAGTGGTAGCAGATGTATTACATAGATAGATGCCACCCCCCGGGGGGGGGGGGGAGAAGAAGAAGAAAAGCCAGTCCCAATTAATGAGAAGATACAGGAATTCAAGGATCTTAACAAATCAAAACATTTTTAATAAAATGGAAAAGCTACTTATCACCAAATTTTCCCTCAAAAGATTGTTAAAATTACAAATCAAGGGACAAATCCTTGTTCTGTAATAAAATTGGTTTAGAATACCACTGTCAGCCATCTGTTAAAATTACAAATCAAGGAACAAATCCTTGTTCTTTAATAAAATTGATTTAGAATACCACTGTCAGCCATCTGTTCCCCAATTATGCTATTCACTTAAACAATATGCCAAAGCTTGAGAAACAGAAACTAATTAAATATGGATCTGAACTAAATACAAAAATAAAAAATAAAAGTTAACAGATACCGGACGATACATAATTATAAAGACTCGTTAAATCATGAAAGAAAATGTAAGATCTGTCTATGAGGATCCACTTCTTCATTTTGTGATTTCATAACTCTTGATTATTTCTCAACTCTGCTCATCACCCCATATCTAGGCGATTGGTCAGTTTTCATTATTTATATCATAGGTTGCATCATTGTTCAAGGAGTCAATGTATATAATTAATAATATGTTGGAGAAGAATTAAAAAAAAATTACTAACAAAAAGCCTCATAGGCATAAACAAAGAAAAGAAAAAAAATAATTTAAAAAAAAAGAAGAAGAAGAAGAAGAAGAAGAAGAAGGGGGAAGGGAACTAAAGTTGCAGAAATTAGCAAGTGCACGGTAATTTTCAGTCAATAACCCCCCAACCCCACCCCCCAAAAAAAAAAACATATTATTTAGTATAATCATACTCACTTGGTGTCAACCTACCAATAATATAAACTTACAAAATAACCTGAACGCGGGCACTTTTAAGGGACAAATATGTCAGAAAGAAGAATGAGAAACCAACTTACGCCACTCAAGAATATCATTTGGTGAAGGCCGGGCGGTAACATGAGGAACGGGTTCCTGCAAATTCACAGAGGAGACAGCATCACCAACAGAACCCAAATACAGGAATTAAAAGTTTACATTGGCAAATTTGACATTTGAGCTACAAATCTCAACATCTTGTCTTGAAACAATATCACAACAAAAGTGAAAAGCATGATCATTTTGTGCTTTTGCAAAAACACGCTGAAGATACAGTTTATATAATACAACGGATGAGAGTGGGATTCATCATTCATGAGGAAAACCTAACAAAACCATAAAGAATCAATTGTAAGACTAGACCACAATACAATGGCAAGAATTAAATACCAAAATGAGAAATTCACCCAGCTAATACAAGACTACACAGTATCTTTAGTTATAATTAAGTGGAAAACAAGTAGACTTGACAAAGACACTGGTATACCCAAGAGACATGGCTGTTGTTGTTGGGGAAGTGATGTTGAGCACTACTAATGGCCGGAGATTGCCAAAAGCCAATGGATGGGTGTGAGGAAAGTATGTAACAGGGGGTAAATAATACTAAGGTTTGACCTAAGGGAACAGCGTGAAGGTATGGTATTGACTGATATCATATAAGGCCAAGGTGGCTATTCATTGGCAAACCAAGCCATGAAAGCCAGCAAATACAAGGACATGTCAACAACATTATCCTAAGATAGATAGCGAGCTTTGTGTGGCCTGATCTACTTGAAGTAACATCATTGACCAAATAGCAAATGCCTTGCCATGCACTCCAGCTAACTCATATTGAGTATTAACTACATTCTAAGTATGGATGCAAATACAAGATAAATACACAAATATAACAACTTCGAAAAATGAAGATACCAACACGGGAAAAAATATAATTTTTATTAACTACATTTTTTAATACAAGGTGCTCGTGCATGAGCGAAGTGCATGACTTCCCTTTTGGAGACATTCTTCTTTTTTAGTGGTACGTGAAGGTATTAAAGTAAACGTAAAAGGTTTAAAAGTAAAATTACTTAAATAATTTATAGAATTTCAATATATAGACACCTCTTTCAAGTTGTGGATAGTTATTGGCAGTTAAGGGTATTAATGGAAGAAACTAAAAAGTTTCATCAAGTAGTTGGTTTCATGAAATTTATGGCTTCACCAACTACCCCTAGTATTGCCTTAATATAATAGTAAAAATAACAACCACAAGAAAATTAATTCATACATAATTCAACAAAAAAAAAAAAAGAAAGAAAATATGAGCTAGAAGATTTTTTTTTATTGTAGGGGTTTTGACTACTCAAACATTGGTTGTCTTAATCTCATATGTTTGAATAAAAATATGATAAAATAGTTGGATGTGCTACATGGAGTATTCGACATAAGGATGCAATGGGGTGAGTTAAACGGGTACCTGATTCGATCATGCCCTAATAGGATAGGTATAGGTAGTGGTAATAATTGAATAGGTAAAGAGATGTGATTTCACAAGAGATAATTTTGAACCTTTAAATATTGGTCGGAAACTAATCCAAAGATAGGGATATACAATATCATAACACGTGAGGGTTGGTATTGTACATCCCCCATTTTGAAAGAAATACCATACAAAGATACTTTGTATTCTGTAAACAAACAAAACACCAAACTAGAATTTGGCGGAGGCACACAAGATTAACAATCCAACCCCATCCCCCATATCCCATAATCAAAAAAACCCTAAAACCACAAAAAGAGAAGGAAAGAAACAATCTACGTGCAACAAGATCACCTTCAAACACTCCACATATAAAAGAACCATTGCACAAAACAACGACTCCACGTTCCAAATAATAAGTGCAGTATTTATAATAATGAAAAAAAAAAAAAAAAAAAAAAACACGACAAAGGAGCAGGTGAATAGCAATAAAGCAAAGCACAAATATCACTACCCTAATGGGAATTAACTTCATATGTAAAGGAAAATAGAAAGAAAAATTTAGTTTCCCAAAGAGCACAGTCATGCTTCAATAATATGTACTAATTATAGTTAAAAAAACATTTAAAGGAACAAGACTAGTGCATACTTTACAAAGGGCTCTATATTCCTTCTGAAGACGCTTTACACAAGCTTTCTCTGCCATCTAACAGCTTCCAATTGTAAGATAACAGATAAATTCCCGGGGCAGAGTTCTTTGCTTACCCTTTAATTTGTAATTCGTCGACTACAAAACATAACATTCAGTAAGACACGATATAATAAATCAGAATGAAATTTGTGAACTAAAAACTTCTATAGAAGAAAAGGCAAATTACCAATGTAGAAAATAATTAAAAAGAAATAAAACTCTTAACAAAATTAAAAATAAAGTTCTAGTTGGGGGAAAAAAAAGCATGTTGCCTAATATTCAGGGGAGGGGAAATGAGGAATTAAAGAGATTTAAGGAAGTAATGACTTAAATATTATGAAGAAAATGGCATATGACCAAGCTAGATGGTACGTTATTATAGAGAAAGCTATGGGCGTCTCATCAAAAGTATGACTTATTATGAATTTATTGTAAAGGATTATCCAAACATGGCGCCAAACATGCCTTTAGAGATCCACCAATTAAACTCGAGAGAGGACACCACCACAAGAACTTCAAGTTTATGCAAGGATGCAAGCACACTGCACACAAAGGAAAACACAATTAGCTGCTTTTTGTATGTATATATATCTCACATGCAGCCTGTCTATGTATACCCATCGTTCATACATCTCCAAAAATGGAGAAGAAAGCACCTACAAAATTGTTCAATTATTTTGTCTCTCTAAGCATCTGTTCTCTTTCTCTCTCTACTCTTTTTCCTCCTCCATCACTCTCCGTTGCTACTAGTGTTCTTTCTATCCCTACTTCTTTAAAGAGTTGGGGCTGCCTTTGCCTATTCCATCTTCTCTTACCCCCTAACCTCCCCATCAATTGACCTACCAGTATCTGTCCAGGCAGACGGGTTTTCTATATAGCTTAACCTAAATATCCTCCACATTTTAAAACAGATATATTTTATAAAGGGAAACCTGAAAGCAAATGAAAGCAAATAATAATGTCACTTGGCCAATATTAAGGAAGCATCAAAACCCTAGGCTAGGGATTAATAAATTCATTTGAACCAGCGATTTTGTGTTACAAGAACCAAATCAAAACAACCCCTAATAGTAATCAAGTGTTCTCTAATATTAGCCTAACTGCCAAAAGGCCCATAGCATTTTTTTTCCAACTGCATTTAAATTTCGTAACAATATGTTCGCTGATTTACAGATAACACGTCTCCAAAGCCCAGATTTTCACCTTTACATGCAATATCTAATCCAAATCAGCAATGAAAAAACATTCAAACCAGTGTGACAAATGCAAAATAAAGCAAATCCAAACAATTCTCACCAATAAATTGGAAATCAAGTCATTGATAGAACACCGAAAATTTTTCACCATTCGACCAACGGAAAATGTAATTAACCGAGACAAAATCCCTAATAAGATCCATGGATCATTGAATGGAAAGTGATCAGAGGCAGAGAAAAGAAATAGAGAACAAATCAAGATACCTAAGATCAGAGATACAGAGCTGCAAATTCACGCGATTTGGGGTTACGACTTTGGAACCTCGTTTCGAGGTGTTGGAATCGATGGTCCTCGTCCCCGTCTTCGGCGATAAAACCTTATTGTTTGACTTTACTTTAATCGCGAAGAAGAGCAGAAATGTCCTATCATCACATTTTTATACCCCTTTCCCACCCGCGTTGACGTGTCCTGTGGGTTCCAGGGATACCAATTAAGTGGACTCGGTTGAGAATTTGGTGATTTAAAATTTTTAAATCAATAATAACCTCCACAAAGTTTCGCATAAATAAAAGCAGGGTAAATTACACTTAGACTTTTTAAATATTAAGTTAATTATATCTAAATTCTTTAAATATTTAAATTTTATACTTAAATTTTTTATTTTTAAATGTTTGTAATGCTTAGATCTATCCATTAATTTTCTCCGTTAATGACATTATAAAATGACGAAAATGCCCTTGATCCATCAACAACACTCAGGAGATCTACGTATAATTAGTCTAATGTTCAGATGATTTATGTATAATTTATTCTTATAAAAATACTTTATTTTATTAAAATATTTTATTAAATTATATTAATTTTATTAAATCTAATAATAATTTATTATTAAATTAAGTTATAACGATACATTTTATTAAAACTAATTATTATTAAAAATATATATTTATAACAATAGATTAATTAATTTAAATATATTTTATTAAATTAATTAGTCAAATAAAATTTAAATATATTTTATTGAATTCAATTAATTTTATATTTTTAATAAAATTATATATTTTATTTAAATAAAATTAATTACAGTAAATAAAATTATATCACCAAACATATTTATGTTTTTATTTATGTTATAATAAAATTATATATTATATTTTTAGAAATATTCAGTAAACACTTTTCAACTGGGTATGGCTCAAAAACGATTATTCTACAAACATTTTTTATCTAAAAATTTATTATCTTTAATTGCATCAATCCTTAAATGTATTGAATTAATCCTTTAAACAATTTTTCTCTTAAAAATCTACTCCCACTAATAAAAATGTTTAAATTATTTTAATTACTTAATTACATATTTTTTATTTTAATTTTATTTTTAATTATACGATTAAAGTTGTGTCAAATGAAAAAATAAATTAAATTAAAAAACTTTGCATTGAAAATTTTTAAAATAATTAACGTTTTTAATTTTTAAGGTTTAATTATTTTTAAATATATTTTTCTTCAATCAGACTCAATTTTAGTGGACGATTTAAAAAAAATTAGTAATTTGGAACTTTTATCCTATCATGACCAAAATAATGTTTATAAAGTGCAAAAATTAAAACTATCTAAAAATTAAAAATTGAATTAATAAATATCAATATTTTTATTAATAAATATTTTTTTAATTTTGTCCTATCATATTCAAAATAATTTTTATAAATTATAAAATTTAAAAATATAAAAAAATCAAAAATTGAATAGATAAATATTTTTATTTTATTAATTATTTAAAAAAATTCCTCTACTAAAATTGAGTCTAATCGAATAAAAATATATTTAAAAATAATTAATTAAAAAGATTAATTATCTTAAATTTTTTAAACGCAAAGTCTTTTTTAATTTAATTTTATTTTTCATTTGACACAGCTTTAATCATATAATTAAAAATAAAATTAAAATGAGAAACAAATATGTAATTAAGTAAATAAAATAATTTGGAACATTTTTATTAGTGAGAGTAGATTTTTAAGAAAAATAGTTTAAAAAATGTGTTCAATACATTTAAGGATGGATGTAATTAAAAATAATAAATTTTTAGATAAAAATATTTGTAAAATAATCATTTTTGAGCCATACCTAGTCGAAAAGCATCTACTGGGTATTTCTAAAAACATAAATATGTTTGATGATATAATTTTATTTACAGTAATTAATTTAATTTCATTCTTTAATTTAATAAAATATATTTAAATTAGTTAATTTAATGCTATAAATATTTATTTTTAATAATAATTAGTTATAATAAAATGTATTATTATAACTTAATTTAATAATAAATTATTATTAGATTTAATAAAATTAATATAATTTAATAAAACTTTTTAATAAAACAAACCATTTTAATAAAAATAAATTACACCTAGACCCCTTGAATATTAAACTAATTACATGTGAACCCCTGAGTGTTGCTATTGAGTCAGAGACATTTTCATTATTTTACAATACAATCAACGAATAAAATTAATGGATGGACTTAAGTATTACAAATATTTGAGAATAAATGGTCTAAATGTTTAGGATATCTAATTGTAATTAGCCCAATGTTTAAGGGTCTAGATGTAATTTATCCATAAAAACTTGTTGCGTGTTATTACAATATGACGGATGAAAAATCGACCTATATAAATTATAGTAGGGCATTTAACGTAAAAATAACATATAATTTTTAAATACTAAAAAAGAAAAAGACTCCACAATTAGATTTATTAATGGTAATTGAGTAAGAAAAAAAATATCAATGGTCATTTTTTAAAAGTGATAGACCATCACCAGCAAAATAATTTTCTATAAACTTACAAAAAAATAAAAAAAAAAGTTTACACATATCAATCCTCTAAATAAAAAATAAAACAAAAAAATTTGGGACATATGTAAGACAACTAATAATTTCTTATATTTTTAATATAAAAATAATATTTAATATTCAAATAAAAAAAAAACACCATCAACAACAGCAAAATAGTCCATTCTAAGCTTAAAAAAAGAATTGCGACTATAAATTTTTTGCCAACTACGAATTGTTAAGTGTTAATTGCAAGAGAAATTCTTGAACTGACATTGGAAAAAAAAATGATGCATTATCAAGGCAATAGGTTTTTGAGAAGATAATTATCTTCTTTGGATTAAATTTAATTTATCTTGAAATAAATATTAATTTATTATTATAAAGAAAAAATAATGAAAATTTTTTATTCCTTTACAAAAATAAAAAGATAAAGATAATTACAAAAGAAATTTGAAGTCACCATACTTCTTCATTCCTTAACTATAAGAGTGATTTCATAAGGAAACAATATGTACAAATACAAAAGGGTGAAGGAAACATGAATAGAAGAATTCTAACAAGTGATGGAAGTAAAATGCTGAAAATACAATTACAAAAGGGTGAAAAAGACAAGCACTGAAGAATTCTAACAAGTGATGAAAGAAAAAAGTTGAAGTTCAACAAACCTAACTTCCTATGGTGAAATTCAAATTTATAAATCTTGATATTATTTCAAATTCTAAAAAAAATTCAAGTTTACAAATCTTAAAATCCTTAAAAAATTTGCAAATTAAAGTTCAAGTTCTAAAAAAGTTCAAGGTTACAAATCTTAGTATCATTTCAAATTCTGAAAAAGTTTACGTTAAGCTACCGTACCCTCAAATCAAAAAGTTCAAATACTGTAAATCTTCATATCAAATTATTAAACGTTTAAATTAGAGTTAAATACAAACAATCTCGAAATTAAGATATAAAAAATAAATTAAAAATCTTGAAATTAAGCTATCATTCTCTCAAATCAAAGTTCAATTCTTTAAATCTTGATATTAATTTTTTTTTTTTTTTTTTGTTGGTTAAGCAGGGGAGGAGAAGGCTCGAACCTGAGTCGAGTGAGCAAGCTGGGGATAATCTCAACCAACTAAGTTAAAGCCACGCTCTTGATATTAAGTTGTTAAACCCTTGAGTTGGGGCCAAATACAAATAATCAGTAAGATCAAGTTATAAAGATTTCAAAGTCAAAATTGAAGTGTACAAAATATATAAGATGATTGAAGTGTACTAAATTTATTGTGTTCAAAATATTTTAAATAATCTTGATATCAAGTTGTTAAATCTTCAAGTTGAATTTTATTTTGTTCAGAATATTCTAGAAATTCTACTCACCTCCTTCAAAATAAATAAATACATTTTGTTACTTATTTTCTACCTTAGTATTTAGATAAAAAAATTTATGTATAGCGGCAAAAATCAAAAACAAAAATTTTAATATAGAGAAATTGATAGATGCTTACAAGTTAAAAAAAAAAAAAGTAATAGATTGATAGATACAAACAAAAAAGTATGTGTCAATCGGGTAGAAGAAAACTTAATTTAAAACAAAAAAACAAACAAAACAAACATACATGTCAATAACAAAAATTAATAAATATTTGAGTAGGTAGAAAAAGTATTCCAATGCAAAAATAACATTTAATATTTAAACAATAAAAAATAAATAAATAAACTTTTGATTCGTCAACAAAAAAAATATTCATCAGCTAGGTCGTTAAAAAAATTACCCATTATATATTTATCAAAAAAAAACAAAAATAACAAAAAGAAATACAAAAAATAAAATAAAACGGAAAAAAAAAGAAAGAATGTGTCCATTCTCGAGCAATCACTCAGATCTTAATAAAGTAGTATCGGTTACCTGCAAAACGGTGTTGAAAAATTAGCAATATCTGAATTTAGGGATTTGATCCCCTACTAAATAAACGAGGGCAAAATTAATAAAAACTTTTAATTTTTATATTATTTTTCAAACTACTAAAAGAAAATTGCCTCATTTTAGGGCCCATTTGGAACTTAAAAAAGAAAAATTTTTAGTAATTTTTATTTTTTTGATGGTTAGTAATATTTCAAAAGTTGTAAAAAAAATTTTAAACTTTTTCTCAATTTTTTTTTTACCAAACAACTAAAAACTTCTAAATTTTCTTTTTTAACTTCCTACCAAACAACAAAAAGTTACTAAAAATTTTTAAAAGTTGATGAAAATTTTAAATTTTTATTAAATATACAAAAAATTACATCCAATAATTTTTTTAATTATCAAAAATTACTAAAAATTTAATTTCCAAACTATTCATGATGTACGCACCCGTAAACAGTTGTTGGTAAAGTTACTAAAATTTTGTAAAAGTTGATGAAAAATTTAAATTTTTATCAAATATATAAAAAATCACATCCAATAATTTTTTAAAATTATCAAAAATTACTAAGGGCTCGTTTGGTGTGCAATAATTTGCTGAAAATCTCCAAAAATTTCTGTTAACTTTATATCACATTAATTTTTTTCTCTCATTACACGTATTATGAACTCTCCCCAAACCACAATTTATCTCATCTCAATTTATCTTATTTTTTCTTACTCTAAACAACTCCTAAAAGTTTAATTTTCAACTATTGACTGATGTACGCACCCGTAAACAGTTGTTGGTAAAACTTGTTAGAATTTTTAAGGTCGCTTTAATTTATGCGGGCCAGCACTACATTATTATGTCCACAAACTATGGTAGGAACAATAACAGGGCATCAATGTCATCTGCAGCCTCTGTCCCCTATCACCCCTTTTTTTAAGAAACTCAGGTGTTCAGCAAGTTTCGCGTGTTTTTCAATTGACTCCTGAAATTTAAAGTGGCATTTGGATAATTCTTTTATTTTTAATTTTTATTTTAATTCTATGTTTTAAAAATCTCAAAATAAAGAAATAAAAAATACTCTTTTTGTATTGTTTTAAAAATTTTCCTATTTTAGATTGAAAATGCTCAAAATAAATTTTTGTCATTTTTCATTTTATGTGTAAGCTCATTTTCTGTTTTCTAAAACAAATTTTGAAAACGCAAGTAACCAAATGCGTTTTGAGTTTTTTCCTTATTTTTAAAAGTTTAAAATGAAAAATAACTTCAAAACAAGAAATAGAAAATAAAAACAAAAAATAAAAAATAAAAAAACAAAACAAATGAATCTTAAAATTAACGATCGGGTAAATTTTTAAGTAATTTTAAATAAATTTAAACTAATAACTATTGAAAAATAAATCCAAGATTTTATCAATTGAAATACAAGATTTTATCAATTGAAATACTCTTCGGAATGAGCCCTCTGTCGCTACCCAAGACTAATCAAACACTTTAATTACACTTCCCATGCAGGGCTTTTTCAATTTTACCATTAATTTCAACCTATTGCCAATGAGATATCAAGATATCAATTATAATTTTACAACTCATCATCTATACACATTTAACGTATATTTGAAATGTAAAAAATTAGTACAAATTAGTGTATATGACAATTTTATAGCTCGTGTAGTATGTACAAGAATTAAAATTTTATACGAATTTATAAGAATTTTTTGTGTTTTATAAAACTTTAAACGAAGTTCTATACATGTACATGACAATTAATTCTACAATATGGCTTGTGACAAGCATCGTGGTGCCATACGATGGAATAATGGTGACGGGGGCAACAATGGAGCCAATTGCTATTTTATCTTTATAAACAATCATCTTCTTGTATCTCTCCTAGCTTTCTTTCTGTAATTGTCTAGCTTAGGATTTGTTTTTTAATGATTGCTATTTACTTGTCGGTGAGGTACATTTGAAAATAAATAAATAAATAAAATTCGTTAAAAAAATTAAGAAAATAATTTTAAAAATATTTATTCCATTTTAATAAAGTAAAAGTTTTAAATTTCAAAATACTAATGTGTTTGTTAAATCTAAAAATTTCTCAATTCCGGTTTACACCGCCGGAGATTAAAGATACTTTAGATTTAATAAAAAAAAAATCATGCATTTAAAATTTCACTTCTTAAAATATGATAATTTGTCGGTATTATATACATATATATATTTTCTTTTTAAGAAAAAGATAATACCATCCCGTAAGGGTAGTTGAGTTAGTTTGGATTAGGCTGATTTATTTTCTCGTGATTTTTTGCTGACTAGGGACACGGGGCGGGTTTCACTCAATGCGCACCCAACTCTAGTGCGTACTTATGGGTAGCGGCTACAGGCTTCTCCACAACTTCGTGATTTTTTACCAACTAGGGTCGTGGGGTAGGTTTCACTCAGTACACACCCAATTCCAGTACGTACTTATAGATAGCGACTGCAGACTTTTCCACGGCCCAGGAGAAAAGGATAATATCGCACCGACATTTCCCTACGGCTCCGGTTTTAAATGATACCTTCGAAAGTTCCTGCTCGTGTCCAAAAACCTCCTCTCTCCAACCGAAAAACAAAAGACATGACCCACATCAAACAACTCTTAGCCGGAATGTCAGATTCCGGCGAGAACATCTCCATCTCCCAAAGAAGCAAGAAGGTCTTCTTCCTTCTTTTCGTTTCTGTTCTACTCATAGCAGCCGTTATTGGCATTGTCGCCGGAGTTAACTCCCGGAAAAACAACTCCCCCGGAAACAAGACAATCAGAGCCTCTACAAGTCATCACGCCATTCTCAAATCCTCGTGTAGCAGCACACTGTACCCAGATTTATGCTTCTCCGCCATTGCCAGTGTCCCCGAAATGAGCAGCAAAATTTCGAACCACAAAGACGTGATCGTGATATCTCTCAACCTCACCATCACTGCTGCTCAACGCACTTACTTCACGGTCAAAAAGATCTCCCAGAGGAAGAACTTGACGAAGCGGGAGAAGAACGCTCTCCACGACTGTCTGGAGATGGTCGACGTGACAATCGACGAGCTCCGAAAGGTCGAAGCGGATCTCAACGAGTACCCGTACAGGAAGAATTTGACCCGATACGCGGACGACTTGAAAACCCTGATGAGCGCTACCATTACCAACCAAGAAACCTGCCTCGACGGGTTCTCGCACGACAAGAAAGACAAGCGCGTGAGGGACGCTCTTTTAGAAGACGAAGTGCACGTGGAAAAGATGTGTAGCAACGCCTTGGCGATGATCAGGAGCATGACCGACGCGGATATCGCCAGTGAAATTAAGCGAACGGGGCGGAAGATGAACGAGAAGGATCCGAGTGGATGGCCGGAGTGGTTGTCCGCCGGAGATAGGCGGCTCTTGCAGTCTTCGACGGTGACGCCGGACGTTGTTGTGGCGGCAGACGGCAGCGGGGATTATTTGACAGTGGCGGAGGCGGTGGCGGCGGCTCCGGAGAAGAGTAGTAAGAGATACATAATTAAGATTAAGGCGGGCGTTTACAGGGAAAATGTGGAAGTGGCGAAGAATAAAATCAACATAATGTTCGTCGGAGATGGGAGAATGAATACAATCATCACTGGAAGTAGAAATGTTGTAGATGGTAGCTCAACCTTCGACTCTGCAACTGTTGGTCCGTACATCATTCCTTCTCCTACTCTCTCTTAATTTTTTTCTTTATTTTCTAGGTAACCATTTCATTTATTTTGAAAAGAAAGTGATATTTTTTTTAAACAAAATAAATAAATAAAATTTCCACTAAATAATGTGAAAATAATGTTATTATATTTGAGAAGATTCAAGAGAATAAGACTATGTTTGGAGTCTCGAATTTTTTTTTAAAAATTCTAAAATTTTAATTTCTTTTAATTAAATTACGTTACAAGTTATTTTTACATTACTTCAATACTGATTTTTAATTTTTTTTGGATTTTTTTGAAATTCTAAACACATATAAGAATGAAATTTTGGTACGTGGGAAGTTGGGAAATCTTTCCATTTTACAAAAAAAAAAAAAAAAGAAGCGTGATTTTTTAAATTTTTTTCATTTTCATATGAAAATAGTTCTAATTAATTAAAAAAAATTAAAAAGCTACTCAAATTTAAAGGGCTCGTCAAAAATATAAATTAATTATATTTTTTATTTTAATTTATTTAATAATTTATTTAATACTCTAAATTTATTCTCTAATAGTTTTATATTTGCATTTCTGTTTATGTTATATTTTAGAGAAGTTGTAAGATAACTAATTTTTAAAAAATGATGCATAAATTTTTTTAACTAAATAAAGAATTTTTATCTTTTTTTTTTTCTGATCTCGCAAAAGAATTTTGAGTGGCTTGTGTTTCACTTTACGTTTTTATTTTATTTTTTTAGTTTAAGAAAATAAATAAAAAATTAAAACACGTGTTCTAAATTTTGAACAAGAAAAGCCAAAAAGACGAACGCCCAATTGGTTGGAAAAAGACTTGTCATTTATAATGCATGTGATTCAGTCCTTTTTATAACGTGGTGGGTGACGCGCAAGGACGGATTTACAGTAGCACGAGAGGGGGGCAGCTGCCCTTACTGTTCTTGGAAGTTTTATATATATTTTGGGTTCGTTTGGACCATAAAAAAAATTAAAAAATTTTAAAAATTCTCAAATTTTTCATTTTGTCACTTATCATTTTTACATCACATCAATCTCATCTATTAGTTTTTTTTTTATTTTTTTGGGACTCCAAACGCACCCTTTATATTAAATTTTTATTTTTTAATAAATAATACATAAATTATTTTCACTGAGTTAAAAATTTATCTTTTTAAATATGTTAAATTATATTTTTTACTACCAAATCAACTAAACAATTATTTTTATACTTTATATATATATATATATTTTTATTTCTACTCTCTCTCACCTAAACGTACATCATTTAGGCCGCATTTGAAATTTTAAAAATCGCTAAAAAATATTAAAAATTTTTAAGAGTTATTCACTTTTTATTTCACTGTACGAATTACGAATTCATAATTTTTATCAAATTTTATTTTTTTTGTCACTCCAAATGACTCTTTAATATCTCCCAACCTCTTCATCTTTCATTCCCCTCTCTCTTATTAAATTCAAGTAGCCTCTTTTATTTTTCTTACTCTCCTCTCATTTCCCACCCTTTCTTTAAATTTAAATAGTCTCTTTTATTTTTTTTCTAACTCACATCTCTCTCTCTAAACCCAAGCAGCCCCTATTGTATTTTTTTTTTTGACCTCTCTCTATTTTTATCTCATTAAATCCAATTTATCACAGCTTATTTTATTTATTTTACATTACTCACTCTCTATCTCTCTCTCAACCCAATTTTTGAAAGTATATAACTTTTATTTTTATTTTATTTTAATTATTATTTAAAAATTTATAATATTTATTTCTTTTAATTTTACTCTCACTCGATAAAATTTTTGAGTCCGTCCCTGTGCAGCGGTTGTGGGTGAGGGGTTCCTAGCCCGAGACATAACCTTCCAAAACACAGCCGGGCCCTCCAAGCACCAGGCTGTCGCCCTGCGGGTCGGGTCGGACTTATCGGCATTCTACCGGTGCAACATGCTCGCCTATCAAGACACCCTCTACGTCCACTCCAACCGCCAGTTCATCGTCGGCTGCAACATTGTCGGCACCATCGACTTCATCTTCGGCAATGCTGCCGCGGTGATACAAGACTGCAACATCCGTCCCCGGAAACCCAACTCCGGCCAGAAGAACATGGTCACCGCCCAAGGCCGAACCGACATCAATCAGAACACCGGCATTGTAATTCAGAATTGCAGGTTTAGTTAAACTCTGATCCATTTCAATTGACCAAAAAAAACAAAAAAAACAAAACAAAACAATTTTTGATTAGTAAGATGGAAAAAAATGCTAATTGCTTGGGGTGTTTGGAGGCAGAATTTTTCATAAATTTTAATTTTTTTATCAAAAGTTATTAATTGTAATTTTTAGTATATTTGGTGAAATAAATAATAAATTTTAATAATTTTTATTTATAACTTTTAGGTGTTTAATAAAATTTTTTTTGATAATTTTTATAATTTTAAGTAACTTTTGATAATTTTTAACAATTTTTAATAACTTTTGAGTTAAGAAAATTACTGTAAACAAGTAAAAAAATGATAAAAATTAATAGTGTGCCAAATATTCAACAATAAAAAAAAAAAAAAATTCCCCTGCAAACGTCTAAGTCTTTGTTTTTGTTTTTTTGGCTTTGTTTTTTTTTTTTTTTCTTTTCCATAAAAACTTTGAATTGCTATTGCTTTAAGTGCAGGATAGAGGCGAACCCGGATTTGTTGCCGGTTCAGAGTAATTTTCCGTCGTACCTAGGGAGGCCGTGGAAGGAGTATTCGAGGACGGTGGTGATGCAGTCGATCATAACCGATGTGATCGAACCGGCCGGGTGGTTCGAGTGGGACGGAAATTTTGCGCTGGACACGCTGGTTTACAGGGAGTATCAGAATACCGGCGACGGGGCGGACACGTCTGGGAGGGTGAATTGGAGTGGGTATAAGGTGATTACTGATGCCGCTGAGGCTGAGCAGTACACTGCCCGAAATTTCATCGCCGGCGAGAGCTGGTTGGAGTCCACGACTTTTCCTCACTCTCTTGACTTGTGATCATGAATCATTTGAATTAACTCTATCTATATCTGTAATTTTAATTATTAAATTAAGCAGGTCTGGCCTGCCACGGACGTAGGAACTCCGGTTGAAATAAAAGTATTTTCTAATAAAAAATCAAAAAATAAATTAAGCATTAATTAGGATACACAGATGGTCAGGATTGAACGTCACTGTCCACAACATGCATCTTAACATTATATTCAAAATTGATTGATCTTTAAAGGCGGAAATTAGTTGAACAGTTAGTTAATTAAGTTTAGCATAAAAATTTTATCGAGTTTTTAAATATGTTTAAGTTTAATTTATTAGGTGGCATTTGTTTAACTTTTTTATTTTATGTATTAAAAATTTCAAAATGAGAAAATAGAAAATAATCTGTTTTTCTTATTTTGAATTAAAAACTCTCAAAATGATTTTTTGTAATTTTTCATTTCATACGTAAACTTATTTTCTATTTTCTTAAATAAGTTTTAAAAATAAGAGTAAACAAATGAGTTTTGAACTATTTTTCTTATTTTTAAGAGTACAAAATAAACCATAAGCTCAAAATAAAAAATAAAAATAAAAAATAAAAAAATAAACCAAATAATACCTTAAGATTTAGAATCATTCTCAGATGATTTTTAATCAAATTGAATAGAGCTTTAATAGAGCGAGCTGTAAATCGTGTTTAAATTTGGTCTGATTTCGGGTTCATTTGGATTGTCAACAAATTAAGTAAAACAAAATAAATTTTCAATAACCTCTATAAATCACTAAAATTCTCTATTACACATTTATACATTCCCACCTTTACTAATTTTAAAAAATTTTAATATTTCACTAAAAAAAAAAATGAAATGAGGTTAACCGAATACGTAAATTTTGTTTAACAATCATATTCTTCAAGTCGAAAGCTTTCAAACGAGCATCATTGTCACTATTTCATACGAATTTTTTTAAATTAATGGGAACGGATTTGAAAAATCATTCTCATGGTTTTGGCACTGTGCATCTCCAAAACAGAACACTGAGTATTAATTTTTTTGAATCCGTGGGAATGGTTGCCTAGAACCGTTCTCACGATTTGTTACTATTCATATCAAAAAAATACGATTTGGAAAGAAAACACCACACACTAAAATTAACCTAAAATCACGTTTTATCCCAATTTATCTTTTTTTTCTTCCTTTTTTTTTTGTCACTCCAAATGCACCTTCATAACAAGTTAATTTATTTGTAACAAGTCAAACACAAATAGAGCTAGAGCCATTTTGTTCATTTTATGGTCCTACCAATCTTTATTGCCGCTATCTTCAAAATTTCGGGCTTAAAATCAGAACAGCCCAATAGGCAGATGATCTCCAATGGGCCTATCCTTGATATATCGGGCTTTAGTCAGAGAAGAGTCCTGCGTCAGCGAGCTAAACCACATTCTTTTGGGCGCGTCTGTCCAGCCAAACTCTTCAAACAGAAAGGGCCTTGAAGCAGGAATTGTGAAATTCATGTACAACAGGCAAAGCTTAAACAATATGGATTACTTTTACAAGTAATTGCAATTAGGTTTTTCAGTTTTCAGAATTTAATCAGATTTTAAAATAAGTTGATTATTTAACACAATTATTAAATTTTAAAATATTTAATCATAAACACAAAAAAAAAAAAAAAAAAACACAACTATAAACCCACCTTTTCTATCATTAATTAATTTTATATTTATTTTCCCCCTGAATTGAACTCCTTAACGCTATCAATATCCCAAACCAAACAAGTTGAGCTAGCACATCTTTTTTTAAAGCTTCATCAATATAAATATAAGATGAGTTTTCTGCTTACCCACTCGTAGAATTTCTTCTGAATTCACGATCCTTCTAAATTTGAGTTCCATCTTGATCGAAATAATATTACTGTTGAAAAATATTCCCAATCTAATTATATTTTCTCAAAATTAATTCACATGTTAGTACTTTTCTTCCCCCCCCCATTAACTCTTATTTTTACTAAGTGTTTAAATTGTAAATTCGCTTTTTCATTTTTTAATCTTTTTGATTAATGTTTTTAATTAAATTCCTCTATTATCTCTTCAAATAAACTATTTTATATTCCCATGCCTCTAGAGATACAATGTATTAATGGAATTTTTTATTTTTTAAATTCTATTTTAATTAGGTTTTAGAAAAAAATAATAAATTCTAATTGTATCAACTTTTATTCTTATTTTAAGTATATGTATGAATTGTAAACTTTTATTTTCATTGTTTAATATTTTTATATATTTTTAAATCAAAATTTATAAAAAATATTTGTTTTAATTATTAAACTGCTTGATTTTATATTTTTTAAAATAAATTTTTATTAAAATTTTTTAAAAACAAATTAATTTGCATGGACTGACTTAAAGATTAAACTTAGACTTGAATTTTTTTTCCCTTTAGAATCCGATCCAAATCTTACCCGGTCAAAAAAAAAAAAAAAATTATTCCAACCTCGCTGGTATCCCCACCCTAAAGTTACTCCACGCATCAATTGATACGGTCATTCTGTAAAGTGGTGCGCGCTTGCTAAGGGCGGACAATTATATTGCCACTTGTGGATGACAGCAATTTTCAACTCAGGACTTTTGTATATGTTGCCTTTATTATAAGCGTGTGAATGCCAAAGTTCACTTTCCAATCTTGAGCTTTATTTAAAATTTTATTTTATAACTAATTTTTAATAATTAAAGTATCATTTGATTTGTATTTTTTATTTTTTTATTTTATGTGTTTTATGTTTTCAAAATTCTAAAATAAGGAAAACAAAAAAATATATTTTGTTTGACATTTTCTATTTTCCTTATTTTGAAAACTTTCTTGTTTTGAGGTTCAAAACGCTCAAAACGACTTTTTGTTATTTTACATTTTATGTGCAAACCCATTTTTTATTTTTTAAAATAGATTTTGAAAACATAAGTAACTAAATGAGTTTTGAGCAATTTTTCTTATCTTCCAAAAACGCAAAATGAAAAATAGGTTAAAACAGATATATTAAATGGCACTTAAGAGTATAGGTTTTAAATATTTGTAATTTTTAATAATTAATTGTCTACCTTTTATTAAAAAACAAATGATTACTAAGACCCCCTTGTTAGGAACAAAAAAGAGCAAAATTTTTGGTGTTTTAGGTGTTTGGTAAAACATCAAGGGTTACTAAGCTGGCAGGTTATTAAAATATTAATTTTTGCTAAGTCGGTAAAGGATATAATGGTAATTTTATTATAACATAACTCAAAAGTTATCAAAATTTTTACCGAACATCTAAAAATTACCAAAAGTTATTAAAAATTTCTATTTGTTTTACCAATAAAAAATTACTAAAAGTTACTAAAATTTTAATTTAGCTAAATAAAATTTTAAGAAGTTAAAAGTTTATACTCTTAATTTTTATTAGAAAAAAAAAAAGCTCCAGTCCTAATTTATAAAAGTTTATGCCGTTAATGTCACTTATCACTCCTCTTCATATTTAAAGAGCCATCTTACAACACATTTTTTAGTAATTTTTGGTAAAATATTATTAATAGTTGTAAAATGTAATTTTTTTTGAGTTCTAATAAAAATTTACAATTTTTTTAATCAAAAATTAGATAAAAATTTTTAATTTTATAACTTTATTGTGTGTGGTAATTTTTTATACGTTTCATAAAATATCAACTTTCAGTAAAAATTAAACTTTCACAATATAAACTTACCAATTTTTTTTTTTTTTTTTACAAAATACAAAAAAAGTTGCAAAACCAAAAATTACTAAAAATTATGTTGCCAAATGCTCCGGGTATGCTTTTTTTTTTTTTTTTTTTTAACCTTTTATAAGGTTACTAAAATTGTCCTCCACCATTTTAATTTGCCAACTTGTCAAAGCAAAGTAAGACCCTAACTTTTGAATAAAGTAAAAAGGAAAAAAGATTTATGAATTCCACCAGCTAGGAGAGGAAAGAAAGAAATTTTAAAAGCTGATGGTGGGACAACAGAAGAAAGGGTGAATTGTACATAAAAAGAAGATAAAGGATGTGTTTGAAATTGTATAAAAATGTATAAAATAAAATAAAATTAAAAAATAAATGTCTTGTAATTTGTGTAATGAGTGAAAAATTTAAATTTTGTTGTCTCGTAATTCGTATTTGTAAAGTTTTATAGTATTTTATTTTATTTAGTAGAGTTTCAAACGGAACCAAAATATGCCCTTTTAGATTTGGTTTAGGATTTCTTTTCCCCTAAATATTTTTATATATTTGCTCGTGATGGTTTGGTGCCCTTCTTATTTTGAAGCAAAAGCACCCAATTTTTAATCAAAAGACCTTGGTTGCCATTGCACACGCTCAAAACGACTTCAAATCAAAAGACTTTCTATGAGAAAATTATCAGTAATTAAAATGTGTAAGATCTCTCTCTCTCTCATTTTCTTTCCATTAAATCAAATCAAATGATAATCAAATTAGACGTACTGTTTTGTGTATTGAAAAATAAAAAAAATCTTTGAAAAAATTAAAAAAGTTTTAGAAATTATTTATTTTTTATCTCATTATACGAATTACGAACTTATAATTTATCTCACTTTATCTAATTTTATATGATTTTTTATCACTCTAAACACACCCTAAAACAAGAAGAAAAACAAAAATCCTTTTGTCTCTATTCCTCCCATTCTCTCCTACTCATTCAAAAAGTGGAATAAATTCTATATTTCATTCAGTTTAAAAAAAAAATCAATTTAAGTTTCCCACTCAGAATCATACTGGAATAGATGCTCTATTTTATTCCATTGATCTCTCTCTCTCTAAATCATTGAGTTCAAATGAATATAACAAGAAAGGGATGAATGAGATACGGACATGGCCTGAACTCCGCGCTTGCAGAGTAGATAAGTGTACTACGTGGCCGGACCATCTTGTTGTTAAAGTCAGACCATATATTGTTACCCGCCTGTGATTTTTCTTGTGTGCATATATATATATATGTGTGTGTATTTATTTATGCTGCGCTTGCGCAGGATCGTGATGATCATAATATATATACAGTAACGATAGATATGTGATTGAAATAATAAAAGCGTGATTTACGGTTGGGAGGGTGGGAGGGGAACATGGGGACAGACAACGCACAAAGTAGAACCAATTTATGAATTGTTCACATGCACATAAAAGGAGCCTATAATTGATACGAAGAGTCAATTGGTTGGAGACTCCTTAATCAGATGGCCAATATTGAACCAGAAGCTTTCAGACTTTGATAGACTGAAAGCTCCTAGACAAGTAATGCACCAGAACGAAGTTTGGTATATATGTCATCCGACATGGGTCCCTTCACCATGTGCAGCAGCTGTTTATGTACTCTTTCCACATGTATATATTACATATATATATATACATACATATGATTCTTTGACATGCACGGTCGGTGGGCCGTAGCACCCAATTTATTAGGCTTAGTTTGAAAAAATCAAGCTATTTTTTTAAGCTGATTGCTCGTTAGTTATTTAAAAGTTAATAAAAAATTAATTTTTTAGTAGTTACTTTTTGAGTTTTTGTTAATTAAATAATTTTGTCTTTCATAATTTAAAACAAATTTAAAATGTAAAAGAATAAATTTAATCAATTCAAAAAAAGTCAAAAAATTGAATAATTGAACATGATAAACTAGATATACTTTCCAAACAGAGCCTTGTAATTTTGTGTCCCAAGTCCCAATTTTATAACTAGTAATTAAAATTTGTCAGGTATGGAAAGGCAAAAATTTAATTATAAATATGTGGCTGTGAAATTACTAAAAAAATAAAATATATATATGTATATATATAGCTAATTAAGCAACTTTAATGAGCACCTACCATATATGAGAGAAATTAAAGTTTAATTTAATTAGACAAAAATAAATAAATAAAGAAAAGTTCTTAATTTATATTCTTACTTGTACCATACTGCATCTAGCTAGCTGTCTTGCTTGATCTCAATTCTTTTAATTAGATTAGGTTTCCATTTTTATTTTATTTTATTTTACCTTATCATTGGACTATTCAAGGCACACCCCTACATACATAAATGTATGTAAATACATACAAATATATATATATATGTGTGTGTGTGTGTGTGTGTGTGTGTGTGTTTGTACCCACCTAACCAAAGCAAAGCTTGATCTGTTCTTCTGTTGCATTCAAATGAATGAAGAATATATCCATTGCTTCTTTCTCTTCTCTCTCTCTCTCTTTGGGTTGGTTTTTACCGTTTTGCTCTTTTCCTGTATTCTCATTTTCTCTGTTCAATTAATTATGTCGACAAGATTCTCAACCAGCACTCTGTGTGCGTGTCTGAATTTTAGATTTCTCAAGCAAAAGTTAAAAAAAAAAAAAAAATACACCAAAGATACAAAAGTAATAATGCATCAAATTTATTTTCTTTTGTTGAACTAAACACATTTATTAAATTATTTTAATTTTTATTTGATTGCATATATTTTCTTTTGATAACTATTTATAAATTTAAATTAAGATAATGTAAAAGAAAATTATGAACCACTTGTCACTATTTGGAATTAAAAAAATACAAAATTTTATAAATTTTTACAAATATAAATTACGAGACTATAAAATTTAAAATTTTTATTTACTACACAAAATATAAGATACTAAATTTTATAAATTTATACAAATTTATATAATTTCAAACACACTAATTATGCGGGATAGGATGTCCAAGTAAGCGGTGGATAACCTTCATACAAATGAACTTCCACGACTTTGTTGCTATCTGTGCACGTGTGTATACAACTTTTGTATCTATGTGTGACAAATTTTGTATGCGTTTGGAGTGATGATAAGATCCCGTTTGGAGTAAGAAAAAAAAGATAAATTGAAATAAAATGTGATTCGGGATTAATTTTGGTGTTCTTTTTTTTTTTTGAAAAGTAGTAAACTGTGGGAACGGTTTTCCCAATCCGTTCCCACAGATTCAAAAAAATTCATAAAAAATAGTAACAATGGTACTCGTTTGAAAGCTTTCGACACGAAGAATATAATTATATAAAAAATTTACACATTTGGTTAACCTACTTTTAGATTTTTTTGTTTTTTTAGCGAAATATTAGAATTTTTTGAAATTAGTGATGGCGAAAAAATTAGAGGTAGAGGGGTTGTTGGAGATTTATAGAGTTTTTTAGAGTTTTATGGTATACCAAACCGACCCTAAGTAAAATAAACTGAGATAAAGTAAAATAAGTTATGGATTCATAATTCGTATATTGAGATTAAGAATAACTAATTTTAAAAAATTTTTAATATTTTTTTATTTTTTTAAAATTTTTTTATTATTCTAAACAAATCCAAACGACAACGGAGAACCTGTAAAAAGAACACCCTACAGTTTTTGATTTTAAGGTTAGTGTTCAAGTTCAGCACACCCATTAGATGGATGTATGCGAAAACTCTTTCGAATAAATGTACGGCTCAAAATTAATGAATAAAATTTTAATTTTAACCTCTTGCATATTAATTTTCACAAATTAGAAAAATGTTATATTATTAATAATTGATTAAGATAGTTGGAAAGAGAAATTAATTAATGATGTTTGCATAGACCACAAATGTAAAAATTCAGAAATTTGATTACATATATATATGTATATATATATATATATATATAAATGGGGTAATTATATAACCAATTAGAGGGGTGTTTGAATAAAAAAATGTATATGAAATGTGTAAAACATTAATATAAAAATAATACGTCACAAAATTTAATTAAAAAAAAAATCGTAAACCACACAATCTCAAGGAACTCTCCTTGAGCCTATCATTGGGTTTGGGCCCGTTTGGGTCACAACTTAGCAGAGCTTTATGAATTCAACACAAGCAATGATTTAAAAAATAAATAGATTAAAAAATAAAAATAAATTAAATAAATAATAAATAATAAAAAAAGTAAAAAGTAAAAGTTGAAAGGAAAAAGACAAATTTCACGTGGCATCAATAATTTCATTAAAAAAAACTAAAGGCCAAATAGCTCCTGCCTTCAACTGGCTTATAAAAGCCCTCTCTCTGTACCTACTCACTCTGCCACCATTCTTAGTACTCCAACCCAACACCATGACCCACATCAAAGACTTGTTCGCCAGAATGTCAGATTCCGCCAAGAGGAAGAAGAAGCTCTTCTTAGCTCTCTTTGCTTCCGTCCTCCTGATCGCCGCCGTGATCGGCATAGTCGCCGGAGTTAACTCCCGGAACAATGCAAACTCCGACACGATCAAGGCTTCGACAAGCCACGCCATTATCAAGTCCTCGTGTAGCAGCACATTCTATCCCGATTTATGCTTCTCCGCCATTGCGAGCGTCCCCGAAATGAGCAAGAAAGTCACGAGCCAGAAAGACGTCATCATGATGTCTCTCAACCTCACCACCACCGCCGTGGAGCACAACTATTTCACGGTGGAGAAGCTCTTGAAGAATAAGAAGAAAAGCCTAACGGCGCGGGAGGAGACCGCCCTTCACGACTGTCTCGAGACCATCGACGAAACGCTCGACGAGCTCCACAAGGCCGAGGACGATCTCATCAAGTACCCGACAAAGAAGACCCTCACCCAGCACGCCGACGACCTCAAGACCCTAATGAGCGCGGCAATAACGAACCAGGAGACTTGCCTCGACGGGTTCTCGCACGACGACGCCGACAAGCTCGTGCGAGAGACGTTGCTGGAGGGTCAAGATCACGTGGAGAAGATGTGCAGCAATGCGTTGGCGATGATCAAGAACATGACGGACACCGACATAGCCAATGAAATGAAGCTAAAGGGGAGGAAGCTGGTGATGGAGGAGGAGAACCGCCGGAGTGGATGGCCGGAGTGGTTGTCCGCCGGGGACAGGCGGCTGTTGCAGTCATCCACGGTGACTCCGGACGTTGTTGTTGCGGCCGACGGAAGCGGAGACCACCGGACGGTGTCGGCGGCGGTGGCGGCGGCGCCGGAGAAGAGTAGTAAGAGATACATAATTAAGGTAAAGGCGGGTGTTTACAGGGAGAATGTGGAGATACCGAAGAAGAAAACAAACATAATGCTGATGGGAGATGGGAGGAAGAATACCATTATTACTGGTAGTAGAAATGTGCAAGATGGCAGCACAACCTTCCACTCTGCTACCGTTGGTGAGCCTATTACCATTCTAATTAATTTTCATTTTCCGCAAATTAAATTTACGTACATTGCAATTTTACTGTTGCCAAAATTCACATATGGTATTTATTTCTACAACGGGTAAAAATATATATACATATATAATTAAAATGAAAAAAACTATTTTACTATAATTTATTGTTGAAAAATAAGACAAGAATTACGCACGTTGCGGTAATCTAGTTTTAAACAAGTTATATATCTAAAAAAATAAAAAAGTTACGGACAATGTAGTAATGATATTGGCCTAAAAAATAAAATATAGAAAAAAAAATAATTTTATTCTCCTAGAGAAAGAGTCTAATGAATTTTAAAAAAATAAAATATCTAAGTCATCGATCGTATCAACTGAATCAATAAATAAATGGCTGGGTGATTTCTCCATCTTCTATTGAGGATTGTGGCCCTCTTTGGACCAGTAAATAATTTTAAAGATTTCTCCAATGTTTAGAAAACTACACTCCAAAAAATGGTTCCAACGGATATTGAATTTTTTCAAAAATATGTTTTGAACAGCTGCAAAAATTTTAAAAATTTTCAAAAATTTACAATTTGCTCCAATAAAATTTTGCGAAATGTCATTTTTACACAAATTTTAATAACTTTTTTTTATTAAATCAAATAACTTTTTGATCAAATCAAACACAAATAATCAAAAAATTCTAAAAGTTGTTTTACACTTTAAACACCTAAAAAAATTGAAAAAGTTACACTTTTTAAAATTTTTATCAAAATTTAGAGTTTTAAACTGCTCTGTGATAAGACAATTAATTAATATTTTTTGGTAGTTGGAGAAAACATTGTGGTTAATCAATTTAGAGGGTGTTTGGAGTCTCAAAAAACTTCAAAAGCTGCAATGTTTTCAAATCTAAAAAATTTCAAAATCCATTGGAAGCGTTCCAATAGATTCTGCCAGATTTTAAAAAAAGTTGATCTAACATTTGTACAAAAAGTTACACAAAACTTCAAAATTTTTCAAAATCTTCCGCTAAAATTTTGTCACATGTCACTTTATATAATTTTTAATAATTTTATATCAAATTAAATATAAACATTCAACAATCATTTCATAATAATTTTTTACACTCCAAACTCCAACAAAATTTCACATTTGTAAACTTTTGGTTTTTTTGAACTCCAAATGCACAATTATTTATTTATTTATTTTTGTTTTTAGTGTAGATAAAATGTCAAGGCTATTTGATTTACAAACAAATACCAACAAATTCTAACATTTATTAATTTTTTTAATTCTTAATTAAATTTCTTCACATGTTACTTTTACATCGTGTATATATATATATATATATATACGCGCATACATACATATGTAAATAAAAAGGACATTTATAATCATTCTGTGCAAGGCCTTTGTTGATTTGAAGCTGCATGTACCTACAAAAGTTGATGACAGAGGAGCGTAACATGGGATACACGAATTACACATATAGGGCTATGATTCCCTGATTCACGTTACTTTTGTTCGTGTCTTTTTTTTGACTTTTTCTGCGACATAGTGTGAAGCCAACCTCCCCCCCCTCCCCAAATTTTTTTTTCAGAGATCTTCTTTATTAATTTTTGACATATAAAGCTAGTTTATTTATTAGTAGTTCCTCAATTAGGGGTTACTTCTGAGAAATAAAAAGAGTACCCTCATTTTGTTGTTGCTTTACCATAACGTAATTGATTACAATCTTCTTCCCCCAATCACGGGTTAATCAGACAATTGGCTCTTAGGTGTGCAGTTTGTCAATGGAGTTGATTTAGATGTGTCAATCTTTGCACGCATTCATCACAACGACTAGTGTAATTACTTGGGCAATTGAAGACTTGTCTGTCCGAGTTTTTTTTTTTCCAAAATTCACGTTGTCAAAGAATGCGTGTTTTAGAAGAGAATATATTTAGGAATTAGTTGTTCTGTCTGCAATGTTTTATTTTATAATTTATTTAAGTATTTAAAGTCTCATTTAAAAATTTATAAAATTTTACAAATTTCTATACAATTTAAATTTTATACTTATTGAATAAATATCGAAACTACAAATTTTACAAATGTATAATAATTTTTATGAGTCTAAACAATTTTAAATAAGTAAACGATTGGGATACAACAATCGTATCGTAGATGTATTTTATAAGTTAATTACGAATAATGACATGTATGTATAAAATATTACTGTAAAATCATAATTAAATAATTTAATTGCATATTTATTAAAAAAATACTATCAAATAATTAAATTAATATATAATTTATTTTCAAAATTCACATTCTCAAACACTTCCGCTTGTCGGTGGACGCAGCTGCAGTGGGCGAACGATTCCTGGCCCGGGACATAACCTTCGAAAACACAGCAGGACCTTCAAAGCACCAAGCCGTTGCGCTCCGGGTCGGGTCGGATTTATCCGCATTCTATCAATGCGATATGCTCGCCTACCAGGACACCCTCTACGTCCACAACAACCGCCAGTTCTACATCAACTGCCTAATCGCCGGCACCGTCGATTTCATCTTCGGAAACGCCGCCGCCGTGTTCCAGGACTGCGACATCCACGCCCGGCGACCCAACTCCGGCCAGAAGAACATGGTCACGGCCCAGGGCCGAACCGACAAGAACCAGAACACCGGGATTGTGATCCAGAAGTGCCGGATCGACGCGACCTCCGATCTGAGGCCGGTGAAAAGTAGTTTTCCGACGTACCTAGGGCGGCCGTGGAAGGAGTATTCGAGGACGGTGATCATGCAATCGACGATCAGCGATGTGATCAGCCCTGCTGGGTGGCACGAGTGGAATGGGAATTTCGCCCTGGCCACGCTTGAATACAGGGAGTATTTGAACAGCGGGGCCGGTGCCGGAACTTCTGCGAGGGTGAAGTGGGGTGGGTATAAGGTGATTACTAGCGCCACCGAGGCTCAACAGTACTCCGCCGGGACGTTCATCGCCGGCGGTAGTTGGCTGCGCGCCACCACTTTTCCCTTCTCTCTCGGGTTGTGAATTGAATTTAATCGAATCCTCTTTTAATGGGCACCTTGTTGTGCTCTTCTGATTATTAATTGCTGATTTTGAGGGTCTATGGGTGGGGGCGCAATGTTTTAAGCTTGTATTGATAATTTGATTTTAGTTTTTAAATAAATTATACTGATGCACACAGCAGCTCCTCTTTAAGCAAATGCTTTAAGCTCGTACTGATAACTGATGATGTTCTAGAAAAAATAAAAAATTTCCATAAGATATTTTTAATTAAATTAATAATCTTATTTCAATGGACAATATTGTAATTATAAGAAAACGTTAAAAGTATTTCAAAATCATACACTCATAACGGCCTTGACCGTTATTTTTTATTAATTTCTTTGGTGTTATTAATATTGTCCATTGAAATAGGATAATTTCAACCAATCAAAATTTATTTATAAAAAAAGAGTTAAAAAGATATTTAAAATTGACGTATAACTTGTTAAAATATAAAATATTTAAAATTAGAAAAGACAAATGAGTTAATGGATACTAGTAACGCAAACCAGCCAACCCATTATGGCATTATCCTATTTTCCAAATAATAAATTAATAAACAAAAAAAAACTTGTAAAAAATTTGTTGAAGTCCACGGTGATTGGCCAACTGAAAATTCAGCCCGTTGCACGTAGGATTGTATAATCGCTCTCCTGAAAGAATAGCGGGAATTGTCTGGCTAAAGTTGAATTCACGACCGTAAAATGACAAAAGCAAAAGGAAGAGGTCGAACTCACGACTTTATCGTACACTCTCTCTCCTCTCTGGCTGATATGATGATGGCCCGACATTGCACGAGATTCGATTTTGAAAAGAAAAAGCAACCGTAATTTACAAGCAACCAACAATGGTAAAAATTAACCCCCAAAGGGTTAGGTGAGCTTAGGGTTGGGGTTTATAAGTTTACCACCTCGAGCTCTCGTGTTCGAATTATCTCTCTAGTAACTCTTAAAGTCAGTCTGTCGAACGTAAAGTATAGTAAAGGTGATAATAAATTTATTAAATATTATTTTTATTTAATTTTATAAATTTATAAATATAAATAAAAAAATAATAAATATAAAA